>JAQHUG010000035.1:3290351-3328115 GCA_028555095.1 Dicrostonyx torquatus
TAAATAAATACATTTTAAAAAATGATGTCATAGGAAGTACCTGGCTCAGGGTGAGGGTATGTAGTCTAGATAAGAAGTCAAGGACAACTTATAGAGAATAGCATTCAGCTGAGGACCCAGAGATGAGAGGTAGCCACATTTTCAAGTGTGGGAGGAGGGTATCCCAGTGACAGGAACATCCAGTATGACATGTCAAAGGCACTTAGACCGTGAGAGATCAGGGAGGAGGATGCTGTGGCATGGAAGGGGCAGAGCAGAGGGGTCACATGTGCACTTATTTCTGAAGAGATAGATATAAACCTTGAGAAGTGGCTCTGAACCAGCACTTAGGGGCACTACAGGATATTTAGGACCTTGATGATTTTAGAGTTGCAAGAGACCTGGGAGATAACAAAGGCCCTTAGCTTCCTGCAGCAGAAGGAATAAACAAGGCCCAGAGACCCTGGGAGTTAAGACACCAGTGGTTAGAACCCAGTTTAGTGCAAATTCAAACTATACCAGTATTTGCTGGTTGCTGCATGTGTCAGATTCTCCTATCTCCCTGTCGCTCCAGAGTCATTTAGGAATGATAAGCGTCCAAACCCAAAATGACTAGACAGATGAGATGCTGTGGCTGAGACATCTGGCCGGAAACAAGAGCTGTCTGGAAGAGCTGAAGGAACAGGAGTTCAAAGCCAGACTCGACTACACCGAAAGTTCAAAGCCAGTGTGCTATAGGAGACCTTGCTCAAAACAAAACCAGTTCACGCTGAAGCCAGTTCTCTATGCAGAGGTTTCGGAATGGGAGGACTCAAGTAAACGCTGCGGAGATGGGAAGATTCAAGGGAATTTAGGGGTAGACGTGCCGAAGGCTGTGTTGCTGCTTAAAGGTGATAGTAACAATACCTGGAGGCCCAGAATCCTCTCTGAAATCCAACAAAAGCAAAACTTGGATGGAAGCTGTGCCAAGCAGGAAATAGCTTCCCACCCCTCCATGCCAGGGCCCTCATGACTGCCCAATACACCCTTCCTTCACGCCATCTTCCCTGTCCAGATGCTGCCCCTCACTCAGGTAGGAATACAGACTAGTCATCCTAGCTATCATTCCTCTCTCCTATCAAGTGATCTGCCGACTTGCAAAACCAGAGTCCTTAATCTCCCTGTTCAGGTAAAAAGCTAGAGCCATACAATTAAACAGCAGCCCGGAGGCACATACCACTAACTCACTGCTTCCCACTGTGCATTAGATCCCAAGAGAAGCAGGAATTAAGCTCGCTACTTGTGGAGAAGCCGTACCTTCTTCGCAAACCGGCACCCTACTCAAGCAGACTCAAGAGACTCAAGAGACTCAAGACTCAAGAGCTCAGAAAAAGAGCAAGCTATCATTTCAAGGGACATTTTCCTTTCAGTGTGAGGATTGTTGGTTTTGGTTTTGGTTTCCTTTTTAAGAAAGTGACTTTTTTTTTCGGCTGGCAGTTGTATTTCCTTCACAATTTCTGATTCATAGTTGTACCCTGAGCAATGGAGCTCATGCCGTCAGCTGTACCCCTGACTTCAGTGAGGAATCTGGGCTATAGGACTGTACGCTAATGCCAGTCTTCCCCTTGCAAAGGATGCATCAGCCTCTACCCAGAGCTCAGGGGAATCTTTGTAGTTTGGGACTGGTATTTCTGCCCCTTCTCTTCTCCCACAGGCGTTCTCTAACACTCAGCATGTATGGAGAAGATGGCAGTGCAGAAATTGCTCTCTTCAAATTAGAACTATATATATATATTCAGATATAGTCAGGGTATCCCAGAAACCAACAGCAGTGTTGTAGATGGGCCTCGGGTTCAGTGGGGCTGGAAGCCTGGCCGAGAGTGTGTATGGCAGAGTCTTGTTCTTCTGCTGTGCTGTTTCTTCTTAAATAGCTACCGCAGATGAGCTCTCTCTTGTCCCCAAACCCAAGAATGACCACAGGCCATATCTCCCATCTTTATACTTCTTCACTCCAAGGGGCATATTCTAAGAATCAATCCAGTCAACTTCAAGAGAGGCTTCCTGATTCTCCACTGGATCCGTGGCTTTCTAGACAGGGCAGGTCATGCTACATGGATCAATGTAATTGAACTTTCTTTTTGAGCTGCCAGCCCCCAAATAATGACACAGAGACTTGTTAGTTATGAAAGCTTGGCCTTAGCTTTAGCTTATCCCACTAGCTCATTTTTATTAATCTATGTTCTGCCACGTGGCTCTTTACTTTGTCTCCATTCTGTATGTCCAACTCCCTCCATGTCTTGCTGGCTAATGCCATGTGCCTAGATTCATCCGAGTTCCTCACTCTGCCAGGAAATCCTACCTAACCTCTCCTGCCTAGCTATTGGCCACTCAGCTCTTTATTAAAACAATCAGAAGGTGCCTTTCTCATAGTGTGATCAAATATCCCACAAGAGATCAACTCATGCAAGGCAGAACATTTAACATACTGTCCACTAACTGCCAGTTTGTCCTCTACTCTACTGCTTGTGACAGCTCCAAAAATATCTTCAGTCTCTGCCAAATGGTCCATCTCGGCTTGTTTCATGTCGTTTCTGATTCCCAGCGATGTCCTGAACCCAGACAGGGGTGTGTGAAACCTTGGAAACCTTCCATTTCTTTGATTCAGCGTTACCTATGTTTGTTTCTTAAAAGTAAACAGTGTTTAGAGTCTGAGCCGCATCTTCTGCCACACAGCTGCCTTGTTCTGCTTACACAGTGGCATCATGATGAAATCGAGGATGTGGGAAATGTTTACTTCATTTCAATCAGATAACATAATTAGTAGTCAACATGGCAAATATTTACTCCTGAGCTGCCATTCTCCTTTCGATTCAAACATCCAAACACCCATGCAACCCAAATGTCCCTCTGTCAGGCACCCCCAAAACAGACTGTGGTGGGCTGAGCAGAGAGAGGGCTACCAACCAACCAAGGCAGCTTTTCCTTTCATAAAAATCTGGTTGTCTCTGCCAATCTCTGCCTGCTCCTTTTCCTCTCGTGGGCTTGAAATGGGGTTCCCCCTTACCTCGAGGGGGCTAGGGGAAATGCGGTTAGGTTTCTCACACGGGAGTGCTGAAGAGCACTTAAAGAAGTCAGAGAGGGTGAACGTGTTGATTTTAATGCAAAAGAATAGTTGAGTTTTAGATAGTCTTATACCCCAAGGGTGGCCTCAAACTCCTGGAAATCCTCCTGTCTCAGTCTCCTGGTGCTGGGATTATAGATATGAGTCACCATCTACTTAAGGAGCGCTTTTTAAATTGCTTCTGTGGAACTATCCAGCCCAGGAACCCCAGCTCCTGTCAATACTGCTGGTGTACTCTGGCTCTAGCTTGGACCCTGCATTGGCTAAGAAAGATGATCACTGCAAAGTTTATGGACTGGCTTTAAAAATATTCTGATTGGTTTGGGAGTGTTTATGCTCTCTTTTCTAACATTACTATCCAAAAACGCAAAGCCCATATGTGCTTCTCATTTACAACTTGTACAGTGTTTCTGTTCCATAGACTTGGCTGCAGTATGTTCATCTCCATAAAATTAATTTTTGTTAAAAAATTAAAACTTATACTCTCTTTATTAAATGTGATGTTTTGAAACATAGCCATGGGACTGCATAACAATGTTTTGATCAATGCTGACATAGGATGATCTCATAATATTATCATGAGACTAAAAATTTCTAATATCAAGTAGCATTGCAGTCACACTCATGTTACAGCAGAATGCATTGCTTGCGTGTTTTATGTTGATGTTGATGTAAACAAACCTATTTGTGTTGCCCATCAGTCACATAAAATATAGTACATACAATTAAGTATGAGACATGATACTTGATAATGACAATCAGCAACTGTCTTACTGGTTTGTGTAGTGACTATACTATACTTTTAAAAATATTTATTTGTATTAATTTTTAATTATATGTATGTGAGTGGGTGGGTCCATTCACGTGAATGCAGGTGTCTGTGGAATCCAGAAGAGGTGGTTGGATGCCCTGGAGCTGAAGTTACAGGCGGTTGTGAGTCTCCCAACATGGACGCTTGTAACACAATTTGAATCATCTGCAAGAGCAGAGCAGCAAGTGGTCTTTACTGCTGAGCCGTCTCTCCAGCCTCTATTTACATGTGTCTGCATGGATATGGGGGGGGGGGAGAATGTGGGGTGTAGGCCAGACGAGTGTATCAGATCTCTCAGGGCTGGGCTTCAGCAAGTATGCTTAACAACTAAATCATTTCTCCAGACCCTATGCTTTTAATCATTATTTTAGAGTATACTGTTTATTGTGGAGAAAATAGTTGAAGTGGAGCACAAAGCTGTGCCAGTAGCAGCCCCACACGACTCTGATGACAGCACCTCTTGATTGCATCGAGAGGTAATGGCGGGTAAGTGACCTCGACTTTCAACGTGTGTGTAAGTGTGCTCTGTGCTGTCCGTACAATTGTGAAACTGTCTCATGGCTGCACGTTTTTCACAATGTGTCTCTGCTGTTGCATTGGATGCGACTATATGTTAGCTTTGCTTTTGAAAGAATGTGATAAGATAATAAACATTCTGGGTCAATAGTGTTGTAAGTGGTTGTTCCATGGAGTAGAAGGAGATTTAACTTTGAAACCAAGAGGCATGAATTCTAGAATGAAAGAAAGAATGTATGAGTTTTCACTGATATGAACAAATAAGAAGAGAAAGCTTTTTAATGCAGAATTCCAGTGAACAGATGAGAAGAAAGCGCAGGATTAAAGTCACCTCCAGTCAGACAAAAAGCACTGGTGGCTAGTGGAATTAGAGCAAGACCGTGTGGAAGACTAGGCCTACACAGTCTCAAGCTCCCTCTTTGCATGACATTAATTGCAAAGGTGAAAACTATTGTGGAAAACCCCAGCAGATACCATCATTCCCATGCTGGAAATTCACATAGCTGGAAATGGGATAGATTGACTTCAGTGGCCTCTTGACAGTATGCCCTTAAAATGATGTTATACCCCTGTTGTGATATTTGTGTGTGCCCCAAACTCAGAACTTGAATTTTATCACAAGGAAATGCCAGATAAACCTAAATTGAAGGCAGTTTCTTAGGATAGCTAACCCGTACTCCTCGGGTCCTGAAAGATGGAGTCAGGGCTATTCCATTTTAAAGGAAATGGCTAGGATACAACTAAATCTGTCTGAATATAGATCATATTAATGGGAGAGCTGATCAAATTTGAGCCAAGTCCGTATTGTTTAATGTGAGTTTCTCCATAGTGTAATTTTACTGTCAGTATGAGAGAGGATGTTCTTGCCTTTAGGAAACGGTTAGTGAAGTATTTAGAACAGAGGGAGAGAATGAGATTCTTGTCTCAACTTTAATGAACAAAGGATCTAGGACAAGATATTCATTTAAATGCAGGGCCCATTTCCTCTTCCCAGAGGTGAGGAAGTTGTGCCAAATTAGTGGTCTTCAGGTTATTGTCCTCCTAAAACAGTGCCAACTGAGAGGTGGTACGAAATGTAAATTCTTTAGGCTCCATTCCAGACCAGAAACTCCAGGAATATTCCCAAAGTCCTCGATGTATGCTCAGGACTCAACATTGCCATCTTTGCCCACCTTAAGATCTCTCTCTTTCTTTTTAAATAATTTATTTATTTATTTATTTATTTATTTATTT
This sequence comes from Dicrostonyx torquatus, assembly GCA_028555095.1. Lineage (NCBI taxonomy): Eukaryota > Metazoa > Chordata > Mammalia > Rodentia > Cricetidae > Dicrostonyx > Dicrostonyx torquatus. The sequence goes on from JAQHUG010000035.1 coordinate 3,295,991, forward strand.
ATTTATTTATTTATTTATTTATTTGCTTGTTGGGTTTTCAAGGCAGGGTTTCTCTGTGTAGCTTTGGAGCCTGTCCTGGAACTTGTTTTGTAGACCGGGCTTCAAACTCACAGAGATCCACCTGCCTCTGCCTCCCAAGTTTAATGCAATGCCTGTTCTACGCACCATGCGTTATGGTACGGTTCGCGAGCTGGGTAAAAGGCTGGAGACTGAAACACACACACACACACACACACACACACACACACACACACACAGATAGAGAGAGAGAGAGAGAGAGGAGTCATCCTTGAAACAAGAATGTCAAGAATGCCAACTTTATTGTGTTCCAGGGAAGCTCATATTGGGTCTCTTTGACTAATGGCCACGCCCTAACTCTCAGCTGCAAGCCCACCAGAAATCACTCCCCTGTCTTGTGCTCAGAGCTGCTGCAAGCACATGAAAAACAAGTTGTTTGTTCAGAGCAGTTGCAAGCATAGGAAAACAAGTTGTTTACAGGAAATTCAGGGTCTGGGGGTCTACAGTCCTCAACACCCAAGTGCTGGGATTAAAGGCGTGTGCCACCACCAACCAGCTATTTTATTTATTTTTATGTGCATTGATGTTTTGGCTACATATGTCAGTGAGTGTGAGGTTACCAGATTCTTTGAAACTGGAGTTAAAGGCAGTTGTGAGCTGCCACATGGGTGCTGGGAATTGAAACCGGTCCTCTGGAAGAGCAGCCAGTGCTCTTAACTGCTGAGTCATCTTTCGAGCCCCGACTTTAAGATCTCTTCAGCCTTAACGTTCTGTGGTCCAAAAAGAACCCATTCTCCCAATTTATTTTCTTTCAATTTATTTTCCAAATAAATCTCCACCATTTATTTGGTGCCAACGAAGGGCTGGCCAGGGACCTGGGAAAGCTGGAGCTTCAGAAACATGGTTCTCCTCCAGGCAGTCAGACTCTGTCTCTGCTTGTTGTAGATACAGATTAAACGTAAAACATTTAATAACCTCACTTGGCTTGGGAACCATAAAAGAACCAAGTAATGCATAATTAAGTTCCATGCAGTGACTTTATCTGCCCCGGCTCTTACTAAAATGCCAGAGCCAGGGGTTCCTGGAAGAAAGGGCGGGGAATCATTCCTGTACATTTCTATTGAAGTGGTTGCTCAGTCCTCTCCACGGGGCAAACGTTTCCTGGCTTCCTTGGGTGGTGCGAATCTTTGCTAGTGCCGTCTAAAGATGTTTTACAAATGCAGAGGCTAAGCTGTGTCCTATAAGAGACTCGAAGCTTGCATCTGATTGGTTAATAAAAAGCTAAATATAAACAAATTCTCTTCCATCTTAGGTCCTACGCTTGCTGATTTCCCACTCATATTTATACCCTCATCTTCAGACCAACCTGAATCCCCAGATTACATTTTTTTTAGTATCACATTTTCTTTACTTCACCTTCTAATCTTTTTAATTTTATATTTTATTTAAATATTATATATCCATGTGGTCATAATTCAGATGACATGAATGTTGTGAAAATCACTTTAGCTATGTAAAGATGTTTGTGTTACATTTGATTATGTTGCAGAATATCACTTTAACTGTGCAAAGGTGTGTTACATTTGATTATGTTGCAGAATATCACTTTAACTGTGCAAAGGTGTGTTACATTTGATTATGGCACATTTGTTTAACATGTAAGTATGTCACATTTATTTGTGCTGCATTTGTTTAATTATGTAAAGATGCATTGCATCTGTTTTACCTCACCTGCCTAAGGCACCTGATTGGTCTAATAAAGAGTTGAACAGCCAATAACTAGGCAGGAAAGGGATGGGTGGGGCTGCCAGGCAGCTTAAATAGGAGGAGTCCAAATCTTGGCTTGAGAGAGAAGGAAGACCCAGAGAAGGAGAGAACAAGGAACACGACCAGGGCCAGAAGCCAGGCAGCCATTGCCAGGTAGTCGGACATAGAGAAGTGGTGAAAGTAAGATGTGCAGAAAGAAGGTAAAAACACATGAGACGAAAAGTGGATAAAAAGAAACAGGTTAATTTCAGTTAAAAGAGCTAGCCTAAGCTAGGCTGAGCTTTCAAAACTCCTAAGTCTCCATGCCATGATTTGGGAGCTGGTTGGTGGTGTAAAAGAAGTAGCTTGGTACATAGGGAGATATCTGTAGTGAATAAAATCTATACACCCTGTATCCTTTCTCCCTCTCACTGCCCCTACCCCCAGTCCTCCAGCTTCAATGTCTAATAGATCAATGATTGATTTTAAATTAAGTCCCAATAAGTTGTCCAGGCTGGTCTTGAACTTCAGGCTCAAGTAACCTTCCTGCCATTCCAGTCTCTAGGAGCTGAGACTACAGACACCAACCACTGTTCCTGGCTCCCGTATATGCTTGGAGAGTCCCTTTCACCAGTCACATCACCTGGAATTCATTATGTCCAAACATGTGCTAATCATCCTCCTAACACCAGCACACCACAAACTTCGGTGTCATTACTCCCGTGAGAACAGTGGCACTTTCCTTACAGGGTTCTTCCTTCCTCACAGAGCCACATTTGCAAGGCTCCTAGGCACTCAGCACTCAGTAAAAGTTAAATATTGATGACCCAGTAATAATCATAAGAAGAAAAGGAAATACTTCTTACATAGAATATTGAGGCATGGTTTTGCCTCCCCCTTCTCCTCCACTGCTCTGGGATCCTAGTCTTCCAGAATAGCAAGCTCTGGGGTTCTTTTCTCCCTCTGCTTCCCCTCCATTTCAGATATTTGGCCTTGACACACTTCATATTGTTCCATCTTGGTGGGAGTTTGGCTGGAGTTTCCCAAGAGTCTGCCTTGTTCTCAAAAGGCTCAGGGACTGAGCTTCAGAGAACACTCAGCTTCTGGGTCACACTCCCTGCCCCCTACTCCTCCCCACAGTGTCTCCAGTGTCTTCCAGGATGTTGCTAGCATTTACTCTTTCATTCCTGATGCCGTTGTTGCCTCCTGGGCCAAATGACAAGAGACGGATATATTTAAACATGTGAGGTTCCCTGGCTCTCTTTGGTGACTTAATCTTCCTACCACAGCTTAGACCTTCCTATTTTGAGTCTTACAAACAAATGGACAATTCTGGTTTTTACAACATGAACATTTGTGTGAGTATATCTTTGTACATGTCCCTCAGTCCTTAGACATGAAGGATGGCATTTTGACATTGGGGGCAGGGAGAAGAGTGGAGCATGGCTGCCTCAGTCAGCATTTCAGAGAAGGGAAAGATGGCACCATGTTCATTTCTGCATTCCATTCTGTAGTCTGTCAGCTATACTGTCCTGTTCCCCATCATTCGCAAAAGGACATTCAACACTAGTGACTGCATTTGAATCTAATTGTAGGAACCATTAAAATATTTTAAGCCCTTGAATTAAGAAAATCTTATTCATCTTCATGATAACTATGGAAGTGATGAGTCCTTTTTCCTGTGTGTGTCCATCCATGTATGTTCACATGTATGTGAATGCATGAGCATATGCACTTGTAAAAGCCTAAGTTGATGCTAGAAGTCTTCTTCAATCATCCTTCATCTCATTCACTGAGGCAGGGTCTCTCAATTGAACCCAGACTTAATGATAAGGTTAGTTTGAGCAGCCGGCTTGCTCCAGAGAGTCCCTGTCACCAGTATCAAGAGTGATGGGATTTCAGATGTGCTGCCACACCCACTCAGCATTTATGTGGCTTCTAGAGACCCAAACTCTGTTCCTTAATGCTTGCTTAGCAGATGATTTAGACATAGGTGCATGCCCCCAGATACTATACCTGGGCTTCCAGCTGCTTTCTATTTAACAAGGTACCTTTAGACCAGTACAGTAGGACTCTCCCATGAAAATTACAGTCTAGCAGACGTTATAATCCTGCCAGACAAAGGGATTAAAAGAGAAATGGCTCATGAACCCAAGCTAAAATACCTGTTCTTTTGTTGTACTGTTTTATCATTGATTTCAAGGAACATTGGATTTATTACAGCGTGTACTTCTCTCTGTTCTAACAGACGCTTCCACTGCGGGTCATGTTGGGCTCAGGCACATCCTCCTCTATGAAGCCTGCCTTGACTTTGCCTGTTTCCTGGCCTTAGTTTTGTTCCCAGGTGTCCTAGTTAAGGCTTCTATTGTTGTGATGAAACACCATGCCCAGACTAGACAAACTTGGAAAGGAAAGGGTTTATTTGACTTACACTTCCACATCACCAAAGGAAGTCAGGACAGGAACTCAAATAGGGCAGCCACTTGGAGGCAGCTAACAGAGGCCATGGAGGAGTGTTGCTTGCTGGCTTGCTTATCATGGCTTGTTCAGCCTACTTTCTTATAGAACCCAGGACTATCAGCCCAGAGATGACACCACCCACAAAGAACTGAGCCCTCCCCCATCAATCACTAATTAAGAAAATCCCCTATAGATTTGCCTGCAGCCCGATCTCATGTAGGCATTTCCTTAGCTGAGGGTGACTTCCACTTGTGTGAGGTTGACATAAAACTATCCAGCACACCTGGGATCACACCACACAGAGTCAAAACGAGATGTAAGGAACACTGCTTTGGGTCATGTCCTTGTTTGTTTATTTACTTATTTTCAGAAGTATCTTACTTTTAATTATGTGTATGTGTATTTTGTCTACATGCGCCCGAGTACAGGCATCTGAGGAGGGCAGAAGAATGTGTTGGCTCACTCAGGGCTGGAGTTACTGGGGTTGTGAGCTGCCCAGTGCTCCGAACTGAACTTGGGTCCTCTGGAAAGGCAGTGTATTTCCCGATAGGAAGTTCGAGACAGGGAATGAGGAAATAAGCTCGTCTAAATGTGGGCTCTAGCTGCTCGTATTGCCCCCATCTTTGGCAAGAGTACTAACAGATGGCATTTAACTTTTAATGCTTCTGAGAGTAGAGAATGCAAATGACAAGAACTACCCACGGAAGCAGGTCCAGACTGGTTTCTCTGGCATCCTGGTGGGGGTTACTTTTCCAGCAGAAACAGATGGGTCAGACTTATCGTAGCTTGGCGACAAGAGCCATTAAGACCATTTCAAATTCCCTTTGCTGTGATTCCATACTTGCTTTTAATTGTGCTTTGGTTGTCTGCGAAGCTTTTATACGGCAAGATAATGAACTGGTCAGTCAAAGTGAAGGCTTTTAATCCACTTGATGTTATTTCTTCTTCATAAATTAGTAATTTGGCCTCTGGTTCATGCATCTTATGGGCTTTATAAGTATAAGTGAGCAACTAGAGCAGACTTCCTTAACTTGCACACCATGTATGGGCTTCAAGGAATCCATTAAGCTCTGGGGGTGTATGCAAAAGGGTGTGTGTGTGTGTGTGTGTGTGTGTGTGTGTTTGTATGCGCGCGTGCGTGTGTCTTGTGCATTTATCAAAGAGTCCAGATCTTTCACGGGGTTCTCATAAAGACTTTCAGATGCGCTACAGAACAGAATGTTTGTTCTTGTAATACCAGAGTGACCCCCAATACAATACTATGCTAGCATACTATGGTTTTCTTTCCTTTCGCCTTCCTTCCTTCGCGTCTTTTGTTTTTCTTTATTGCTCTTTAATACACTAGAAAAAGATTTAACAATATGGTTTTATTTATCTAATTTGGACTGGTCTAGAACTTACTATAGAGACCAAGCTGACTTCCAGCTCTTGAGCCTATCTCACCTTCTGAATGTTAAGATTATAAGCATGAATAACTATAGCCACTGTGCAATTTTTGTATTTTTATTTTGTTTTCACAAAACAAACTGGAACATTTTTTCTATTGTAATTACTCTTTGCCATGCTTTTTTGAAACTTTATAGAATACAATTGCTCAAACTCATCTCTTTTATACTTTTTTTTTTAACTTACAACCTCTAATAGTCTAAGTTTTAGATGAAGCGTTGACTTGGTTGTATCAGTACCTGTCCTAGTGTGACAACGACCAGACAATGACAATGTTACGAACAGCTGACATTTGTGAAATAACGGCTGCACTCCAGGGTAACTTATTGCACACTATGTCTTACCTGAGCCCTGGGAAGTAGGGCTTGTTTCCATTTACCAGCTGAGAAAACAGAAGTGCAAGAAATTGCACAATGTAGCTGAGTTGATGAGCCAAATCTGCTGATCTTTTTCTGTGGACCATGATGTCCAATGCTATCCATTAAGCACTGCTTGGGCACACTCAAAACCTTATTCCTACTCAAAGTGATCTCTCCCTTCTCAGAATTTTTCTAGTTCTTCAACTGGTTCTGAGCCTCCTAAATCAACACCATTAGAGGCCATCATACTTTCCTCATAGAGATCCAGTGAACATTTTCAACTTGGGACCCACATGGTCTCTGTCACAACCACTCAGCTCTGCTGTCCACTGTAGCAGGAGACTGGTCATCAACAATACACAAATTAGTGAGCTTGGCTGCACTCCAGTTAAAGCTTGCTTAGGGATGTTGAGATTTTATTGGCGGGGGGAGGGGAGTGTGGAGATAACTTAGTTGTTTCTTTGTTATTCTTAAGATAACTATTTTCTTTGTAAGAATGGGGACCTGAGTTTTAAAAAGCTGGACATGGGAGTGCATGCTTATAATCTCAGTGATTGGAAGATGGAAGCAGGTGGATCCCTGGAGCTCACCAGCCAATTTGTCGGGCTCCAAATCAACAAGAGAGCTTGTCTCAAAAGTGATCTGTGTGGCTCCTGAGGAACAACACCTAAGTAACCCTCTGGCCTCTGCGTGAACATACATGTGCAGCTGTACATACATGAGTAGGTATCTGTAGGCCCTGCATCTTCTGGGTGTTTCTTTCCTCGCCTATGAGTAGAAAGCCACAGCTACACCCTCTTCCTATGACCAACATAGAGGCCTAATGTGCAGTGCCCTGCAGACAGAGCCCAACAACTGCCACCGTCTCCATTTATTTTGGCTTAGCCCAAATAAATGGCTTACTCATGTATGTACAGCTGCACATTTGCACATATGTGTGTATGTATATATTTGAATTTCATGTAATTATCTGCTACAAAATAATGTTCTTCTTTGAATTTTCTTTATCCAACCACTTAAAAATAATGTATCCTTAAACCCATGAGCTATACAAGAACAGGTATCAGGCCATATTGACCTCTGGATTAAATTCTACTGCTTGACCTATCTTATATGCCCACATTCTCCACATGTAGATAGAAAAGAAATGGAGCTTAACAACTCTGCACTGTTCTCCGTGGACTCAACATGTAGGTCTCTAAGATGAAATATTTTACAATTTTTAAATGTCCATGTATTTTCTTCATCCTTCAACCCATCCCCCTCAATGAGATTCCATATCTCTAAAATACCACAGCACTTCTTCAATTCTGAGGCCCGAAAAGAAGCCCCCACGAGCTTGGCTAACTTAAAAGATCAAATGGCATCTTGGCTGGGGACTACAGCATACAGCTGGTGAAGATTCAAGTTGCCATACACTTGTTGCTGGCTTTGGTTGCCTAGCTATTTCCATGTGAAGTTTTAGATTGTTTATCATAATGGTTGGCTGCATGACCAATCATCTTTAAAACCATAATCCTCAAACAGAAGAAATGTCATGACTTGGTAGACTAAATTTAGGAGCATGAGAACCATGCTCTAAGACCAGCCGCCCTGCATCTTCTGGGTGTTTCTTTCCTCGCCTATGAGTAGAAAGCCACAGCTACACCCTCTTCCTATGACCAACATAGAGGCCTGATGTGCAGTGCCCTGCAGACAGAGCCCAACAACTGCCACCGTCTCCATTTATTTTGGCTTAGCCCATGAAGCAGTGGTCTAAGACTGTGTTGTGCCATGTGTGCATGCGTATGGGTACGCATGCGCACTTGTGAGTTGCTTGAAGGCCATCTCAGCAGGTCATGGAATCAAGCTGGTATTTACTACTAAGGACACAGTTGGAAATGATATGACATATGTCGGTGAGCTTTTCTGTTCTGTCATTTTAGTGTGAAATCCCCGGGACCTCAATCTGTTTGCTGTCCTGCCATTGGCCAAATGCCACTCCACTGAACAGTATGTGAGATTCAAGGAGCCATATTGATTTTGGTAAGGATGGTCTATGACACAGTTTCCAAGACAAAAAATTGTTGTAGTTTCTGGCCCCCTTTGGGAGGGGTAAGCTGCTCCGTGGGGATGGACGACTACTCTGATTTATTTCAGGTATTTAAAAAATACTTTCACTAGAGTTAGTTTTCACTGACTTTACACATGCCTTAAAATAGCCTGGTGTTCAGACAGCTGCCACCTTGCCTAGGAGGTGAGGAGGCTGCTCCCTCGGGGGCAAAACAACACTTGGTACAAAGCAAATGTTTAAAAGCGGTAGGGACAGAAGTGAACTTTAGGAGTCCTTGGTAACTACAGAAAGAAGAGAACTTCCTGCTTGGAAATCCTCCTACACACGTCAGCAGACTGATGATCCCTCGCCTGAAGGAAGACATATGCATGACACACATGTGAACAGAAATGGACTTTGAGAGGGTGCTTTTCAAACCCCAGCTGCAATTACTATGAAGGCCAAGCGGCCTTTAGCTCTGTAACTGGAGCCTCCATCACAGGTGAGGGTTAAGAATGGCTGCCTCAGAGGCAGTGGTTGCTTTCTATGCCCCAAATGCTGCCTCTTGTCACAGATGGGCCAGGTGGGGCCTATCCATCTAGTTTGTGACATACACCGGGGATTCACGGTGCCTGGATGAAAGTTGCTGTAGGGATGCTAATGCTGAATCATCATTATTATAATAGGACTGTGAAGGTAGATGGCATGTGTGAATACTCTGCTTTGATGTAAGACGCTCCCAACCCCTGATAGGTGGTTAGTGTCATTTTGGTTGGCTGTTACAATCTGCGGTGGCCATTATGGAGCCTCACCAAACATAACCCCAGAGTACAGCTTGCAGGTTTCTGGATGCATTAGTCACCGAATCATTAATTAGTCAGGAACTCGGGTGGCTGGCATGGCAGGTCCTGTCCTGCTGGGCATGCTAGCCGTCTCTCCCCCAGCTGCAACAGTGAGTCTCAGGTAGAGGAGAAAAATCCCTCCCTCTAACTTTGGATTCGTACTGTTTGAAAATGAAAAGCCCACCAAGTAGTCCCATTAGGTAAAACCTTTAGCTAGCCTCAGAAAGATATGGAAAGGGAAGGAAAAAAACATGATTTGTGGGAGTTGCTAGATCTGTTTAATTATTTTAATGAAGTCAGATATTGGAGGTACAAGAAGCAACACTGCTGGGCAGACTGCAGGCCAGGAGACTACAGACAGACTGACAACTTTACAGAAGGCTAGCTAAAGGCTCAGTTAGTAAAGTGCTTGACGCATAAACATAACGATGTGAGTTTGGATCTTCAGCACCACACATAAGGCTGGGTGCAAAAGACGCCTGTAACCTCAGTGTCGGTGATACTGAGATACTTGAGACTGGCGGATCCCCAGAGCATCCTGGCCAATGGTCTAGCCAAATCAGTGAGCTCCAGACTCAGAGATAAGGTGAGAGATGTTGAAAAAGGTAGCTGGCACTGACCTCTGGGCTCTGTGCACACAAGTACACAATATACATACATTTTGCACACAGAGCCCAAACACAAGACGCACACGCTAAACATAGTAGAGCAGCAACAGGAAACACAACAGAGGCACAAAGAGCAAGAAGGACTCTTGTCTGAGAAACTCTGAAATTTAAAATATATAAGGGTGTGAGCTGACCAAGTCTCAGAGCAGAGAGGAGCTCACCAAGTCCAGACTCACAAACCTCCCTGGTGCCAGGAAGCAAGCGTGTGGAGGTGAGAAACAGGCCAGCCTGGATGGTGCCTAAAAAGAAGTCAAAGGCAGAAATCTGCCCAGCTCTGTGATTAGGTGCACAGCCCTATCCAGCTCAACCAGGGGCCTCTCCAAACATACTCCTCCCTAAATCTTCTGTTTGGTCCATTCCTGAAGCAGTTCGACTGTGTGTTACTTCTCTGGCACACCCATCCTGCTTCCACGCTACCATGGCACCCTTTCTTGACCCTGGTGAGCAGGGATTGGGTCTCTGTAGGGGTGTGCGTGTAGCACGGCAATGACACATCATTCCACAGACACTGGACTTGGTTTAAACCAACCTGCACAGTGATTCTGCTTTAAGACAGAGACCTACAATAGAAACTTGCTTCTATTTTGTTTTACTCTGAAATTTAAAATATATAGAAAGTTTGTACAAATAATACTTGAAGCTCTCAGTACCTTCCACTGTAACCCTCAAGTACCCCGCATACTGGCGATTACACCGAGCATCTGCTTTATTGTCTAGACAGACACCAAAGCTGCTCTTTTCCTGAACCATTTGGGGGAAAAAAGTGGACCGGATACCCCCAAACTGTTAAATCCGGCAGTATATGTTTCCTATAAACAATGATACTCTCTCACACAATAGAGCCATCAATAAACAATGTCAATTAATAGCACAGACTGCTGATACTCTTCCTAACTTACCATGCAAGTCACCAATAGTTCCTGTATGGTGCCAGTAATCCCTTGTGTAGGTTCAAGTTCTTTAAATCATTAGCATTTCCTTTTAATCTTCGTTTTAGAACAATTCCTCCATTTTCCCTTCTTCCTAACCTTGACATTTTCTGAGGCACACATATCCTTTCATAATTCCTCATATGATTTCTCTTATGATTGATGAGTTTAGAGCAAGAATCTCTGCGGTAAAGCTGCTCTCCTCATTGCATTGTGTCAAGAAGCAAGAGATGCCAATTTGTCCCACTTAATGGGGAGTTCCACTGAGTGACCCCTGAAAGTTTGGTCAGAAGACAGCTTCAAGCTTCCATCGAAAAACAGGTTTCCTTTTCTTCCTCTCCATTTGCTCATTTAATTTTGTATGCATGTAAAAATGCTCGTGCGTGTGTGTGTGTGTGTGTGTGTGTGTGTGTGTGTGTGTGCCAGAAGACAACCTCAGGTGTTGCTCCTTGGGCATCATCTACCTGGGTTTTGTTTGTTTGTCTTTTAAGTATTTGTTTTTTGAGACAGATGTCTAACAATGACTTGGAACTAGCCAAGTAAGCTAGCTTGCCCCAAAGATCCCAGTGTCTCTGCTTTCCAAGTAGTGTGATTGCAAGCACACACATCATGCCCAGCTTTTTTCCAGGATTCTGGAGATTGAACTCACGTCTCTGTCTACAATGCAGTCACTTTGCTGGTGGAGCTATCTCCCCAGCCCTGTTCATTCCTCCTAATCAGTGCAGACTATAGATTCCTATTGTACTCTGAGCATTAAAATCAATAACTGTTGTTAAGTATAGTGGGCCATGCCTGTATTTCTAGTTACCCAGGAAGTTGAGGTCTGGGGTTCTCCTGAGCCCAGGAGTCCCCAGATCAGCCTTGACCTCTAAGATGTCCTTTAAGGCCACTCTGGGTGCTTTTTCTATCTCCCCATCATGCTTGTGTGACTTCCCCATACCTCATAGCACAAATGTCCCTGTCCTGTATTTTATTTTCCACACTCTGGTGTAGGAGGATCCTTATGTCTTTCTGTTGCTTTCACTGGTTGAATAAAGAAACTGCCTTGGCCTTTTGATAGGACAGCCCTTAGGTGGGCAGAGTAGACAGAACAGAAGGCTGGGAGAGAGAAGGCACTGGAGCAGATGCCATGTTTCTCCAGCCCAAGATGGACTTTGGTTAGAATCTTTCCAGTAAGCCCCACATGGCGATACACAGATTACTAGATATGGGTTAAACTAATATGCATAAGAGGTTAAAACTAATGGGCCAGGCAGTAATTTAATTAATACAATTTCCGTGTGGTTATTTCAAATGTAAGCTAGCCCAGCAGCCAGGAGCCGGGTCAGATGGAACATAAAGGCCTGCACTCCTCTCAGGTGCTGGGAACACAGCCCGCACCTCTTACTACAACACTCTACCCCTAAAGCCATCATTTAAATAAAGAATGAGATTAAAAGCTGAACCCTGGGCATGCTCACTGTTATCAAGACATCCCTGCTTCTAACCTTCTCAGTCCAGAGAACCAAGAAATAAATGGATATACCTATCTACACATGTGTATGTATGAGTACATATATGTATGTATGTCTATCTATGTATGTATCTATGTATATACCTATCTATATATAAATATGTTTTGGCATATATATAAACATAAATATCTACATACTTGCACACTATTGCAACATCTATGTCTACACAGAGTTATAAGTATGTACTGGCTCTTAGACCACACAGTCTCAAAACATACGATTTATTGTAGTCTTTCCCCATTCTGTATTGTAATTTCCTCCAGACATCAAGAAGCCTGATTCCCTTTATCGTCCTGCGGCATTTACTTATTTGACCAATCATCCTTACACAACCTCAGGCCCCAGCTTGCTCGCTCCCCACAGGCCCCCAAACAGTCAAGTCCTTCCCTGCAATGGGAAGGTGACTGTGAATGAACAATGGCTCACAGTGATCAGAATGCACTCTGGGGAGTGAATTCTGGCCGGCCCCTGCTGCTATCTGGACTGAGAATCATGGAGAAGCACCACAAGGTTTGCTTTTCCTTCTGTTGCCTAGCAGAGCGAATGTTGTTTTCTTTTTTGTCATGGCAGTGACCCCTTTAAACATGATTTAAAAAAAAATCACCTCTTTACCCTGAGTACCCATGAGACAGAAAAGACTAGCTGGATCTGTCGGAAGATGTGTGGTACACCACGCATCTCCCAGGAAGAGTGTGTTATAAATATTATACAGCTGTTAAAACCCCAGCTAGAGGCCGGAGGTCACCTGAGTCTTCCCCACAGCTGCAGATGGTTGGATCTTCTGGCGCATTCTCAGGGACACAGGCTTATTTCCTAGATACCCGACTTTAAGTCATCCCTGATTCTGCTGCCCTGCGCCCCTACCCCTCCAAACTGTAAACATGAAAGCATCAAGATCCAGGGCACGGTGGCTATTGTAGGTTTCTCCTTGGCTTGTTCGCTGTGACTGTGGGGACTGCCATTGCACAATGTCCTTACTGTTCTTCCTGGGCAAGGGAAATCCTTGTCAGAGTGCTAAATCCTCCCGATTCATTTTACTGTTTTCCTACGGAATTTTACAAACCAGATCACTATGCACGCCATGTTTACCAAAGACAGTTGGAAATCCAATTTCTCAAATAACTTCCAACTCTCCCACCAATTCGATTGTCAGAGAAACCAGACAATACTGCAGCCCCCAGACTCTCATCTCAGAATTGACTTTTGGAGGGCCACAGATTTCTGCCTGGCAACACAATGCATAGTTGTGCACCAAATTTATTTACAGCCAAGGCTGGAGTAAAGGAACAGATGGTGAGAAATCGGATTTAAAGAAGGGACAGATGTGCCCACATGGGAGCTGGGTAAATCTCTTGGCTGCCAGCGTGCACACAGACGTGAAGTTGGCCACCTCTATGGTTGCTTCCCACTTTACTGTTGATCTCATCTTGTTTGGGTCTTGTTTCCGGAGATGGTTAATATAGCCCATTAGAAGCATTCATCTCATCCCCCACTCCCAGGGGCTGTGTTTTATGGAAAGCAGCTTCTTAATCATCTGTGTGATGGTGTACCTAACATTTCACAGACATTTAAGCTGTCAGCCTGCTTGTCTATGGAGGACGACTTTACATTTCTGTTCTTGAAGACATTTACATCATTCATAAACCGTGTGCATAAGCCCCTTTCTTCTTCCTTCTCTCTCTGTCCCCTCCCCTCTCTCTGATATTTTTTTCTGTGAAGGCAAAACAACTTTTAAGTTGTTTGACCTGCAGTGCAGAAAATAGATATTGTAAATGCAAATGCTGATATCCCCCAGATTTACCCCTCCCTCCAGTAGGTAGAGGTTACTCTTCTGTAAGTATTTACAGTTCTCCCTTGGGAGTGGAGGGAGGAAGGATGCACGCTCTCTACCCCCGCGGTGTACGGTCACACTCAGCCCCAGCTGTTCAATGCTGAATTAACTCATAAACAATTTTACTACAAAGTGACCTCCATAGACATTTATGGCACAGCTGGACATGGGGACTCGTGCCTATAATCCCAGCACCCTGAAGGCCAAGCTGGGAGGATTGCCTGAGTTACCTGTACTGCATAGGAGGACCCTGTGTCAAAGAAAGAGTATTAAGGCCTTCATAGTCACACCTCCATGATTTTCCTACCCCATGGCACCGTGACAAGAAATTACCCGGTTCTTGTAAGTTAACAATGTGTCGTTCCTCAGCCACAGCAGGGTCTGGGACACTCACTCCAGATACATCCTGAGCAAGAGCTGGGATGGTTTAAGCAGAGCAACTAATGTCAAATAGTCCCTTACAAAGTAGCTGTGAATTTTTGCCTCAAAGCGGGGTCATTGTAAATGAAATCATTACAACTGGTTCAGCTTGACTCCTTGCTTCTAATCTATGCCAGGCTGGGGGTACCTCTAGGAATGGGGTATGGTGGTGTTTCCTTTCATTGGTACCCAGCATCTCTCTTCAGTGAAACTCTAGGCCCACCTCACCCTTCTTCTTGCTGTCCCGGAGGCTGTCGCTTAGACCTTCTAGGTAGTTCTCACATCTGCGTGATTCTGTGTTCACTGTTTGACAGGCAAGGTTAGGATAAGAGGCCTGGAGCTTGCTGACACCTCTTATCTCCCAGGGCATTTGGATTCTGGCTTACATCCTTACTTTAATAACAGAGGGCATGGAGTTTTCCTGCTCCTGGCAGACAAAGGTGAAGCTGGGCACGGGATGCCTACCGACCATTTAGCCCTCTGTGTTAAATGAGTCATATTTGTTTACCTCACACAACTTGTGAGTCACCCATGAATTTCAATCTTCTCCCTCCAGTCTACTGCAGCTAACCAGAGAAGATCCACTGCCAAGGAACGCCAGAATAACTCACGGTGGCACACCTATTCCCATGCTACAATCCGTGGACCTGGGGGTGACTCAAGGTCGGTGATGTGAAAGTCCCGGGGCTGGGACAAGGCTGTGACTCATCCTACTGGCAACCTTGATTCACTTTCGCTGTTTGGGAATCACACTGGCTTCTAGAATGTCACAGTTCTCACGATCCAGGTGCTGGCTCTGGCCAGCAGCAGACACCAGCCAAAGGCAACATATGCTTTCTTTGTTCCCAATTCCTAACTTTGCCTGGCATAAATCCGTCTGACCCATGGAATACAAACTTTGAGAACAGGATCCCATTTGGGGTATTTTTAGTGCAGCTTCTTGGGGTCTCTTTGGCCTCTGCCATTTAGATTCATGAGGTCAAGGGTGGGGCATGGGAATGTGTGACCTCAGAGGTGAACCTGATGAAAAGAGAAAGGGTCCTAAGGAGTAGCCTTTGCCTCTGCTTGCAACAAGCCTCCTGCCCTTCTGCTTTATCACCAAAATGCTAGTAACTTCCACACCTATGTTTTTATTGCCCTAATTGTTTTCTCGAATGCTAGGCCAACAGTGCTATCTCCTCCACACAGCCAATCCGATGGCCTATAGATGTGCTAGGTATATCAAACATTGAAGACATAACAATTAGCAAAAGTGACAGAGGTTCAGCTAACACTTTGAGAGTAAAATATATTACATCTGGGCCAATCAGAACCTAATGCAGTGGTTCTCAACCTGAGGGTCATGACCCCTTTGACAATCCTTTATTTCCAAAACTATTTATGTTACGATTCATATGAAGCAGCAACAAAAATAATTTTATGGTTGCAGGTCAACACAACACATGGAACTGTATTAAAGGGGCCGTAGCATTAAGAAGGTCGAGAACAGTGCTGGCCGGCCAGCCTCCACTCCATCTTGCCAGTGACAGCCCATCTGACCTGCAGTTAGCTCTCGTTCTTAGAAAGCTCTTGTCTAAGCGGTGTCAAGACCTGTTGCTCTGCTCTGTCTGTCGACGGGCCTTGGTTTCCTCTGCTAGAAGAGTTAAATGTACTTCCATCTAACCACACTTCAAATACCTGTCAATCAACACCCCCCCCCCCCGTTCTCCTGCCTGCTTCCTCCCCGCCTCTCTGCTCCTCTCCTCTTTCCACCACTAGTACAGGTCAGAGCTGCTTCCCTCTGTTCCCAGCGTGTGTATGTGTACCTATGTGTGTGTATGTGTACCTATGTGTGTGAATGTGTGCATGCATGCATATCTCTGTGTGTGAATGTATATATAAATATGTGTGTATGTGTGCCTGCACATGTGTTCATGTGTGTGTATGTGTGTGTGCCTGCGCATGAGTGCATGTGTGTAGTGTCCACTACGCGTTTCATTTATAACCTTTTCCTCCACTTTTGCTTTATATTCTCTTGGTCCCATATTAATATTTTGGCTCCTTGGGATCTTTTATTTGGATACTTTTTTACTTTATTTTTCCTTCATGCGATATCTGTCTCTTTTCTTTCTTTCTTTCTTTCTTTCTTTCTTTCTTTTTTTCTTTCTTTTTTTTTTGGTTTTTCGAGACAGGGTTTCTCTGTAGCTTTGGAGCCTGCGCTGGAACTAGCTCTTGTAGACCAGGCTGGTCTCGAACTCACAGAGATCCGCCTGCCTCTGCCTCCCGAGTGCTGGGATTAAAGGCGTGCGCCACCACCGCCCGGCACCATGTCTGTCTCTTTTTCAATCAGTGTCTATGTGTGTTTGTATGACTATGTATGTACCATGGCACAAGTATGGAGATCAGAATACATTTCTCTTTCTACCATGTCGGTTCTAATAATCAAACTCAGATTAGCAGGTTTGGCAGCAAGCTCCCTGGCCCACTGAGCCGTGTTCCCGGCCCTCTGTGCCTGTTTTCTGAGCAAGGCTATCACCACTCTGGATAAACTGGAACCAGACAGATTATAGTGAGGCGGTAGTTCTAAGGATATGGTAAGCCTGTTTTATCTTTGGGGGTCTGTTTTGTTATTGACGGGGTCTGTTGTTCCTTTACATCTAGATGGCTATCAGGCAAAGACTGGGCGGTTCAGGGGATCTGCTTACTGTAATCCTTCTGATTACTAACACAAGTGATCACAAGACATATGTTCCAGCCAGCCTTTGTATAAAGAGAGAGCAAGCTGAGAATAGGAATGGATGACCAGCAGATGCCTCTGGGTCCCTGAGTTCCAGCATCAGCGTTATCCAATTTTAGCTTATTCCAGCTCATACCAAGCAGATCAATAAAATGGTAGCTTCAAAGCAAAGTGACCCTATTCCATTACTATAACTAGTTTATTAATATTGTTCAGATGTATAACCCTGACACACTGTGCAGCATAATTAGCAAATACTTTGCCGTTGAAGCCATGGCCCAGTTTTCTCAAGACATCTGTTTTCTAAAAGAGTTCTTTTTGACTGAAGTTAACAGACACAATTCAAGTAGGGCTGCCAAATAGAATACTTGACCTTCACTTAAATTAGAATCTTGAAGGAAAGGCAAGTGGTTCTGTAGTATAACTTGTGTCAGACATTGCACGAGACATTCTCATACTAAGAAAATACTGAAGTTACGATTCCCCTGGGCATGCTGTGTTGTCTCCAGCCTGTCTGCCATCCTTCCTTTCATTTCTTTCCCCCTTATGTTCCTTCTTTCTATCCAAGCTTTTATGTATGTGTGTATAAATGTGTTCATTTGTGTGGAGGGCTCACGTGCACACCCTCAAGTACCGGTCCTCACCTTCCAGCTTGTTTGAGAGAAGTTCTCTTTGGTTGTTCATTGTATATTTCAGCCTAGCAGGCCCAAAGCTTCCATTCTACCTCCCACAGCTCATGTGTCTACTGCACCCAATTTATGTGGTTTCTGAGGATTTGAACTTGGGTTCTCACACTTTTGAGGAAGAATTTTACACACTCAGCCATCTCCCAGACCCAGACTATTTTTGTCTCCTTCCCTTTTTCTCTTTTTCCTTTGCTCTTTTTTCTTTTCTGTTCACTCCCTCCTTTTCCTGTCTCTCACTTTCCCACATCTTCTTCCTCACAGCCTCTCCTAAACATGACCATCAACAACCAAGCCTTGGTAGCCCATCCTGAAGGTCTACTACCAACCTCCCTTTTTCCATCTCTCCACCTTCCTTCCATCCCTCCTTCCTCTCTCCCTCCCCCGCTCTTTCTTCTTTTTCTTGTGAACGGTCTGTCTAGTGAGACTGCTCAGTCTTGCCAGGCATACTGAATAATCTCACCTCTATTTCAAATTGTTTTCAGATTTCTGTCTCCTAGGACAACATACAATAGATGTGTTGCCTTTGTTGATTTCTATTATGGGATTTTAAAATGTATGTAGGATAAATTACCCAGGAAAGCTGCTTGAGCAACCTCTGAACTGATGACTAATAGTTCAACAGCTGCAAACAGGTGTAACCAGTCTAGCCGTGCAAATGACACAAACACCACACGGGTGGAGATCCCTGGTAGTTAAGACACAGTTCTTGTCGATGGGAAGCAGCATGCTGGGAGGTGTCTGTAGTGATCTAAAGGCGTATGCATTTACTCTGCTCCTAATTTTTTTTTTTTTGGACAAAAGAAAGATTGATTTACTCTTTTATTTTGGTTCTACTATGATTCCATTTTAGCCCATACACTCTTGACCCCATCCAAAGCCAAGAGAATAATCCATGGGGAATCTTCTCTGAAGGCTCTGGGTCATTCCATACATCAAAAGGCCTTATCTCTTCTGCCTGAGAAGCACCTAGCTGAGTCATGGGGGGAGGGCATCTCTTCTCAGCTACTGAGCCAAACAAGTATCATTGTGTTTGTGTTATGGTTGATCCTCAGCTCCCACCCGGTCCTGTGCATGTGTGTGTGTTTCTGGGAATTAAATCCTAAACCTGTGTATGCTGGGCAAGTGCATGCCACTGAACCATACTCCAGCCCCTTTCATTGTTGTGTATGGCTCTCAGCAGGCAAACAAGAATCACGGGACAAGAAAGTACATGGTTGTTAAGAGTAGCCTGCATCAGTGTCCCTGGCATAAGGCTTTAACTTACTAAGTAATTATTGTCAACATGTTAGATGGGTGCAAGCTGGTTCTGTGTGCAGGTATATGCTTTATGCTGCTGGAAATGACAACTTAAGATGTTATCTGTGTTTAAAACTTTTTTTTTACTAAGACTCATCTATGAAATGAAGGCATAAATTAAACATGGATGTTTGGAAATGTCAAAGAATTTAGTGGAACAAGACTGAGATGCCTCTGAGCTACAGGGAACATACTTGAAATCTAGCGAGC
This sequence comes from Dicrostonyx torquatus, assembly GCA_028555095.1. Lineage (NCBI taxonomy): Eukaryota > Metazoa > Chordata > Mammalia > Rodentia > Cricetidae > Dicrostonyx > Dicrostonyx torquatus. The sequence goes on from JAQHUG010000035.1 coordinate 3,315,164, forward strand.
CATAAAAATGTCCCAGTCATCATCCTAAATACAGGCTTCTCTATGCCCAGTCCCCAAGGATTCTGTTCCTGTGGGCCGTGTAGCACTATTTGTGAGGGCAACAGCCCTAGAGCTAGACTCACCAGCTGCTGAACTACTTCTGGGACTCTCTAAGGCCCCAAAGTCCTTGTCTGTGATGTGAGGACAGCCAGTGTCTGTTGCATGATGTGTGGTGTGGCTGGTGAGTGACCATGTGGAAAGCACCAAGCAGAAGATGTGCGCATCAAAGCAATTGATTCAAAGCGGCACAGCAGGTGCCCAAGATACGGGCAATACCTTATTGCTTTCTCTTTTAATTAAAATAGAATTATATCACTTTCCCCCATTCCTTTCCTCCCTCCAACCCTTCCAAACTACCTCTTAAAGTGATGGCTCCCTTTTCTTTAATTATTAGTGATATATGTGAGTGTGTGTGTGTGTATGTACATATGTGTGTATATATATATATGTAGAAACACGTAAATACAATCTTCTGAGTCCAGCTTGTGTTGCTTGTGTGTACATGATTTCAGGGCTGACCATTTTGTAATGAATAACTAATTAGGGCCTCATCCCTGAGAAAGATTAATTCTCCCTCTCTCTTCAGTCCTGTAGTTCTTTGCCTAGGGATGAGACCCCATGAAATTTCCCCTTGTTAGCATATTTATTGGCATTATCATTGTTCAGGTCTCATTTAAGCAGCCATACTGTAGAGGGACCATAGGTACAGCTCCATTTCTAGGAGACTCAATCTCAGCCGATGTCCTGGTTCTCTGCCTCTTACACTCTTTCCACCCCCTCTTCCAAAATGTTCCCTGAGCCTTAGGTGCAGAAGCTGTGTTGTGTTTTTATTGAAGGTGGATGTTCCACAGCCAGTTGGTCTCTGCATTATGACGACTTATGGTTTTCTATGACGGTCTTTGCTGCAGGCAGAGGCTTCTTTGATGGCGGATGAGAGCTGCACTTAACTGTGGGAAAGAGAAGTCTTAGAACGCAGTTAGAATGATGCTGGCCCAGCGGAGTGGCAGTGGTAGATTCTCCTCTAAGATCAGCCTGCACTTCAGTGAACACTGTGGCCTTGGGCTGGCTTAGGACACAACTGGGCTGTGCATTATTTTCTCTGCTTCTGTTTACTGCTACTTGACCTAGCCTGAGAATTCAGCCCTCAAGAAAGGAAGTAGCCCATTTCCCCAGGAGCCTGGCAGTGTCTTTCTGCTCCAAGAGTTTGGAACATTGAGAAGCACATGGCAAGCAGGAACCCTATCCCAAACTTCTGCTCCAATGAAACACTGCCAACTTCTAAGATACTCTTGTGGGGGAACATGAGTGTCACAAGATCTTTGCAGCTTGGGTCCTCCCTGACAAGTCTAGCACACATGGAGCTGTTAGCACACCTGAGTAGGACGCCTCAAGGACATGAGTTCAAGATCCCCCCTTCTGGCACCTCCTTCCTGACTTCTAAATGCCGCTGGGTTCCACAGCACCGGCCTCTTCTCATCTCGACCTTGGTTATTTTCTGAAGTAATGTCATCCAGCATCCTTGCTTTTGATGAGTTCCAAGTTGATATTATTATATCTCTTGTTGGGCTACAGACTCCTATACATCCTGTAATCTGCTCTGCATCTGCCCGTGGATGCCTAAAGGGCTCTTATACTTAATGTGTTGGAAAAGGAACTCTTGTTTCCAGATCCACAGCCCCACTGTCTGTCTATACAAACTTCCACTGGCTTCCTTCCCCAAGGGTTTCCTCTTGGGAAAGGGCACCACCATCTCTTGGGGTACCAAATGAAGCATTGAGGAAGTGATTCTGCTCCCCTCTCAATGCCTTGCATGCCCTTTCCTCTCTGCTCCGCCACATTTCCTACCACACTCTGCACCACCTGTTATCACTCTAGAACATTCATGTATCAGGAACTTCCTGCCTTCCTTTTACTTTAAACATTCTTCTCTTGTATTAGTTGGTGGATGATCTCTTTTAATAATTTAAGTTTGTGCTCAGATAGCAAAGAACTACCCAAAGAAACTTTCTCTGCCACCACATGGAAAACAGATCCCACGGCCATGCCCTAGCCCTTACCCTGCCTTTTAAAAAACTAATTAATTGGCGCATTTGTTTTTCCTTACAGCTCATTTGTCAACCCGAAGCTATGCTACTTGTTGGTATACTGTCTGTCTTCCACACTACCATAAAAATCTCCAAGAATCTAGAGTATTTTACTCAACACAGTGTCCCAAGTTCTAGAATAGTGAGCAACTTCTACAGGGTTCTTCAAAAGATAACTGGTTGCAAGAATGAATGAAGGATGAGTAAGTGAACTGGCAGAATAATTAGTGTTAGCATGTTTTTTAAAAATCTATTTGTCTCGCCAGGCAGTGGTGGCGCATGCTTTTAATCCCAGCACTTGGGAGGCAGAGGCAGGTGGATCTCTGTGAGTTCGAGGCCAGCCTGGTCTATAAGAGCTAGTTCCAGGACAGGCTCCAAAGCTACAGAGAAACCCTGTCTCGAAAAAAAAAAAATCTATTTGTCTCTAAATGATTGGATAGGTGAGAAAAGAAGAAAGGACTTAGCTGGTGGGGAAATAACATAAACAAGATTAAAAGATCTATGTGACAATAGATTTAAAAAAAAAAAATCCTGATCTGGCAGACAGCAAATGACAGACCAAGAAGAAGCAGTTAGAAAAGAGGAGATCTAAGCAAATGCTGACTTTGTCACAGAGATGAGTTGTTTGTTGGGTTGGGGAGATAGGGTGACTTTTTCCAGTAGGTGTCAAGATGCTAATGATGTGTTCCTATCCATGGTGATAGGAAGCTGGGGATAAAGGAGTGCTCTGCCACCAGCCAAAGACTCAAAGATTTGGTCAAAGTCTCAGAAAAATAAATAAATAAAGGACTCTTCAGTTAGCCTTCCTCCATGGCCTTAGTAGAAACTAAGGCCCTAAGAAAAGACCCCATTGCTCTTTAAATACATTTCAGAAAGAAGAGGGCACTACAGAATCTGACAAAGGGTCTAGCCTGGTGTAGGGTCCAACCCAGACTCAGTGGTCAGGGAGGAGTTGTTTATTGCTGCAAGATCAAGCAAGCATTGTGGGTTTTGTTTGTTTGTTTGTTTGTTTCCCCCTCTGAACACAGGAAAATGGGTTACTGCCCAAAAACACATTGGAAATATTTTGGAGAGAATGTTGGGTTTTTTTAAACATCAAAAAGTAATCTCAAATGAATCACCTATATGGTTTTTTGTAGGCTGCCTCAAAAGACAACCCTGCTTTAGGAAGCGAGATTTTTGTTGGTTTGAAGTTATACTTGGCATCTTTGCTCCGAAGAAGCACATGTGACCTTTTGAGAAATCCTATTTCCTGCAAATGTTGTGGACTTGTGTCAGTGGTGCAGAATTGATTGACTGTGTGAAAAAGCTGGAAATGACCTAGATAAGTACCACAAAACCCAGAGGATCTGCTCATTTTTTTTCTATTAAGATCAAGTGACTAATTGGATGGCGAAGCCTATTACAGTTGCCTGACTTCCCTCCCCTCCAGGATGAAAGCAGCATCTCATTAGGCTGTGCCAAAGCCACGGCTTAAAGAAGGCCTCAGCATCACCTCAGCCCCAAGCTTGTAACTGGGTCATTTGTTGTGCTTGGCGGAACTGTCCTCCCACTGTGCCTCTCACCAGGTCACACATCACAGCATCACCACAGGTAGTAGGGACAATCAGCTTCAGCTACCCTCTTCCTGGCTTCAGGGTGCCTCACCCCACCCCCATTTTCTCATGCACTTAGAGAATTCCATTTAGGGGGTGTCACATCACTGGGTACCCAGCCCTCTGCTGTGTGCCTTGCATATTGTCACTCAGTGAATCCTCACATCTGAAGGAGACATCGCACCATGTCACACACGGAGGAAGTAAACTCAGAACAAATTTGTCCTTTGAGGTCTGGTTCTTTCAGATAAGGAAGATCTTGACTCTCAGAGCTCCTATTTTGGAGGCCCTGAGCCTCCACAATAATATCTCTGCCTAGTCACAAATGCGTTTGCCACAGGTACCGTTAGGGCTTGCATTGTTCAGCTGTGGATGTTTTCGCTTGTGTTTTGTTTTGTTTTGAGACAGAGTCTTATTTTTTTAACCCAGGCTGACTTCAGACTTCAGTCCTGCTGCCTCCACCTCCCAGTGACTGAGATCACACTCTCTAGACTCACTTGTTTCAAGTTGTAGCCAAGAAAACAAAAGTCCAGGAGTCAAAAGCATGTGGGACCACCACGAGAACACATTGCAGTATCATCTTTGTTCATCTGTTCCTCTCAATGCCTGGAGTTGAAGCAGACTCCTGGGGCCTCGTTCCCCAGACTTTGCTTGAAGTAAGTGAGGTCTGATGTGTGTGATCCCAGCAGGTGGGAGATAGTGTCAGGGGCACCACTGGACACACTCTAGGTCAGGCCCCATGTATCCAGGCATGTTTACATCCAAAGTAAGCAAAACAGGAATCCAGCCTATCTATCTAAAGTCTAAAAATCAATACAAATGGACAATCAGAACAACAAAATAGGATTAAGATAAACATAATCCCATTGTCTCTAAAAAAAAAAAATCTATTGGTAGGAGAATTCCTGGGTGTTCCCCACAGATAGCAATATTCCTTTATCCTCACATTGTAGGAAATAGCCAGAGAAAGGGATGATGGAGAAAACAACAGGAATTGGCCCAGACAAACTGCATCTGGCAAAGTCCCCCAGTTCAAACAGCTCTTGGAAACAGGATTTACAAGAAAAATTTAACACAGTCATTATATTATTAGAGCCACAGAGTAAACACTTCCTAAAAGCACCTGGTAGTGCCTGTCATGGTTATTCTTGGTTGTCAGTTTGGCTATATCCGGAACTAAAACCCCAAATTAAACCTTCATCTTAACTAAAACCCGAAATGGCTGGGCACACCTGTGAAGCATTTTTTTTTCTCACCAATATCATTTGAAATGGGAGGAAACACTTCTAATCCAGCTCTTTGAGATAGAAAGATCCACCTTTAATGTGGGCCACACCTTCTGCTGGCAGCCTATATAAAGGACATGGGAGAAGGAAGTTTTCTCTCTTTGCAATACATTCATAGGCATTAGAGCCTACTTCTGGATCGCAGCACACACTGAAGACCATCTGAGACATGAAGCCTTATAGACTGAATAACACCTGGATTCTTGGATCTTCCATTGGTAGACAGCCATTGTTAGATTAGCTGGACCACGCCTGTAAACCACTCTAATATATATATATATATTCTCTAAGTTCTGTTCCTCCAGGGACCCCTGAGTAATAGGCTACCCCACATGGCAATTATTGACAACAAACCTGGCTTAATTTTACCATCATCATCATGATGTTTTATTGTTGTTGAGACGGGATCTCTATGCTATGGACACTGATGATATTGAACTCTAAATCCTCCACAATCCTTCTGCTTCAGCCCCCGTCCCCGCCCCCGCCCCAGTACTGGGATTACAAGAAGATTAGGCAGATCCACCTCATCCCCAGGTTAGAGCAGTTTTTAAAACCGGTTAGCATTGCTGTTAGTGTTAATGGTAAGTGTTTCAAGTTTATATTACATGAATGCCCTCTAAGATTCATTTTCCCATAAATAAGCAAAAACACTGGGATAGGGCAACCTGACTCCCTAATTAGCAGCTATTGAACTCTCTCCTGTTGCCTGAACTGCCTTGAGCAGTTTGTCTAAGAGCTAGCCAGACTACTCTTACGGCCCTACCATGGAGACACACTTTGAGATTACTGCACCAAGAGTGCAGCTGATTGCTCCCAGTTCCTGAAGGCACAAGCCCAGCCAGAGCTGGTTAAAGCTGTTTGTATAGACTTTTCACAGTCATAAGCTTCAAGAAGCTATTCACACCTTGGCAAGACAAGGAGCACTTTTCTTAGTGGAGAGGCTTCTGTGGTTGGTGATAAGGAACCAGGCTAAGCTTGGGTGAACCCCCCCCCCCCCCCCCGTCCTTAATGACTGTGATTGATGATAAAAGACAGGGCTATAATTGGCTGGAGCAAGAACACTAATTGACCCAAAATGAATGGCTGTGCACCTCCCCAAGCTACTTAAGCTCACTCAGGGAATCAGCTGGAGCCACTCTTCTCCCTGTGGATGCAAGGCAAGGAAGCCTTCTCTTAAGTGGTCTTTTCTTCTTTACTTTCAGCAGTGTGAGCTGAGCTGGTACAGGAACAAAGACAAGAGCAAGAAACAAAGAAGCAGTGTGGCTTGAAGGCTGCGCAGGCGTTGGCCTGCAGTCACATGGGATCCAATACCACTTGCCTGTGATCCTTGGTGCTGGGCTCCTGAGTGACCCATCTTATCTTCCTGAGCTTCTGGCCTCAGCATCCAAACATGTGTACGTTTTTCCAATTCCCAGTGTCAGGATCCTGGGCAGCCTGGCTAGTAACTGGTGCAGATTCTCCCTGGGCCCCAGTGCCCAGTGCAGAGAACTGGCAACTTCCACTGAACTACTGAAGAAGTACAGCAGGCTTCAGATCTACCCACCAACATCACCCAGGGCCCCAACCCACCAACCGCATTAGCAGCTGCCCAGTGAGCCCATTGACCACTAGGATCCTGCTTGCTAGCCAATGGGAACAGATGCTTATGGGAGAATCCAGCCATGCCCAGAGCCTAGTTCCTGAAGGTCCCACAGAAGCCCCAGCTTGCATCACACCCAACTTCTGAATGTTGTCTTGACAGAGAAAGATATTCCAAATAGGTGGTGACGATGGCCACTGAGGAAGCAGCTGAACACATCCAGAGCAGTCTGTGACATTGCAACATGACATTGTCATCTACAGATGTTTCGGGCCTTATTCATAATAGCTGTCCTAGAGCGACTGCAGCCAATGGGTGGCAGTTAGAGAATTCATGTTCCCCATAGCATCCATCATGTTGCCTTGCACATAACTAATTTCGTTCAAAGAGAGAATGAATAAGGGAAGGAGTGAGATAAGGAACGGAGGGAGGGAAGGAGGAAAATGGTTTTCTGATGCTCAACCTTTGTTTACTCTAAGACTACATCAAAATTTGTTTCCAATTCTCTTGAAATTTCATATACAGGTTTTTCTCCCACCCCCAGATCTCTCAAGTGGATCAAATAGAGATCCTAATGCCTAGGTAAAATTTGATGATTTGCTTTTTTCTTAACTTTGCAGCTTCCATATTAACTCCCTAAACCGTGCCTACTGCTACCATGGTCTTTTAAGCTAGACTGAACCGGCCATGAAATACACTTATAGTTCCTTCTACTCCAGGTTCTTCCTGCTCTGTACACATGGCCCCACTGTCTAAACTATAGGAAGATGGTAGTGGCTGATGTCCACATGCACCTGTGCACACCCACATGTGAACACACACACATACACACTCCTTGTGAACTTCAGAAGCTCAACATTTTTTTTTGCCCTGCCTGTAGTTAATGTCTGTGTAGGACTCCGTTATATTAAATCTTCCCCTCTTCTATGCCTTTACAACATTGCCGGAAAAATGACATCTACTGTCAGTCCAGAATTCTTTCCTAGACATTCTATATGTGCTCTGGTGCACTGCCATGAAGAATATACATATGCATACGTAGAGTGTGTTATAAATATGCAGTACATCACTGCTTGCTAGAGATGGAACAGGATCGCTGAGCATTGCCCTCTCACATGCCATAGTCCAAGCAGGAATATTTGTGTACTTAGCTGCATTCATCCAACACACAACCCAAAGGATTCTCCGTGTGAGAACCATGACTTGTGGACCTAGAGGGAAGGGCACAGGGAACCTGAAATGTGACCTCGTTGCAGATCGCCACAAGCGCTTAGCACAGCTGCAGCAGCCCTGCAGGAGGAGCCCCCACTACCAGACCTTGGAGCAGAATCTCATCAAACTGCAGGAGCAGCAGCTCTTTGAACTCTTCGTGGTGGTTTCTCTGCAGACTATGTCCCCCAGGTCATACAACAGTTCCCCAGCAAGGTAGGTACAAGGTGGCCAATATGTGCCCAGAGGTTCCTGTTTGCTCCTCACGGTGACTGTTGTCGCTGCCAGGTTTTCCAACATTGATACAGGCTCTTACCCAAGTTCCCCTTGAATGGGCAATCCTCCTGCTCCAGCTTCCAAAGTGCTGGGAGCCACCAAGCGCAGCCTGCCTGTCTCACAAAAGCGCAGAAGCTCAACATTTCATAGGGCGCATTTGATAGCTCCCTTGTGCTGGACAAAGAAAGTACGTTGGCGTCCTCGCCCACCGTCGTCACACAGTCTAAAAACCCGTCCCACTCCTCACTCTTCCCTTCCTTGGTTACTTTAAATATTTGAGGTGAAAGGATTTTCAAAATACAATTATCTTTTAATTTTTTGTTACATTTTTGTTTGTTTTTTAAAGTCAGGCTTTCTCTGTGTAGCCCTGGCTGTCCTGGAACTCACTACATAGACCAGGCTGGCCTCACAGAGATCTGCCTGACTCTACCTCCCTAGTGCTGAGATTAAAGGTGTGCACCGGCTTTACTGGTCTTTTTAAAAATCAAACTTAACATTACACATGTGCATAGTTCTACCGAGCCCTTCTCTTTTAAATGGCAGCACATTATTCACGAACAGGGCGTGCCTTTCTGTTTAAATTCGGGGTCTTGGTAGCTGTTCTGAAAGTGAAACTTGTGCAGGGAAAGCATGCCATTCGTGTGTTTGAGACCTTTACCCTCTGCTGCTCACAAGCCCCACCGCCTTCAGTTTGTTGGGTACTTAGTAACTAGCAAGCTGTCTACATTTTACTGTGTTGTCTTTAGGGGCTGGGCTTAGTTGGGAATGGGTAAGAGATGGCAAAGGTCTTTGGCTATCTGAAGATGCAGAGGTCCGCAGATATTTGACACACTGAACCCAGGTACTAACTACACTTTTATCACCTGATAACACCCACATAATCTACTTAATTCTTATGTCTGCTGTTGATTATCTTTCTCCCTTGCTGCTAAATGAAGAAAGTTCTGTAAGGTCAGGCAGCTTTCTTCTGTTCCATGGACACTGGTTCCTGTTCCATTGCCTTCTCCCAACTCAGATCTGCTGTGAGAGCAACTAAATGAGCCTGGTCACATATGCCGTTAATGTGACGACTGCCACTGCTTGTTTGCTTAGCATGATTAAACAGGAAATGTATTTTTCCATATGCACAAAGTTAAAAATACAATCAGTCGTCAGGGATGGTGGCCCATGCCTTTAATCCCAGTGTTTGGGAGGCAGAGGCGGGAGGATCTCTGTGAGTTTGAAGCCAGCCTGGTCTATACAGCAAGTTCCGGAATGCCAGAGCTACATAATAGAGAGAACTGTCTCAAACAAACAAAACCAGCCAGTTAACTGGTCCTAGATTATGTGATGTAACCTCTGACCTTCATCTGAGGACCAATGGAAGATCAACCAATTCCAAAGTTCCTTGATTCAAGTTTTGTTTGGTTTTGCAGTGTTTCTTGATGAGGTCAAAGGGTTAGAAGGATGCACAACCCCTTGGCTTAAACTGTTCTGCCATGTCACACTCCATGGGGCTGTTCCTGTTGCTGCTCTCAGAGATTTAAAGAACGGAGCCTCAGACCCTAAAGTTCCCATGAGATCATGTTGCTTTCCCACAAGGGAAGGTGGGCCACTAGCTGGCATTTTAGGCTGTACTACTGGTTGGCCATCTTTCTGTACCTGAGTGCTTGGTGCTGGGAAACTAGAAACTGCCTCCTTGAGGAGAAGAGCATTTGCTGCGCGCCCTGTTCTCAGCAGGAGAGTCCATGTCTGCTAATGACGACATAGGAAACAAACAGAAAAACAGACATGAGTGACAGACGGCACCATTGCACACCTGCCGGTCCAGAACTCGGGAGGCTGCGGGAATAATTAAAATGGGCTACATTTAGGGACCCCATTTCCAAAACAAAGCAGAGTAACAGCTCACAAGCCCTCTGTGAGTTCATTTAACGGGAAGAGCAGTTGTGGCATTCATCATCTACCCCGCGGAACTTTCTGCATCTGTGTGCACAGCCTTATGCCTCATGATTGACAGGTATGTGCAAGGGCTCTACAAGGCAGAATGTAAAAGCATTATGGATCAAAGCTACTGCTTTTTGCCCTTGAAATTACCTGGTTTGCTTCTAAAATATGTGAGCATTTCACACAAGGGGTGACATGAATTTAGATCCATCATGGTCTTTGATGAGTGGATCCTGGCCTATAAAAGTCTCCACCCCAACATTGAACTCTCTCTGAGGCTTGAGGGGAAAAGAGTTAGTTAGTTGCAGGGGTGCAAACTAATAGGAAACTTCTGGTGTTCACATGAGGCCTGACGTATAATGAGTTCTCAAAGCCACCAATGAACCCTATTGAATTTGACATCTAATCCAGTGAGTTAGTACCAGGCGAGCAAACAGAAATGAAAGGCTGTAAAGGGTAGCATGGGTGAGTACGTATCCTTCACAAATGTTCTACCACCTGCACAAATACAGATTCAGATGGGGAGAGTACAAACATTGGACACTTAAGTGTGCACTATTTAAGCGTCTCCACACAATTTATCCCGTTTCACTTATTGCTAAAGCTACATGGAATAGAGAATCATGACAGAGCTGCATTATAGCTCAGGCATAAAGCTCTGGCCTGGTTTTCAAAATAATAATAGTAACACTCTTGATTCTGATACCCAGTGTATTACTTTCTCTCTGTCTCTCTCTGATTCTCTCTCCCTCTCCCTCTCTCTCTTGGACAAACTGTGCTGTGTCTTATTTAACTTATTTTAGTTTCTCGTGGGGTTGGGGATTGAACTCAGAACCTCAAAGATGCTAGGTGAGTGCCCTGCCACTGATTCCAGCTCCGCACTGGAACTCTGAGACAGCCGGTGCTCTGCTGAGAAACTGCCGTCCTTCCTTACTCCTGCTTTCTTCAGCTTCATTTCCTCTCCCTGCTCCCCTTCAGCTCATTTCCTCTCCCTACTCCCCTGCACCTTCTCTTCCTTTTGCTACATCACAGAAACAGGGAGATATTCTTATTTTCAGTTTCATGCTGCTACCTTCAAAACTTAGATACATATTTTTCACTATCCTGACGAGTGGGGAAAGAGTGCTTTTGTTGAAAGACTGCAAGGTTAATTTTATCAACTCCAAGCCAATATTTTGTAACTATATTTTATTGTAACTATTCATTTTAGTTAGATGTCACTACCGTATTTAGCTTAATTGCACACTTCGATTACAGGTTGCAATAAAAATGCTGGGTTTGAACTAGAATTGTCACATAAGAGAGTAGAAAAGTTGCCAGGGAAGTCAGGGTAAGAACTGCTGACTCAGCCGAGTGTGATGGTACACGCCTGTGATCCTAACACTTGAGAAGTCGAAGCAGAAGAATCAGGATTTAGTTCTAGGTCATCCTTGGCTACGTAGCAAGTTCAAGGCCAGCCCGAGCTTGAGACCCTGTCTCAAAACAAAAACCAAGCCCAAGCACAACAAAAAGAAATAAAAGCTTATTGACTCAGGAAAAATGAGAAGTAAATCTGGGAGAGGCACAAGGCGCCAGGTTCAGTCCCCAGAACAAGGAGTGAGAGGTGGGGAGGAAGTGTTAGCCGTTGTAGTAATAGTAAAAGGCATCCAAATCGAAAAGGAAGAAATTAAACTGTGTTTGTGATGACAGAGTCTTGCATATGTAAACTCTAAACAAGCAGTGGGAAGTGATCAGTTCCACTCTGCACTGTAAAGAGAAACTAAAGGGCTGGGAATGTGACTCAGCTGGTAGAGTGCCATCAAGCCTGCATGAAGTCCTGGGTTTGCTCCCTGGCACTGTACAACCCAGATGTGGTAGTGGGTGTGTGTGATCCTAGCTCTTGTGGGTGGACGGAAGAAGATCATTGTCTGCTGTGTGGTGAGTTCGAGGCCTGCTAGTCCGGAATACATGAGACTCTGAAAGGGCAGGAATGAGGAAAGGAAGGAGAGAAAAAGGGAGAGAGACAAATTAAGAAAAATCCCATTTATAGTAGTACCAAAAAAGAAAGATATTTAAGGAATAAATTTAACCAAGGAGCTAAAAGACAAACATACCGAAAATTTCAAGGCCTTGATGAAAGAAACTGAGAAAACACAAATAAGTACAGGGTTGGAGACATTAGATTAATATGTTAAGAAAACATCCATTCTTCTCAAAGTATTGTGTATATTGATACAACCTCTACCAAAAATCCAATGGCATAAATCTTATAATGAAACTCATTGTCATATATAATTAATATATGCTATAAAACATCTTAAACATTCACTGACATATTTTACAGAAATAGAGCAATTCTGATATTCACGTGGAACTACAAAAGACCACAAATAGCCAAAGAAACTTTGAGTAATAAGAATAAGCAATGGAGCCGGGCAGTGGTGGCGCACGCCTTTAATCCCAGCACTCAGGAGGCAGAGGCAGGCGGATCTCTGTGAGTTCGAGACCAGCCTGGTCTACAAGAGCTAGTTCCAGGACAGGCTCCAAAGCCACAGAGAAACCCTGTCTCAAACAAACAAACAAACAAAAAAAAAGAATAAGCAATGGAATAACATTTCCTAAGTCCAAATGATGTCATAAAGTTAGAATAATCCAAACAGTAGGACACTGGTACAAAACCAGACAGAGAATCTGTATGTATCATTGTCACCCAGTCTTTAACAAGAGCATTGAGATGACACACCAGGGAAAGGATAGACTCTTCAACAAAAGGTGTTGGGAAAGCGGACTATTACCATACCATTAAATCTGCTCTTTATTGTACACAAAAATTCAAACAAAATTGATTAGAGACTTAAATATCAGCTCCAAAGCCATAAAACTATTAAAGGAAAACATGGGGGGAAATCCACAAGATTAACCTTGGCAGTCCTGTGTGTGTGTGTGTGTGTGTGTGTGTGTGTGTGTGTGTGTGTG
>JAQHUG010000035.1:3334155-3407195 GCA_028555095.1 Dicrostonyx torquatus
AGAGAGAGAGAGAGATTCTGATACTAAAAAATGTTCCATGACAGCAACTGTTCACATACTGAACATAGAATGAAGCAGGTCCAGCTAGAAAATCACCTGAAAGAGTTAGATCAGGACAGAGGGACCTGTGATGACTCATGTGTACACAGAACGCCCCACAGAGCCAGCTGCCAACCAGCCTTCCAGCACATGGAGCATCTGGGAGTCGCTGTTGCTCTCTGTCTGTTGTGTTCTTTCTCACTTCCATGTTTTGGTTCAAGGGCTCTTTCACAGGCCTGGCCCCCCGCCTCTGCCCATCTCAACCGCATCCTTCTTAGGTACCTACTCACCACCTCTGCCATGATTGCTCTGGTTTTAAGAGAAAGGGGGGCTTTGATAGACTTATTACTATTATTATTCTATAATGAACAACTACATAGTCCTGGCTGATCTGGAATTTGCTATGTAAATCAGGTTGCCCTCTAACTTAGGGCAATCCTTCTGCCTCTGTCTCTTAAGTATTGGGATTGTAAGTGTGTATCACCATCACCCCAGCTTAGTATTGAATGTCTTAACTTTTCCTAATCCTTCCTAAGGTACCTTCCACACTTAATCACTTGGTTCAATCATAGAGTACTGGTTTCTTATAGATACTTAGGTTACATTCATCTGAAATAGAAATCTTTTTTCTTTTTTTTTAAGATTTATTTATTTATTATGTATACAGTGTTCTGTCTGTCTGTATTCCTGCAGGCCATAAGAGGGCACCAGATCTCATTACAGATGGTTGTAAGCCACCATGTGGTTGCTGGGAATTGAACTCAGGAACTCTGGAAGAGCAGTCAGTGCTCTTAACCTCTGAGCCATCTCTCCAGCCCTGAAATAGAAATCTTAAAGCATCTTGCTTTAAAAGATGGGGTACCAGTTCTTTGAGATGTAGACATTGTTGAATTATGAAGATGGGGTACAGTCTCACATAATTTGAGCTAGTCATACAGCCAAGAATAGTGTTAGATTCGTGGTTCTTCTGCCTTCATCCCCCAAATGTTGGGCTTATAGGCACATGCCACCATGCCCAACAGGTCATTCTAGTCTTCAGAAAGCTTTTCATCAAAGTTCCCTGAGAGTAACTCCGGAGGGTTCCAGTAGAGGGACACAAGAAGCAGGAAAGAAAAGGAGGGAAAATTTCACATTTCATTACTTACCTTTCTGTTTTGATTGTTAGGGTTTTTTTTCCCCTTCCTTTGTGGACGAATTGCTTCTTTCCCACGGTTGCCTTGACTTAGACAAACTCCAGTTTGTCATGACCTTCTTCCCATGCTCTCAGAACAGAGCCCACTGTTCAGAACAGCGACAGGAGCAAAGGTAATGAGGGTCACATGAGCCTGGATTAGAAGGCATTGCTCCACCTGTACCGGGGCTTGCACTAGCATTTTGACTATTTCAATTCTAATAGCCCTCTCTGGAAACGACCTAGCTTTGCAAAATGTTGTGAACACAAACATTAAGGTCCTAGGAGCTTGAAGGAGGAAGTTATGTTTTAGAATATACTTACAATTGGCCCCTTCCCTATAAAAGGGCTCCACGGCACTTCTGGTTTTGCATTAGCTTTCAAAAGCAAACCGACAAACAGCTCCTTCCTTGGCTTAAGGCTGTCATATGTATTTAACAAATTGCACTTTTTCAAATGTATAATTACTCTACATAAACAGTATGTTAAAAAATTAACATTTTACTAAACAATATGGCCATATTTTGCGAATGTGTTGAGTGGTCTCTACACACAACTGAGCAAATAACACACAGGCTCTTGCAGGCTGCCTGACCCCAAGATGGTTCTGGGGTGATGTGTCCTTGGTAACTCTACCAAGGTGCAAGTTTTAGACCTCAGGTGGGCATAGTTGTAAAGTAGGTTTTAAGAATGTACCCAGACATGCAGACTCAGTGGCCACCCTTCCCCCACAACAATGGATGTGTAGACCAAATACCACTGCATTTACTTTCTGGGAGGGGGACAGATATCCCACATCTCATTCAGAACAAAGATATCTGGGAAGCTGGGTTAGTAATCAAGGGAGTTGCCTATGAGCCTGGACTTGAGAGAGGGAATAGGTCGCCCGGAGGACTGCTTCCTCCAGGTCTTTATAACAGTCTGATAAAAACAGATCTTCATACCCCGGGACTTGGGGCCTGAACCACAATGCCAAAGTTTTCTTTGCAGAATACTAATATTTACATACAGCTGTGCTTACCACCAGCCAGTTGCATTTCCAGATGCCTTAAACTATTAACCAACTTTATTTTATAATGACCCTTTGCAGCTTGGGATATCAACCACACCAATACACACACACACACACACACACACACACACACACACACACATTTTATAGATAGTAACACTGTGATGCCAAGGGGATAAGTCAGTTGCCCAAAGCCGCATGGTTAGTTCAGAAGTGAAGTGTAGATTCCCAGGTATCCTGGCTCTGGACCCCATGATGTAAGCTGCTGTGCAATCCTGCCTCTTGAATGTTGTGCTTTATAACGCTGAGCACCCATCTCTATTGCTATATTATACAGAGTATGTCAGTTGATTAATATCCTTGATACCACCTTCTAATATGTCTGACTTCTTATGACATTATGTCTCTGAAATATTTTTTTCTTTAAAATGGTCTCTATAGAGCCTGGGGATGTCGCTAAGTTGGTAGAGTGCCTGATTAGCATGCGGGAAACCCCCGATTGGGGTGCTGCATAAAAGGTATGATGGCACCTGCCTGCACTTCCATCACTCAAGAGTTCAAATTCAAGATCATCTCTACAACATAGCCAGTTTGAGGCTAGCCTGAACTACACAAGACCTCTTCTTGAAAATGTGTGTGTAATAAATGTTTATAATTATAATACAATTTTGCAGGCATATACAGTCCTTTCCTATTGCCTTCAGATTATCAACATAGCCCAGGAAATCTGAGCAAAATCAAGCACATATGGGCTGTTGGCTAAGACAGGAACTTTGTTATATTGAACTGGACAGCATGATGAGAGCTGTAAAAACAGGGTAGTAGCCATACTTAGTCCTTCTCCAAAAAAGGAGATACTTTGTTGCAGACATCTATTTAGTAGTTACCACAAGAAATATTAGAAGAGAATGAGAAGCATCTGTTGGCTTGATGCTCCGGTGAGGGCCAGCTGCTCCCCCACAGCTACTCCAGGCAGTATAGCCTTGGCCATATGGTCCTCAAATCTCTGCAGACAACTCAGGTTAGTTCTGGATTTTATTAAACTGGTTCAACCCAGTTTGATAAGGATTGCATTTTAAAGCACCATAATCTTAAAGAATGCTTCATTAATTCCCTTTTTGGAAATTGATCTTAAACGAAACAGACAAAGCTTCATGATTCAAATGCTTCAGTGTAGAGAAAGGAGGTTCTGCAGAACAGGAGAGGCTTCCCATGGTGCTGTTGGTCCCTCCTTGGAGGCAATTACCAGTTCCCTCTTTATCCTTTCAGGGTGGCCTGTTGCATTGTCTTCCAGTCATGAATTTCACTCCAGAGAGATTAATTTAATTTTAGCTTGCCATGTTTTCTTCACTTTCCCATCCAACAAAGACAAGGTCGACCTTCTCTGGGGACCAACGTGCTGAAAGTTGATTTGGATCGTATCCCCCTTTCAACTCGCTTTCCTGTTCTAGATGGGTGTAAGTCTTTATCTGACAGCTGTTGGCCCAGTCACCTTCCAATGCCTGATGGATGAGACCAAGAGGAGCAAGTGTTCTCTGATATCATTAACTGCAAGATTTTTACAAGTTGAAAATCAAAGGAAGGACAGTTGTCTCCAACTGTTAGCAGCTGTTCATTTGGCCGAGGTGGTAGGGATCAGGATGCCCTTCTGCAAACATTTGGGGGCAGTCAGCTGCTGGCTCACCACACCTCTCTGTCATCCTCCATTCTGTTTTTAAATCACATTGTAAACCCATCCAAGGTCCCCCTGTCTACTACCTACCTCAAGACCTTGGAGGAGTAGCTTGACCTTGGTACAATGAAAGCTCTTGTCTGTGAATGACCTTGCAGCTTCCACCCCTAGACTTCTCTAAGAATGAGATCTGTGTTAAATGCTGAATGTCATCCCAGTCCTTCACTCTTTACCTCACAGAACCGAGAACTGAAAGCCAGAAGGAGCTGAGCCTCTGTGATCTTGCCACCTAGCTGACATGCCCCTGGGCAATCTGAGAGCAACTGCTGAAGGGTTTACTATCTTTTGACTTAGAAATGAATCTCCTTAGTACTGGGAAAAAAAAATTCCTGTCCCCATGGCTTGAATTTCCCCCATTAAGATTCATGTTGAACTGTCAGCCCCACTGTAAGGTTTTAAGAGATGTAAGCAGGTTTTGAACCCTAGGAAATCTCTATCATAAGGGATCTTCCCTTATGAATGGTTTGACCTATTCCTCAATCAACAGGTTATCCTGATAGCAAAAACCTTTTGTGGGTGGGGAGATAGTGCAATCAGTAAAACATTTGCCTTGTAGATGTGAGGACCTGAGTTTGATCCCCAGCCTAGTGTAAAAGAGACAAGCTTTATGAGATAGGGAACCCCGGGGTTCATTGGTCGGCCAGCCTTTACTCAGCAATTTCCTGACCAGTGAGAGACCCCATCTCCAAAAGCAGAGTGGATGACGTCTGAGGAAAGACTTGACTTCTGTCTCCAGATATATGCACGTGGCACACACACACACACACACACACACACACACACACACACACTTCTTTGGTTCTGTCTCTTGGTTTTCCCCTCATTGTGTGATATCTTTGGCCACTTGGATCTCCAACAGCAAATAAAGTTCAGTAGATGTGCCCTTGACCTGGGAACTTCCAGTCTCCAGAACCTTGAGCTGAATAACCCTTAATTAATGAATAATTTACTTATGCATGCGTTTATTTATTTTGGGTGTTGTGTGTGTGTGAGATGAACTTTTAAGTGTGGGTATGTACATGTGTGGTTGCATGTAGAGGTTAGAGGTTGATGCCTGGTGTCTTTCTTAGTTGTTTTCCACCTTCGTTTTTTGAGACAAAGTCTCTCACTGAACCTGAAGTTCATTGGTTCAGCTAGACTGGCTGGCCAGGGAGCTTCTTAATCTACTTCTCTCTCCCTACCACCCCATGCCTGAGGTTATGGGCACATGCCACTGTGCCCATCTGTTTACACGGGTCTAGGCATCCAATCTTTATGCTAGATCTTTGCCAGATGAACCATCTTGCCTACCCAGCCTTTATTTTAATAAGTTACCCAGTGAATGAAAGGAGAAAGGAGAACATGACCCCTCCAAGGTCTGGTTGAACAGAAGGTTTTTATTGCAGCTGTGGGGGAGACTAACAGCCTGCGGCATCTGGAGGAGTTCAGAGCCGGGAGGGAAAGCAGTACCACTGAACATAGCCGGCACAGTGAACTGGGCCATCATGGAGGTGGGGGGCAAAGGAGAGGGAGACAAGAAAGGAAGGAGCCAAGAAAGCACACTGCTGAAATGGCATGATCATATAGGAAGAGGTTTAGTGTAGGGGGTAGGGTGAGAAGAGATGAGCGGATCTGGGAAGGCAGCCTGGGACACCATAACAGGTACCTGTGACACCGAGAGAACCTGGAGGCCAGTGCAAGCTTTGGTGTGCTAATAGGCACCACAGTTAGCCATGTGCATGGTGTCCAATTTATCTAAACTTCTTGCCCAACTCGAACATGATTTTGAGTTATCAGAGTCACAACTTAGAGGTATGTTCTCCGCATGAGGTGCAGCTCTGGGAAAGCTTATCTGCCTGCCGTGTCTATGGGTGTTATTTCTGCAGGAATGGGCATTGGTGTCGCATGTTCTGAAACCCAGTTCTGGAGGACACATTGAAGTATCAAGTTTTGAGACCCAGCGACACAAAGCAAACTCCCAAGAGACGGGTATTCAAACGGGATGAATACTTTATCTTTCTTCAAGTGGGAGGAATCCTGGGTCTGCTACGCAGCCATGTTCCTCTGTGATTAGGAACATTTGGGAAATCGTCTGATCCAGAAGATACGATGCAACTGGCATTAGACAAAGGAATTATACCGGGTGCTCGTAGAGAGAATCGACAAGCCCTGTTGTACCAAGGAGAAGCCCAAATGATAGTGTCTCACATGAGGAATTTATTCATTCAGCAAACACTCGTCAAAACCATGAACAGATTTACTGAATTTTTGTTTGGTTTGTTTTGGTTTTTGTTTTTGAGAGAGTTTCTCTGTTGTAGTTTCTTGGTTGTCTTGGAACTAGCTCTGTAGACCAGGCCTCAAACTCAGAGATCGGCCTGTCTCAGACTCCCAAGGGCTGGATTAAAGGCACATGCCACCACTTCCTGGCAAGATTTACAGAGGTTTTTTTAAAATTTAAATGTTAGTCACACATGGAAGCACATGCCTGTAATCTCAGCGTTCAGGTGGAGGCAGGAGGATTGGGAGTTCAGGGCCAGTGTGGGCTATGGAACAAGAACCTGTCTCAAAATATTAAATTCTAAAGGCTTAAGGACAGAGTACTGGTTCAGCATGTACAAAGGCCATTGGTTTTATCCCATACATCATACACAACGAAAGTTTCATAGCCCCGAACTACGGTCTCCACTACACCATTAGTGGGATCTTGGCAATCTGGTCACACAGTTATGTTTTTTTTTTTTTTTTTTGGTTTTTTGAGACAGGGTGTCTCTGTGGCTTTGGAGCCTGCGCTGGAACTAGCTCTTGTAGACCAGGCTGGTCTCAAACTTACAAGATCCGCCTGCCTCTGCCTCCCACGTGCTGGAATTAAAGGCGTGCGCCACCACCGCCCGGCATAGTTATGTATTTTTTTAAAAATTTGCATAAAGATGTTCAAAATGCAGTCTGTTAAGACTCTTGTGCACACCCCTTTCAGTAGGGTGGGACTGAAGTGGTCTCAGGCACCCGAGGATCTAGCAAAGGAGGAATTGAGTTCAGGATACATTTTTCTGGAGTTTGGTGGTTCACAAACACTTCTGTAAACAAATAAGTCTCTTGTGGCTCCATAGTCAATGGCTTTTGAAATGTTGTACTGCCCACCGAGCAGGCTCACCAGGCACTGAGACCCAGTGGTTCTAGACCAGATGCATGTTATGATAAGAATGTGTCTGGCACATTGTCATAATAGTTTGCACTAAAGTTAGGCAGCCTTTTGTGTGCTGTGTGAGCATTTAGGCTTCTTTTGTAAAATCATCGTTCTAAAGTGGCTTCGTTTCTGTGATTCTGATTTACTTTGGATGTTTCCTTAATATTCTGGTTGTAAAATATTTGCCAGTTATGTTTTTTTAGATGTCTTCTCCAGCTTTGTGGTCTTGTCTTTAATAATCAGGGGTGCTGTTTTGACCAGAAAAGTTTTGTGTGTGGTTAAACATTAATCATTTTCTTTTTGGTCTGTGTTTTTAAGGACTTATTCAAACCAGGCTTGGTGGCATATTAATTACTTGTAATCCCTGTACTTGAGAAACTGAGGCAGGAGAATTGAAGGTTAGAGTCAAGCATAGGGTACACAGTGATATATAGTTTGTCTCAAAAATAAGAAACAAACCAAAAAACTTACCTTGCACAAGAAATCCTTCTGTAGGCAGGCCATTCTTAGCACTCTGCCCACTGCTGTCTTTATAGTGTACCACACAACCTTGCTTTCTTTTTAAAACAAAGAAAAAAGGTAGAGTGAGGAGAGGAGGAGGAAGGGGAGGAAGAGAGAACCATTGGTCTACTGAGAAATCATATAGGTATTACCCTTGGTTATTTTGTAGTTGGGGCAGAGGACAAAGAAGCTGGAAATATAACAATTGATAAAGTGTTGGCTATGCAAGTCTGAGAACCTAATTTCAGCCCCCAGCACCCAATTAAAAAACAACAAACAAACCCAGCCAGGTGAGGCATGCACCTAAGATCCCAGTGCTGGCTAAGCAGAGACAGGAGGATTTCTGGGGTGTGGCCAGCCAGTCTAGTCAAGTCTTTAAGCTCCAGCTTCAAGGAGACCTTTTCTCAAAGATTTATTGTTTTGGCTTTTATCACTCTTTGAAGTTGGTTTGGGTGTGTGGTAAAACAAAGACTTCCAAATTAGCTATTCTCCTATGGACAGACTATTGCCCAGCACCATTGCATTTACCACACTGACAGAACTCATCTTTCTGCATCTGTGCAGTCTTTTTATGGACTCTTTATTCCATTTTATGGGTCATTTTGTCTATTCTTGAACTAAAACCATACTCTTAATTACTCCAGCTTTACAAGAAGTTCTGCTAATTTACAAGGGAACCCATGCCTGTTTAAAAATAGCTTATCAAATTCCAAGAGGACAAAACTATGCCAAAATTTTGATTGAACCCACACATTTTGCATCTTGTACATGCAAGGTTCTGAGTTCAATTCCCAGAATCACTACCACCACCAAAAAAAAAAAACAAAAAACAAACAAACAGAAAACAACCCTGCAACAACATGCATGGTCCTAGTGTCATTTTACAGCATAGCATAGCAATTACGAGGGACTCTGGCGTCTAAGTGTCTGCTTGTCTGCATTCCAAAGCCACCTGGATGGAGAAGCAGCTGCACTCGGATGAGCCATATGTTTTCTCCAGTTGCCGTAAGGACCTCAGCACACCACAGCCCAGAGCTGATTGTCACTTCTCAACATACTGATGTGGTTGCCTTTCTTCATGCTTTTCTCTGTGAGAAATAGCAACCATTTCCTTTTTTTCCTTCTTTTTTGTTTTTTGTTTGTTTGTTTGTTTGTTTTGCTTTGTTTTTCAAGACAGGGTTTCTCTATATATTCTATACAACCCTGTCCTGGAACTTGCTTTGTAGACCAGGTTGCCTTCCCACTTATAGATTCACTTGCCTCTGCTTCCCGAGTTGGGGATTAAAGGTGTTGGACACTATGCCTGGCTCGACTATTTCTTCTCTCTGTATCTGTGCCAAAACTGGGATGAGAAACACAGAATGGGAGGATTAAGACAATTAGAACCTGGGTGTGGAAGTACATGCCTTTAATCAGGAAGCAGAGACAGGCAGATCTCTATGAGGTCATGTAGTAAGTTACAGGCCAGCCACAACTACATTGTGAGACCCTGTCTCAAAAAAAAAAAAAATTGGAAAGAACACTCCCCACCCCAGCTTGGCTAGGAAGAGCATCCTCACACGTTGTGCCTATGGGAAGGT
Source organism: Dicrostonyx torquatus (assembly GCA_028555095.1). Classification (NCBI taxonomy): domain Eukaryota; kingdom Metazoa; phylum Chordata; class Mammalia; order Rodentia; family Cricetidae; genus Dicrostonyx; species Dicrostonyx torquatus. Next base: position 3,343,354 of record JAQHUG010000035.1, read on the forward strand.
TGCGACCTAAAATACCATGGTGAAACCCACACAGTATTTCACCTAACCATGCCTTGTAAACCTCTGAATTTTCCATCCTGGCCTGGTGGCTGCCTAACCCAGATTATCTTCCTTAAGCCTCATGACTTAAATAGTTTTCCATTCTCTTTGATGCTACCAGAAGTGAAGAGGTTTCTTCATCTTGAGAGGCATTCCATTTTCAAGGTGCAGATCTTCTGGAAAAGTTAGAATGAGACTATAGGTTGGGTCTCAGATTCACACCCCACCTCCATTACTGAACACAGTATAAAGGCATAAGTCATTTAACTGATGCTTCTTGGGTTCATCTGTGATGTGGGATTCCCCTCTGTATGCTGTGAATATCATTTGTTAACAAAGGAACTACTTTGGGCCTATAGCAGAGCTATAGGGAAAAAGAGTTGTGGGGGGGGGGGAGACGACACTAAGCAGAATGCTGGGAGAGGAGGAGGAGTTAAAGAGAAGTCATGGAGCTGCCAGAGACTTTGCTGGTAGGCCACAACCTCGTGGTGATGCACAGATTCATAGATATGGATTAAATTAAGATTAAGAGTTAGGCAATAAGAAACTAGAGCTAATGGGCCAAGCAGTGATTTAAATAATACAGTTTCTGTGTGGTTATAGCCGGGAACTAACTAGCGGCCTCCTTGCTGCACATGGGTGGGATGCAGATAGCTAATAGTGTCTCTTTCGCTGGCTTGTTGAGGAACTAAAGAGTTGAGGCCTGCTTGGACTAACTCCAGACACCCAGGAAGCTCTTACAGAGTTTAGGGTTCGCAGATCACTTCAGCCAGATTGCCTTCCCCACTAATCAGCTAAGGGCAACTCCACTGAGGCAATGTTTGATGGGAAGATAGCCTAGGGGCCGGGTAGGACTGGGACCAGAAGAGAGAGAGATGAGAGGTGGAGAAGGGGAGGAGGAGGGTGAAGGGTGAGTACTAAGGACAGAGAAAGCTAAGAACTTTGCAGACTGAAAAAGTTCTGAACGGGATGCTGAGATTGGAGCCTTTGGGTCCCTCCAGGAAAGGACATTAAGACGGGAGAAATGGAAGTAGACAGGAAGTGGAGGAGTGCCCAAATGAGCAGCATGCACATGTTTCAAAGCTTTGTTTGGTATTCCCTAGAAACCAGAGAAGGAGGAAGGTGATTTTTCTCTCTCTTGGACTAGTCTCATTATTTAACTACTTTATAAATGAAATAAATTGCTGTGGACAAAGCTGAGGTCCCAGCCATCATTCATAATGCTGCCTCAGTGGGGAAGATGTTCTGAACTCCGAACACCATGCATCTGTAGTCTTTCTGAACAGGACCTGTTTGTGAGTTGGGCTTTCCTGTTTGTTGAGGGTAGGGTGCAGCTGGACAGGTCAGATAGAGCTGGTGTTTTGCAATACTGGAGCTGTTGTGTAGGCTTGTTTGGACAAACAATACAGACAGAACTAGAGCCCGAGTGCCCAAATCCATGCGTTTCCAGCTAGTAGCTTTTACCTTTAGAACCAATGTTAATTAATGAAACGAAAACAGTGATGGGAATGTAGTGTACCATATAACACAGCACATACAGTACACAAAGCACATACAGCTCGATAGGTATAATATACATGGTACATACAGAATACACAGCTCATACAGCATAGTATATATAAAATACACATAGCATAGTCCATATAGCAAGCATATACAGTACATACAACACAGTCCATCTACTACTTATGGCACAGTTTACACAGCACGTGCAGCACAATGTGCTCTAAAATGCTGTGCACATTTAAAGACAACTGAATCTGAGTTTGTGGGCATTACCGCCCAGCTAGCAACTGGTAATCGCAAACTTACTGTGTCTTCACGTGAGCTGCTTGTTTGGGGACTGTAGGAAAGCAAAAGCTGGATGACATTTTGCTGTTCTCCATGGAAGAATCTAGTAACAGGTGGGAGGAGGTAGAAGAAAAGGGAAGGGAAACACCTCCAATCTCCTCCAAATACGGCACAGTAAGCATCCATCACTTGGTCTTTCTCCCTTGAGAACTACAACAGTACGACCAGAATAACTCCTCGGTGTCAGGTCTGTCCCTATGATCTGACCTGGTTTGTCAGGGGAGATAGTTATGAATGACTTTGCATGAGGAAATGATAGAGAAATTATTTATTCTTGACTTGTAAGAAGTCTCCAAGATCAATATTGTTACTGTTTTCTTTATAGCCATGGGACCATCACACAGCAGGCTCTGGAGAGACTGGGGCTACAGCAAAGATACGTGGCTCCATCATAGGTCTGTCTTGACTTATTAATGGGACACAGACATTGTGATAATTTATAATCTGTTCAGTTTTAGCAATAGCATGCCTGCACATACACACACTTGCATACCAGCAGGCTCAATGACGAGCCTATATGAGTACCTCTATATTGCAGAAATAACTAACGAACTAAAAGAATAACAACAGCTACTATTAGTTGGGCACCTACTATGTTTCAGATATCACAGCAGCCACCTTGTCTACATCATCTCCAAACTTTGTAGCAGCACCACTCTGTGTGTTTTCTGTTTTGAGGGTTGAGCCTAACGCATTGAGCCTGCCGGGCAGGCACTGTACCACTTACCTCTGTTCCCATCCTTGCAGAACTGATGGTGGTTTTATTGTCCCTTGTCTTTCTGATGAAGAACCAAAGCTGAAAGGATTTCAGAGACTTGCCTTATCCCCACAGCTGATGAAAGAGGCAGAGACTGGCATAATTTCCAGTAAATGTGTCCTGGGACCAGGTTGTGGTATCAGGGACAACTCAATGCTAGTATAATGTTTCTATAGAAATGGAATGTCATGATAGCAGTGAGGATGCTACTTTAGGTCACATTTGAAGCCTCTCGGGTGCCACAGAGTGGAGTTCTAAGCCGGTGATAGTGGAGCACAAGTGACTCAAAAGCAGATGCTGCCACCCTAACAATGCAACCTTGATCTCCTGACTGATCTGGTCCCTACCACAGAGGCTTATGATGGTAGCTAAATGATTAGCTATGCAGGCGATATGTCCAGTAAAGGAAATAAATGTTCAGAAAAGTATATAAAACCAAAGGCTTATTTCTCCTCTTTCAGGAACTTAAAAGTCAGCTGTGAGAAAAAGCATCTGTTTATAATATTACTTCTCAGGCTTTTGGCTAAGATAAAGGGTCTTAGAAATGGGTACCATATTAAAACCAGCTTCTTTAGTATCCCTACCCCCAACCCCAAATGGGAAATAATAATCAAGGACACAAAAGAGAAAGGGTTCTGGAGGAAGTAAACGCTATGGTGTGTCTCTTAAAGAAGCTTCAGTTCACCACAGTAGAGATTTAAATGCAAGGAATCTGTCCGCTAACCACAGCTACTCATGTTCATTTGTCACACAGAAAGCAAAAGCCTCCTTTGTGCCGGACACGGGTCCGGGGACAGAAGAAACGTCAACTTTGAAGACACCTCATGTTCAAGGAACTTAGAGTCTGTTATAAGAAATCATATGTAGTTGGGAATGTTGCTACGTGCCTTAATCCCAGCATTCTGAATCAAGGGGAGCAGAGGTCAGCCTATGATAATGGGCACGAGGGGTGTGTGTTCTGTTTGGAAGGGCTTCTGGGACTTGGTCTTCCTCAGCTTTTCAGGACAAGAAATTATATCAGATTGCTCAGAGCCTGATGAGGCCACTAAATGAGCAATGGATGAATCATAATGAGACTTTATTAGACTACCTGGTTGAACAACAGAACTGACCACCAACACATCTCCCAATCCTCTCCCTTCCCCTCTTCCCTCAACCCTCCCTGCTATAATCCCTCAGAAGATACATTTTATACCAAGAGACTCACACTTTCCACACTAGGACTATTTCAGTGCCTGAGCACTTTGTGTCCAGGGCTCCTCCCTTTGTGCTCCTCTACTTTGACATTTTCTTTTTTCAAGTGAAGAAAAATGCCTTGCATGCTACAGTTTCCAGATTCCCAACTCATTTTACACTGGCTACAAATTTAGTTTCTTCCTGTGACATTCAGGAGAGACATTGAGTTTCTTGCAGATATATCTGAAATCTTGCTGTAGGAAGAAATACATTGAAAGGCTTTCTGCAGAAAATGAATTCTGTCCTAGCAGTTGAATTTTTTTTTCTTTTCCTGATAGGCATAGAATCCAGTGGCAGAACACTTGCCTAGCATGCACAGGGCCCTGAGTTCAATTCCCAGTACTCCAACAGAATAATGATTCACCATCATGCTGACTTCATTTCTGTTTCTTGTCCTAGCTCCTATCTCAGATGTAGATGTTTGGTTATAAATTTATATGATTAATTGAATAGGATTCATATATCACTTAAAACCTTCATAGCTAAGTACCCAGGGGCTGTCCCTAGGGGGTTTACAAAACCCTAGAAAATTGTACTGGTGCCCCTGCCTAATTGAAACAAAGAACAAAGGAAAGAAATAATTTTTAAAAAAAAGTGCTCACGGAAGAAGGGTGGGTGCAACTTTGTCCTTGCTGAAAGGGAAAAGGTGCTGAAAGATGGCTTTCCTGACACCCTTGCATGGCAGGCCTCCCTAAGACACCTCCCTAAGAGGTGGCAGGAAATTTGCAATGTTAATTTGAACTTCGTGTGGCTTTATCAAATGCATGTCTCTGGAAAGAATGGAGTGTGCTGACCAAATGTACCCAAGTAAGTGATCTGAATCTTCTTACTAAACAATGTAAGCCCCTTCCCATCTCCAGGAGTCTGGCTTGGGTTTGGGCATGACAGGGATGACCAGGGATTGGGGATGCAGAGAGCTGGATGTTCAAAAGGCAGTGCCCCCTTTGACTCTGTGACAGGGCAAATGCAACCCAGTCCAAACGGCTATCCGGTAGTCCTAGGCAGCAATGAGGAACCAACAGGAAGAAGATGGAGATATAGACCATGCAGGTTTGGTAACTTCAGGGTAGCGTCCAACATTCAAATTAACTCAGCAACTCAAGGAGATGCTCAGAAATTAGCACAATGGCACACAACAAATAGCAGTACCTGACGTTTTAAAATTCTGCTCAAAGTTAACATTGCTTCTGTGATATCTGATCACCAGAATAAAGAATAGGGAGAGTATTATCTTAGTTTCAAAGTAAAAGAAGCTGGCTAGGAAAGGAAGGCTGTTTACTGTGGTTTGCTGGGAGAACGGTGACTAACCCCAAACTCACCAAACTCTACCCTAACATTATTTCTACTGGGATAAACAACACAATTATTAATAAATAAAAGATCTGTTCTTAATATGGAGGCTCAGAAACAGTGTGTGCATCATTGTTGATATCCTAGCAAGGGAATGGTGTAGTCAAAGGAACAGTAAGCGGGTCACACCAGCTTGAGGGACAGGCCTGGGGTACAGACAGTAGCCAGGAATAAAGACAAGCCAGGCAGTGGATCCAAGAACCATCTCTCACACAGCTTCCATCCCTTTCTGTCTTCACTGGGAAAGGCTTCCTTCCCCCTGCTCATTTGTCTCCTTTCTCCCATAGATTGAGAGGTTTGGCTCCCAGAGTTGGTGGACTGTTTCTTATGATTCTGTGGTTCCACATTCCTAGGGAAAGTAGAAAGGTTGAGGACATGGCCTAGATCTCTACTGGGAGTGGAGGAGGGATGTTTACAGATTCACAGTCACTGGAGCCACTGCTTTGGCTAAGACTATAGTGGTGGCCAAAGTAGGATTAGGAGATCTGTTATCCAACTGTGGGTGTAGGTCAGTGATCTAATACTCAGCATATGTGAGGCACTGGGTTCCAGCATTGGAAAACACACACATGTAATAGGAAAGATAAAATAATTATAATAAGAAATAGAAAAAGAGGACAGTGAATCTTCATAGATGCCAAATTTCATCATTCACATTGGTTCATGCCTTTACTCTTGATACTCAGGAGGTAGAGGTAGGTGTATGCCTGAGGTCAGCCTGTTTTCATAGCAAGTTCCAGGTCAGCCAGAGGTACATAGAGAGATCCTATCTACCAAGTCCAGGATTTGGTTTATGCATATATATTATCTGCAAGCCCAAATGACACTGAATTCAGTTTTTAAAACTCATCAGGAGCAGAGCGTTTGGCCAATGAATCCTTACACTGGGTCTACCACCAGCAAGCTGCAGGCAGGCTAATGTCCTTGTTAGGGCTTCCCTTGCTCTCCTTGTCTATAGAGCTCCCCTTAGCTAAAGGTAACCTTCTAGGTCAGGACTCAGTTGCTCTGAATTCTTCCAACACAGAAGAACCCTTCAGAAGTACAGTTTAAGGGTACATACTGTCAAAAGACATCACAGTTTCGAAGTCTAGAAACCACAGGTGTATGATTTGTATGAAACACAAGCTTGCAAGCTGCAATGACTACTTAGGAATGTAGTATTCAAAATAAAGCAGCCCATCTGGCAAATCAGTCACACAACTTACACAGGCCCTCTGATGGAGTAGGAGGGTTCATCTGTATTTCTGTGCTTTGATTGATTAAATAAAGACTCTTCCTGGCTTGTAAGATAGGTCAGCCCTTAGGTGGGCGGAGTAGACAGAACGGAAGTTCTGAGAACAAAGGAAGTGGGCCAGTCACCATGAGGCCCCCGCCGCAGATGGACGTAACGTAGAACCATCCGGTAAGTCACCCACCTCGTGGTGATATACAGACTTTTCTAATGGGTTAGTTTAGATGTGAGAGCTAGCCAAGAAAAGGCTGATGATGATGGGCCAGGCAGAGCTTAAATGAATATAATTGTCATGTGGTTATTTTGGGCATAAGCAAGCAACCAGCGGCTGAGCGGGCCAGTGGCTGGGGGCTGGGAGCTGGGTGCTGGGAACAAACAACCCACACCTCTCCCCCATTTACAACAACACCTCTCCCCCATTTACAACACTCTGAAAAGTTTTTCTGGGTCAGAGTTTCTGTGGTCATGAAAGGGAATGAACATGCAATCTGGCTTGAAAGACGGCTCAGCCTTGAAGGGCGCTTACTCCTTGTGATGGCTAGTTTCGGTTGTCTACTTGACTACTTCAGGGATGAACTACAATCCAGAAATGGAGGGCACACACGTGGGAGAGTTTCTGTTTGCTTTGAAAGGGGTAAATCCACTTCTAATCTGGACTTTTCACACCTGTGATCTGGATCTTGAGGAGAGAAGGCACACGTTTAATCTGGGCCACACCTTCTGCTAGAAGCCTCTATGAGAATGTGGAAAAAGGAAGGCTTTGTTCTTTGCCTGCTTGCCCTCCCTCACCTTGCTAGCACATCCATCCCTTCACTGGCATTGGGGCCTACTTCTCTGGGATGGCAGCATACATAGAAGCCCAGGTGAGTCCCAGCCTCATGGGCCTGAACAACTACGAGATTCTTGGACTTTTCTTTTTACAGCTAGCCATTGTTGAATTAATTGGACTGCATCCTGTAAGTCATTCCAATAAATTCCGTGTGTGTGTGTGTGTGTGTGTGTGTGTGTGTGTGTGTGTGTGTGTATGCATGCATTCATTCCATAAGTTCTGTGACTCTAGAGAATCCTGACTAATACACTCTTCTTATAGATGATCAGGGTTTTGTTCCGAGAATTCATATCAGGCATCTCCCAGCTGCCTGTAATTCTAGTTCCAGGAGATCCAATGCCCTCTGGAAAGGTGCATACACTATACATACAATAAAAGATAAACATGTTAAAAAGGGTGGGGGATGCATTTGAGTTTTGTTCATTCCCAAGATTCAACCAATAATTGACTGCAACATTGGATGGCCTCTGTTTACAATGGCTGTAACCTTTTCTTCCCCTCTTCTTCCTCCCTTCCCCTCCTCTCCTCTGCCCTTTTTGCCTTCCTTTCCCTTTTCTTTCCTCACAACTTAGTTTTGGTTTTTATTCTCAATGGTGTTTGGTTACTCATGGCAAGAAAGTGTTTGATGAATCATTTTGCAAAGCAGGAGACCCAATGCTCTAAAGCTGTGGTGAGAACCTGGGTTGGTTTGCCCATTTCAGGTTGCTCGTGGCTAAATTCCTCTAAGATAGTGGTTTTCTACCCTCCTAAGGTTGCCATCCTTTAATACAGTTCCTCGTGTTGTAGTGACTCCCCAACCACAAAATTATTTTAATTGCTACTTCATAACTATATTTTCTACTGTTACAAATTGTAAATATCTACTATGCAGGATATCTGACATTTGATTCTTGTCTAAGGTCCGTTCGACTCTACAGGGGTTGTGATCCACAGGTTGAGAACCACTGTTATAAAGTCCCTCAGTTTTCTTTCCATGTCTCTTAGAACCTTAACCAAAAGAATGTGAGCAATTCCCCATCTATCTCTTGGACCAATGTCTTCCAGTCAGCAGTCTATATAACAACACAGGTTTGTCCGAATTTTCAGCTCAGTGTAGTGATAGTTTCAGATCAACTTTTAATCCCTGAGAAATGTTTAACAGTCTATTAGTATCTGCATGTTGGGGATTTTGTTTTATATTTATCTTTTTTGTTGCTCCTTGTAACATTTTCCCAGTATCCTACTCTATTTAATGAATACAATGTTATGTTCTGTAGATATTAAACTTTAAAACTTTCTCCTTTTTCCTGGATTCTAGTTTACCTTTCCTTTTAAAGGAGATGGAAGTTGAAGGTGAGGATGCGGCTCTGCCCACCATGCTAGAAAATTTCCCCAAACGCTTAGTGGTCCTTAACTGCTTGCTAGTACTTGAGAGTCAGTTCACCCTTACAGAGAAAAGGTCCATTTTTTCCTTTGGAGTAGGAGTAGGGTGATACCTTGAGGTGGGACAGAGGCTGTGTGGACAACTCTAATTTACTAACACTTTAAAAAATTGTGTAGGTGTAGGTGTAGGTGTGGGTGTGTGCTTATGAGTACAATGCCCACTTGGCATGGGTACTGGGAAGCGAGCACACACACACACACACACACACACACACACACACACACACACACACACACCCCTGACTCAGACCTTTACCTAATCCCATTTTAGGAAAAAAAAATCTTGTTTCCATATTTCTCAGGACCAGCATCTCTACTTCCTAACTCTCTCTAGAGTTCTTCTGTTCACATAGGCTGGCTTCCTTTTGCCTTCACCCTCACGGGCATCTTTTTTTTTTTTTCTTAGCTGCCCTTTCTCCTCATCTTCTAAGCACATCTCTTTTGTGATCTCTTCTCCCATTACTTTTATTGTAATTCAGGGATGCTGACACATTTTCAACTCCTCAGCTATAGATGGCAGTCACTAAATTATTTCTATATTTTCATTCTCTGAGATGAATTCTCAAAAAGTGTTTCCGTCTGGGCTTGAACTCAGTTCTCATGCATCAGCTTCTCACACATGTGCGGAGGTCAGGTGGCAACCTTGTGGACTCAGGTTCTCTTCTCCCACCTTTATGTGGTTCCAGGGGTCACCAGCCTTGTGAGCCAGTGCCTTAACTTGGAGCCATCTCATAGGTTCCAAATCTAGTAATTTAAATAAGAACTGCTCGTTATGGACACATTGGCCTTCAGTAGCAAATAGAGCTGCTGATACTCAATGATGAGCATCCAATCTAAGCAGGATTTTATCAAAATTATGAAAATCTCTTGCTGAGTGAAGTCTTAAATACAGTGAAAATGACAAAAGGCGTACTGACTGATCTAACAGATAAACTCTAAAATACTTTTGTTACTCATTTCTAGAGGGATTAAGAACATTTCATTCTGGAATGTGAAACCACAGTTGGAACTGCATCCCTAGAGAGGTGGGCTCAGTGGTTTTCCACTAAGTCCCTCCTGTGTGCAATGTGATAACCAACTTCATTAGTTTGGTAGAGAATTTTCTCCTGCAACACATTTTTTGAGACAATTTGTGCCAAATTTTACTTTTGGATTTAAAATCTTACATAATCTCCCCCTTCCCTTTCTTCCCTCCATGTATCCCCCTTGATCTCAAATTCTTGACCTCCTTTTCTTTAACTGATGTGTGTGTGTGTGTGTTTATATACCTAACACGTAACCACAACCAGCTCAGTGGGTATGTCACTAGGATGTGTATGACACCAGGGTGACCACCTGATGCTGGATAACAAACTGGGGCCCTCTCCCTTGGGAAGACAGTTTCTCTCACTCTCGGTATTCCTTAGTTGTCTGTGGTTCCTTGTCTACAGCTGAGGATCTCAGAGATTTTCCTCTTCCATGTTGACATGTTCATTGGTGCTGTCCTTGTTTAGGCAGTCATGTTGTTGAGACTTCACGGATGCAGCTTTCCCGACAATTCTGGAAGACACAATCTCACAGCAGACATCCTGTTCCTCTGGCTCTTACAGTCCTTTTGCCCCTCTTCCTAGATGTTCCCTGAGCCTTAGGTGAAGAGACTGGGCACCGTGTTCTTGTTCTCTGCATTTTGATTGGCTGTGGTTTTCTATAATGGTATTCCTCTTTATTGAGGGGTGAGAGCTAATATATAGTATGACATTGTTTAAATACACATGAGTGGACAGAATGAGAAACTGAACCTAATCTCAATTTTCTCCATTTTAATTGTGTGTGGGGTGGGGTGGGGTGGGAATATGCATGAGTGTGAATTGGTATACCTCCATGTAGAGGCCAGAGCAGGGCTTTAGGCATCTTCTATCACTCTCTTCTTTATTTCCTTGAGACAAGGTTTTTTTTCTTTTTGTTTTTTGAAACAGGATTTCTCTGTGTAACCTTGGCTGTCCTGGAACTCCATCCGTAGTCCTGGCTGGCCTTGAACTCAGAGAACTGCCTTTGCCTCCAGAGTGCTGGAATTAAAGTTGTGTGCTACCACTGCCCCGCCAAGACAGGGTTTCTGACCGAACCAGTAGTTTTCTTTTTCAGCCAGACTGTCTGGCTAATATGCTCTTGGGATCTGTTTGTCTCTGCTCCCCAGTGTGGGGTAAGAAGAAGTTCAGTCATGTGGGTGCTGGAGACTCAAAGTCAGGGCTTCCTGTTTACAGGGAAAGAAAGGACTCTCATCCACTTAGCCATCTTTCTAGTCCCCCATTTTATTATTTTTCTTTTATTGAAAAGATTTTGAAGGCAATTCAACTTTTTTGAATTCTTAAGCTTTCATAACATAGTATAAAATTACTTTTACAATTAAACATATGCTGGGTATCTCATACATAGCACTGTTCATTGTTAGCATCATTTATATTATATTCCGTATTTTCTAAGCCTCATCAACATATGTGACATTGTGCTATAATTGGTAAGAACACATGTGCAGCAGTTTTACTGGGAACAATATGCAATGTAGACATGAGTCAGAATGTCTAGGTTTGATGCCACCTTTGCCATTTCCACTGGCATGACCCTGAGCAAGTCATTCAACATGTTTAAGCCTTATATGAAAACATATTTTAAAAGACCAACTTCCCAGGGTCATCATGACAACTAAATAAGGTGACATTAAGTCAAGCATTGACTTTAATGTATGTCTATTGTAAAAAATGCATCCAAAGAGAGACGTGGGTCATGCTATCCAGGAATTTATAGTCTATCGGGGAACTTAAGAAATGCATGACTTTGGCCAGGTATGATGCCTATAATCCCGTTGGCAATACAGAAGCAGGAAGATCCTTGCAAGGTCAGCTTGGACTATGTAGCAAGTTCCAGGATAGCCAATGCAGCATAGGAAGACCCCAATCTCAGAAAAACAAAACAGTAAAGAAATTTACATTGATAACAACAGCAAACTATTATATAATAGACTGCCAAAGCCAGAGGACACTAATTTATCCTCCACACCTTTTGGAGAAGGGAGACATCATGGGAGAAGCAAAGAAAGTATGGAGAGAGGAAGTGATGTGGGATTCCTCTCTATATGCTGTAAATATGCTTTATTATCATTGGTTAATAAAGAAGCTACCTTGGCCTATGACAGGGCAGAATATAGGTAGGCAGGAAAACTAAACTGAATGCAGGGAGTCAGAGAGATGCCATGTAGCCACTGAAGAAGAAAGATGTCAGAACATTACCGGTAAGTCACAGCCTCATGGCGATTCATAGATTAATAGAAAAGGGTTAATTTAAGATGTAAGAGCTAGTTAGGAATACACCAACACCATTGATCAAACAGTGTTGTGATTAATATAGCTTCTGTGAGATTATTTGGGTCAGGGCAGCCAGGAAACCAAAGCAGAGTCTTCGATCACAAGAAAGATGTAACAGGAGTCAATGCATATTCATAAGAAGAATTTGCATACTCAAATCAGTCAAAAATCCCAACTAGTGAGTGAATTGGTGAGGTGAACTGGCAGGGTAGACTGAAGTCGTGGCAGCCCTGGGGTGCCAGTTCAGTAAACTACAAGAGACAAGGGTGTGTGTTGAATTGGGTGGTGAAATGGCATAGGAAGACCAGAGAATGGCTCATTCTTTAAAGGCGATTCCCACCAATTCCGATGACCCAAGTTTGGTTCCTGGGACTCACACGGTGGAAGGAAAGAAATTACTCAGAAGCTGTCCTCTGCCTTCACACAAGTGCTGTGACACACACATGGACATACAGACAGACAAAAATACACAATAAATAAATGTAATTAATTTTTCTTTTGGCCAGGCAGTCATGCCGCACGCCTTTAATCTCAGCACTTAGGAGGCAGAGGCAGGCAGATCTCTGAATTCGAGACCAGCCTGGTTTATAGAGCAAGTTCCAGGACAGCCAGGGCTGTTACATAGAGAAACTGTCTCAAAACAAACAAACAAACAAAAACAATGTTTGTTTGTTTGAATTTTTGAAGGAACTGATGCAGAAAAGGAAGTGTGACAGCTACCTAAAGCAAAATGATCAGTTGCAAATGCCACCTTCTTCTCGGGTGCTGGGATGACAGACCTGTGCCCACACAGGACTCAAAAGATAACTTTTCATATTGAGCAGGGTGTGCTGGCACAGGCCTGTCATCCCAGAACTGGGGACCCACACACAGGACGGTCACGAATTCAAGTTTGTTCTTTGAAATGTAATGAGTTTGAAATCAGTCTGGACTATGTGAGACTGACTCAGAAAAACCAAAACCAAAACCAAAAGTCTTTTTATTGGAAATAATTCTGAATTTATAGAAAGATTGCAAATGCCCACTCTTTGCCTAATCACCCGCTGTTAACATTTTATCATTACATCTATGTTTACCTAAATAATAAAAACAGACTACCTACTGTATTTTTTTAAATCATATATATACCTTGGACCTTTACTCCTAAATACTTCAGTGTGTAGTTCTTAAGGATGGAACCACATCAGTCAGTGATTTTAACTTTAATAACATTAATACCTGCATCTACAATTAGTTTCTCCATTTACCCACGAATGCCCTTCATTTTCCCTCCCATTAGGAAAGACCCAGTCCAGTCTCTCACGTAAGACTTAGTATCACCTCTCTTCCACTCTAATATTGTTAGAGCTTTTGTCTTTTATGACAGTAGCATCCCCAAAGACTATCCACCTGGCCCCCTTGAAAAAGCAAAACCAAACTTGGCTCACTGGGGACTGCGCTGTTACTTCCCCACTTAGATGTCACGTCTTCAGAGAGTCATGTCTGAAGGCAAATAATGTCTGTCCGTCTTCTGTAATCTAAACACCCACTGATGGTTCTCCCCAATCTTTACTACTTATTACATAGTGATTTTCCCAATTTGCATTGTACTATATTCATATTCATATTTGTTTCTATCCCTACTTATCAGTAGTTTTACCAGTGATGGAGAAACTCAGGGCCTCATGCACGCTCTGTGAGTACTCTACCACTGACCTATATCCTTAGCCAGTCGATTTTACTATGAATTTATGAATTGCTTTTAAAAACTTGAACCTATTTGATTTTAAAAAGGAAACTGATGTGAAATTGGACAAGGAACCTTTCTTTCCATTACATCTGAAAAGTTATGCTTAAATTTCTCACAAGGGAATTTGAACACATTTCACTTACTTGGGAAAAAAAGCTATCAGATAAATGCAACTATCCAAACTTAGAGGAAGACATAAACATAGACAAAAAAATTTTCTGTTACATAAATGGTCCCAAAGTCGGAGCTGTTGTAGCATTTGTGTTTTGTTTAAATACTGTTTGTTTCCCAGGCTACTCTAACTGCTGTCAGGCAGTTCAGGGTGTGTATGTGTGTGTATGTGTGTGCACATGACAAAGCAAGGCAGTGCACAGCGGAAACACTGTTCTCAGTGCCAGACCTGTGAGAGACTACAGGAACGGAGTAGGCCAAGACTGCCTACTGAGTGGTTGGTTACGAGAAGAAGCATTATAAGTTCCTGAGGGCATCTTGTATCACAGTTTTTGATTTTAACCACTACCACTGGGTCATCAGGAAAAGGTTCCAACTACACTGTGTTCTGTTTTCTTGTGTTACCGTAGACCAAGCCCAGGCGTTGAGCACGCGAGGCGAGCACTATCAACTTCTGAGCTATACGCTGTATTGCATTTTATTAGTTTAAAGCAAAATATGATGAAATTTCAAAGGAAAAAAAATCAATGAAAATGGTTTAAGTCGTTTCTAGGACTTCAAGATGAAAACCCAGTTTATGTAGAATAACTAATTATGACCAACCTTCAGTGACTCCTTTATTAACCATGTCAGATAAAGGAGGCATTGCTGAATCTGCCTCTAATATTGAAAAACTGTAAAACATACAAACATTTATCTATACATAAACTTGCCCCCGAGGGAATTCCAGGGAAATATTAATCATTAAGTAAATAAATCCCTGCTGATGCATGCCTGATACAGAACTGCTCCTGGAAGAAACAGCTTAATTGTGAATTACTTAATATGGCACCCAGATTTGAATGCTCTGTTCAGCACTATCCTTAGTACCCTGACTCTACTGGGAGCCTAGCAGTCTCTCTTCATAGCTGTGCATCCACTTTCTGTAGAACACCTACCTCTTCAAAGTCCTTCCTCATGTCCGTCCCCTCGCGGGGAAGTTCGAATATTCTGTTCTGCCTATATTTTAAATCAGAATGTTGGAAACACAACTGACATGTTCCTTCACGATGCCTGCCTAATTTTGGTTTTGACAGTGAGATGAATTGTTTGTTGATTTGCTTTTTGCTCTAGTGGTGTCTTGCCTTTGAAGCGCTCATTCTCCATCTAAATGGGTCCCTTGGCTTATCCCTTGGAAGTAAAGTAATGCAGAGTAATAAAACTGTTACACAGTGGTGACTCCCCCGAAATGACTTTTAAGCATATTGAATTCTTATCGATTTCTATTTTATATAATAGCATTCCTGTTGTATCCATTAGCATTTTTTGTTCTAAGACTGTGCAGATTTCCTTTTTTGGCAAAAGCAAATGGAACTCATAAAGCAACTTACAGAACTATAAAAAATAGTGCTCTGGTAAAGAAAATTTGTTGCAAGTTGTCACTGCTTTATTTGCATATAAATGGACGGGAAACAGACTTTGAAACAACAACAAAAACATAAAGGATAAGCTTTTTTTCTATCTTTTTTGGCTTTTGGAGTCAGAGTCTTAGACTGTAGCCCAGGCTGGCCTGGAATTGAAGCCCATCCTCCCACCTCAGCCACCGGAGCCCTGGGATTACAGAGCCAGCGCCACACCCACCTTTCTTATCTTGGGGGTGCGCATGTGGGCGCCCAGGCCATAGCTTGTGGGCAGAGGGCAGCTCTCAACCTTCCACCTGGTTGAGGCATGCTCTCTCAGATGCACAGGTGCATATTCCAGCCAAGAGTCTCCTGTTTCCCCCTCCCAACTCCCTGCAGGAGTTCTGCCCCTTTTCTTGCCATCCAGGGATTGAACTCAGGTCCCCAGGCCTGTGAGGTTAGCAGTGCCTCTGCCTCCTTACTCATCTTTCCACCTTCTTGCAACCTTATTTTTGGGTGGGGGGGCAAGTTCAGAAAAATTTCAACTGAACTCTTAAGGTTCATAAAGTGTGGTTTTTGCAGGTTGTCAACATGAGCAACACATTTTGAGTGATTATTGCAAATTCAGACATTTTGTAAGCATAGGAATCTACGATGAACTCCTAGGCCTTTTCAAAGTCTGGGCCGTTGCCTTTACAGTAAACTGTGAAAATTACTGGCAGACATAGAGACACGGGCTCATTTGTTTTTACGAAGCCCCAGTTCAAGTTTAAAGTAACTGCAAGACGTTTATGGCAAACAGAATTGCTCAGTTTCCCTCAGTTTGCTATTTTAAAAGCAGTTAATAACTTGGGACAGTGGTGTATGCATATATAAAATTGTATGTTCCATTGTTGGCACAGTCGACCACTTTTTCCTTAATCTCCTCCTAACTCGGAATAAAGATCAAACATTTACTCAATAACAAAGGTTTTTCTTTCCCCCTCCAATTGTTATTTCAGTTTGCCTATTGTTTCTTTGGGACTTGAAGAAATAGTACCTAGGGGAAAACGCCTATATCCTAACACAATGAAGCCTTTTTGACAATCATCTGTCTATTCTCAGTTGAAATTTTCAGACAGCTTTTTTCTTCTTCTTTGGTTTCTGTACTTCTCAGCGACTCCATCACTATTGGAAAGACTTTCAAAGTATAATGGAATAAAATCCAACGTTGGGCTTTATTGCTTTTTCTTGCGGTGTTTCTTACTCCTACTGTTGCATGGGGGTGAGTTGACCAAGGTGATGAAGGAGCATTCCACCTTCCCCAACTAGAGCAAGGCTGACAGAAGCCAGTCCAAGGGTACAGTTGTTAGCTTTCCTCTGCACAACAGTGCAATCCGTTCTGTTTTAGTTATTATTTGGAGGAAGGAAATCAAACGCAACATTTTGGTCACTTCACAGTCTACAGTCACTGCTGTTGTAGAATCGTCCCTCCGCATTCTATTGCACATTGCCTAGGAGTGCATCACTCCCGAACGATACACCTACGTGGCTCACAGAAAACCTTCCACTAAGTCACACTGCATCAAATGGTGCTAATTTTATGTAGGCCACCTAGGTGCACCCTGAGAAACAACACCTTTCCATCCCCTTTCATTCGCAGGAAAAAAAAAAATCACATTTTAGAATCACGTTTTCGCAAGGTCCACCTGGAACTCTTCAGTCTCGGACGGCGGGGTGGGGTTGGGGGGGAGATAGTCCAAATTTCGACTATTTGTTCATTAAACCAAGGACAGTCACCCTGCTTAACACCTACAGGGGCCTACCCAACACTTCCGGCATGTTAATGTGTGAGAGTACTGACTCCATCATTTACGATCCCATCGCTGCGGGGTGACTCTTCCCATCTGCAGCCCCTTCACTTGTCCGCCACGACAACTGAGGGCACCGCCTGTGTGGGGCTGGATATTTGATCCCGGGGCTGACTTTTGTTCTCTGGCCTTCAAGGTGAGCTGCGCCCCGCATCGCGAGCACCCCCCCGAGACCCCGTGCACGAGCGGCCGTGGGGCCCCACCTGTCCGCCCTAAGCCCTGCGGCTCTTCCCTGCGGTCCCGCGCTGCGGCTACAGCTGCGGCTGCGGCGCGCGCCCCGCGGACACCGGTACGGGCGGCAGTTGGGCTCGGCGGGCAGCAGCCAGGCGTCCGCGGCGCGCGCCGAGACCCCGGCGACCCGGAGCTCCCCAGCCGCGCGAGCGCGCTCAGTTGGTGCGCGCGCCGCTCCGCCCCGCCCGCCCGGCGCGCGCCCCCTGCGCGGCCGGGGTGGATCCGGCGCACTCCCCTCCCCCGAGCGCTGGCGGCGGGCACTGAATGAGAGACGCCGACTGCTCGGCTGGGCGAGCGCAGCCTCGGAGCTGCGGGCGAAGCGGAGGCGACGGCCGCGGCTACACAGGTCGGCGTGGCTGGCTGGCGGGTGGGAGGGCGGGGAGGCGCGGGCAATGGCGGCGGCCGCGGTGCGCGGCACGGGAGGGAGGGAGGGCGGACTGCGGGGCGCTCACGGTCCCGCGGTGGCGGAGGCCCCGGCGTCGCCTCAGCCTCGCAGGTGAGCCGGACCGGGCCCCGCCGGGCCAGCCACACCCCCTCCCGGGCCGGGTGCCTGCATCCCGCAGCGGGCCGAGGCGGGGTGACCTGTTGCGGAGCCGAACCGCCCGCGGAGCGCGGGGTGAGCGGCGCCGCCGAGGCCGCGCGCGGACACGGAGTGGAGGGGCTCTCGCACCGCCGAGCAACCTGCCCGCAGCGGCCGGAATTCCTTTGCAGTGTGGGCTTCGGCGGGCTCGTAAACACCGGGCTTGGGAGGTGATGGAGCTGACCTGGAAGGGAGCCCGGACCTGTGCTCTGCCGCGGCTCCCCGCCCCCCTCGAAGCGCTTTTCCTGCCGCCGTGTGCGGTGTAGACGCAGGCGGGTTTCAGGGTGCGTGGGCGTGTTTGGGAAGAAGCTGCGAGCTGATAGGAGGTACCTCAGTACGAATGTTAATTGGTTTGAGTTGGGAGGGGTGAGGGAGGAGGAAGAAAGGGCTCTGATGCTTGCAGTGGAGGAGGGGCGTTTGCAACCTGAAATCCCTCTGCAGAAAGCGCTCCACAGAAGCATCCAGTGCCTATTGTTTAAGATCCGAGGATGAAAACCCGGGCGGCAGTTAATTGAGCCTTTCCCTGTAGGTTCTGTATTTTCTTTCTCTCATAACACTTAAGTAGCTGTAGAGCTTTGTTTCTGTACCAGCGTGTGTTTATGATTTGACTTTGGTGTTAGTTTGTTTAATGTTTACCATCCGGGGTACTCGAGTTCACGGTGTCTTTGAAGATGACCATGAGAAAGAATCTCAAGGAACTTTTCATTCCCTGCATGCAGGACTACCGCATTGCCACAGTTGGTAACTTGCAAACTAAAAGGCTTGTCCCACCCATATATGACTGTTCCGGCTGTGGCATCAGAAATATAGTAAGTGTAAGTGCGATTATTGCTGAAGTGGGATTTATAACCAAACAGTATTGTTTTGATAATAATAACCTCTAGTGAACATGTGTAACCATGAAGCTTCGAAATGTGGAAAATTAGCCACATCTCGTAGGTTAAATGTGTTTATTAGCGTTCCCTGGAATAACTTAAGTGTAGTTGTTTTAAGCTTAAATTCTGGCATAGTAATTTTTAAATACTCAGACCCGCCTTCCTCCCCCATCCCATTATATCCGACCTTTCCCTAGTTGTAGGAACTTTACTTTTTTCCGAAATACTGTTGATCTTGTCTTTTTACACCAGATTGCAGCAGAAGTTGAAAGATCTGTTTGTGTGTCAAGATTGCAGTACACTTTTCTGATACTACAGTGTTGGGAAGGATACACCCAAAAATTCTGAGAGAAAAATTCTGTTTAAAAGTCAGCTGTGAATCAGATATGCGTGAGTAATGCAGTTTGTATACACTTAAATACTAGCATCTTTTTTTTTTTTAAGTTTATTATAGCCTTACAATTGGGATAGTGGTTGTGAGCAGTGAAAGATGGCTTTGTTGGTGAAATTAATTTGATTACAATTTGAACCTTCTTTTCTTTCTTTTGAGACAGGATCTCATTATGTAGTTCTCGCTGTCCTAGAAGACTAGGCTGACCTCTAACTTACTGAGAAACGCCTTCGGAGTGCTAGGATTAAAGGCTTGTACCTCCAGGCCAGGCTACTTTCAAGCCTTTGTCCAGAGGCTAGTTTATTCTACACACATTGAGTACTTGGTTGGTGCTGCAGTCTGATAGATACGGAAGGGGACTCAGCAGAGTAAAATAGGTGTGTGCCTTGATGGAGATAAAGTGATACCTGGGTCTGTTAGTTTAAAAAATCTCAGGATGCCTTGTGAGCTAGTATTGTCTGCATTTTTCCTTCTGAGAATAGAAGGAGCTGTTAGTGAACAAAAGCATCAAGACAGTTTTCTTAAACTATGCTTCTGTTTATACACATTGGGTATCTGGTATCCAAACATACTCAAAATATATACTCTACCTGGAGTCAGCGCGTGTGTGGTTTATATGTGGTTAAAACAGTATACTTTTCGTTTATATACCTAAATGAAATGTTTGCTGATATTCTCTTGGTATTTGTTTATATGAGTCTTTAGAAAAGTAAAGCATTCCCCTCACGCCAGTGAAACAGCTCTCTATTGTTCTTTGGTTGCTAAAAGAAAAGTCTGCTAAGAGAAAATCTGATGAGAAGTGATCATTTTATGCTGTGATTAATAATCAGTGTGACACATGTTGGTGTATGTCTTTGTAGATTCCAAAGCTTTAAAAGAATTTATAAATATGTTGTTACTTCTTAGAACTATCAGTAACTAACCTCTACCTTATGTAGGCATTATTCTCTCCATTCCAACGTGGGAAATGAGCCACCAGTAAACATTCAGGGACCCCCAAATCCAGATGGTAGCTTTTACCTGAGTGTGATGTTCTACCACCTCCAGATTGTAGAGTTTGGGGAAGATGCACACCTGAACATTTAGTGCACGACTGGTCTCCAGAAAGCTTTTTTTGTTTTGTTTTGTTTAGTTTAGTTTTGTCTTTGTTTTTGTTTGAGACAGGGTTTCTCTGTGTAGCTTTGGTTGTCTTGGAACTCTATATGCCTCGAACTCACAGACATCTGCCGGAGTGCTGGATTAGAGTTGTGTGCCACCATTTCCCGTCTCTAAGATTTTAAATGTTAATCTATTGAAAATGGCTGTTTTCTTTGAAAATATTGCTTTCATTTGGTATTTAAAATGAACAATGCAAACTTTTGAGAACAAAATTCATTAAAGTGGATCCTGTTTTGAATACAAGTTTTTTTTTGTTATCTTATGTTTGTTTTTGAAATAGTTATTTCTTTCTGGATTTCATACTTTAATAGTTATTTAGTTTTCAATAAAAATATAATTCAAATGACTTGAAGTTATCATAGTGTTAGCAGTCCCTTGGAAAGGAGTGAGTTTATTGCATTACCCTATAATTACTTCCTTAAGTGTGGTTTAAATTCCCATTAGTTCCTTCTTAGTGAGAGAATGAAGATTGGATATGATAAAATTCCACTGGTTTTTAATTAATCTGCACTCTTTCCTTTTTCATGCTTTATACTTTTATTTATTTATTTATTTTTTTCTTTCCAAGTTTTACTCAAGAACTCATTTTAAATATTCCAGATGGGTTTTAATCATCAACCTCTTCCCTCCCCTTTTCATCCTCCCCCCTCCTTTCCCCTTCTTAGAAAAGTCCCTGACACTTAGAAAGTGTAAGTGTTCAGTTATTGCCCAGAGAGTGACGTAATGGTGTTGAGTGATATGACCACTTGGTTCTTTTGTTAAAATTTGTACTTTAACTAATTCAGTATACATGTAGGAAGTGACATTCCCAGACTCCCGATGAAGCCTTTCACCCCTCACTCATCTCTTCAGACTCCCCTCCTATGTCCTGATCCCTAACCCTAGCCATATTAGCTGAGCCTGCATGTCTTTTTTTTTTTTCTTCTGGCATGAGTACATGGTTCTGCAGTTTTGTTTTCCAACTTTAGATTTTTTTACAGTGATTTTGCTTTAGGATTCCTGTGCTACATTGAACTTACTCTATTGTCCTCGCTGTATAGTGACATCATGGTTTTGATTACAAGTTCATTGTTTACATTATGTTTCTCTAAATATGTTTAACAGTTGAACCTTGAAGTGTGCTGTGATTGAATTTCTTGGTGTTAGATTGTTTTCTTTTGTATTTTTCCTTACTCTCATATTTGTCTTTATTTTTTCTCTAGTTAGTCCAAATCTTCAGACACATAAGGTGATAGGTATTCAAACTTGTTAAAAATTGGAGACATCTAAGAAGCCTCTGCTTTTGTTCAGTCTGCAGTGTTGCTCTGCACTGGGATGCACAGCTCGAGCCATCACTGTGCTCCTGACAAGTGTGCTCTTTCTGTGGAGCCTGTGCTCGCTAAACTCACTTTACTTTCTTGTTTAGGTGAGTTGCATCTCTTGTTGACTGACTTAAAGACGGCTCACACTCAGAATCCCAGTGCTTGAAAGCTGAGGCAGAAGGATGGCTAGGAGTTCGAAGCTAGTCAGGGCCAAAGTGTAAGACTGTCTTACAACAAACAAAATATGTGTGGTAGGGTGAACTTTTTAAATTGTTGATGCTGCTGAAAATACTTTTTCTGCCTTGATCACTGTCTGGGCTAGATTCCAAATTAAGATGATAATTTTTCCTTGAAATGGAAGGGAGCACTATGAAATAGAAGGGATTGCTGTATGATTTCCTACCTTCAAGTTGATGAAAAGTCTTAGTGCCATTCAGAATTTTCTTCCTTTACATGTGACATGGTCTTAAGATTTTTTTTCTTTGTTATCAGTCTGTCTGACATAACCGTGGTATGTTGTACATATCCTGTGAGTCTTTATTTCTATGCATAGAATTTAGTAGGTCATGTAGCCAGTGTGCTTTAAAGAGCTAAATTGTGAGTGGTGCAGGTAGAGTGAGCCACACAGTCTTTGTCCAGTGACAGAGTTTGCTCTTCTGTAGCATGTGAAAGGAGCCACAGGCACCATGCAGGTGGCAGGCCTTGATCTAGCTTTGTATTTGCCTTACCAGTAGAGCATGTTATTATAGAAGGCAGAACATGGGTAGAGACACGCTAGTGATAGCTTCAAGTCTCATCTGTTTATAGGAATTGGTCATCAGAGGAGAGAAAGGAGGAGCTGGAGAGTGTAACAGACTCTAGAAGACAGTAAATGACATCATCATAGTGATGGATGAGTGTAGCAGGAATGGTAGTGTGATTGCCTGAGCAGAGAATTTCTGAATTCTGTGTGTGTGTGTATGATGTATGTGTGTATGATGTTTGTGTGTATGATGTTTGTGCATGTGTGTGGCATGCACATGCCACAGCATGTGCGTGAGGTCTTTGTTCTAGACTTCTCCCTTGTTTAAGACAGTATCTGTTTGTTGGCTGTTGCCCTGCTTGTAAGGACTCTCCTGTCTCTGCCTCCCATCTTGTCCTAGAGCTCTGTGATCACAGATGTGCACCGCTGTGTTCAGCTTTACATAGGTTCTGAGGATTCAAAGTCAGGTCTTCACACTTGCACTGTAAGTGCTTTGCCCACTGAGCCATCTCCACAGCTCCATGGATTTTATGTTCAGAGCATTACTAGGAATACCTCTAAAATTTGGTAAAGATAACTTATTATTATTATTAAATAATAACTTATTATTATTGGTTTGTAATATGTAAGTAAAAGATCCATGCTTCTCCAGGTCTTGCTGTGTAGTGCTGGATGACCTGGGATTCGCTGTATAGACCAGGCCAACTTCAAGCTTCTGGCGGGAGGCCTCTTGAATACTGGGACTGCAGGAGTGGTCCACCATGCCCATGCCCCGTAGCATTTTTTTTTTTAAGTCTCTTGATAGAAAAGAATGAGAAACCCTTTCTAGTGTCAGTGATAAATTTTGAAGTTTCTAGAATACAAGTGTTGAGCTCACTAAGTCTCTCTGTATTACAGGTAATCATAAGTATTTTCTTGATTAGTAATAGGATGGGTTGTGTTAGTGCTGCTTTCTGTTGAGTACTCTGTCCTTGACTTCAGCCTCCACTTAACTATGATGCGCTCCTACTCCCCACCTTCTGCTGAACTTGATTTGCCAGTGTCTTAGTTTTTTTAATCTACATTTATAAGGTTATATTATGCATTTTGGTTTTCTTCAGAGTTTTGCTAAGTTCATAAACCACATCGTAAAGCTTTCTTTTTTCCTGTTCTCTGAAGTAGTTTCCTAGGGGCTATGTACTCTGCACAGAATGTGAAAGGACTGGAGGGTGTGTGCTAGTGATAGGGTGTTCAAATGTGCCTAGCATTTGCACGGCCTTGGGTGTGTTCTCCCGCATCCCTGCTTAAAAACCTACAAGAAAATATGTTTATGTGGCTCTTGTAGATAAAAGTGTTTTGTTTTGGAGCCAGAAGAGTAGGCATTGATAGTGTGTATTAACAGTATCTATTCATCAAGTGGTAGTATTCAGGGAACAGAAGGGCACATGACAGGTTAGAAAATGTGTCTACTTAACTCTGCCAGAGGGCTTGTATGGAATGTACATCATTGTGAAAACGCGTAAACAAATGGGGGAACGATCTGAATATTCACAAAGTGAGTATTCTCATGGCTAAGGTAACAGAGTACTTGTCTGTCAAGTTCAGAGACACAGTGCAGTTTTAAATGATAATGCAGTACTGCCCACCAGAGCAGCATTGATGAAAATGCCTGAACCGGCAGTGGTGACCAGCATGGAGAGAGGGTCAAAGGTGGGGCGGGGGGACTGGACTTGGGAGAGTCCCTGGGCAGCATCTGCTAACACTCTGCATTTGAGTGTTCTTTGATTCATGTGCTTTATTCTGCAGAGTGTGTGTGTGTGACCTGTCAGCTGCTAGAGTCCTTTCACTCCCAGGTGGAAGTGCAGGTGAGCAGGTGAGAAACTGTTAGAGTTGACCAAATCTGCTTGAGTGCCTAAGGCATTGGAGCCATAGTGGCAGATGCAGAGGCCTTAGAGCTCTGGTCTGAGAACAAAGTGCCCGAGACTCTAGGCTTTAACACAGCAGTCACATCTTTGGCTTCAAGCAGTCACAGTGGCTGCTGCTATATAGCTCCTGTCTAAGCTTATGCTTGTGCTTTAGGGTCCTACAGTGGCTAGTGTTAGCAGCCTTGGTCTCACCTGAGCTGTTGGGACCCTTGGCCATTAAGACTTGGAAGGTCGCTGAGCTCTACCAGCTGTGCCCATGCACTCTTCAGCTGTCTGCTGTGCTCCTTGTCACCCCCCCACCCCGTGTGCACTCTTCAGTTGTCTGCTGTGCTCGTCAGCCGCCCTGTGTGCACTCTTCAGCTGTCTGCTGTGCTCCTTGTCACCCCACCCCCACCCCTGTTGTGTGCACTCTTCAGCTCTCTGCTGTGATCCTTGTCACCCCCCCCCCCCGTGTGCACTCTTCAGTTGCCTGCTGTGCTCCTTGTCCCACCCAACTCTACCCCTGTGTGCACTCTTAGGTTGTCTCTGGTGGTTGCTGCCACCTCTGCTGCCTTGGCTGCTGAGTCGTCTTCATGTGACCAGCTCACCATGCTGTACGAGTATGATGATCAAAAGTAGCAAGGAAAGATCACTGCGAAGCCTTTTGTGGGCCTAACGTTGCAGCATCAAGGCGTCAGCACAGGAGGTGTCTCCTGGTTGACCCTAAAGAGCAGTAGTCTGCTCTTGTCTGTTCCCACCTGTCATGGCATAGCCTTCATTCAGTCACAGGCCTTCTGCTGGAAGTGCCACAACTCCTTTTCTCTGTGCAAATGGCTGCAATGGTTCACTGGGACCTGCAGGTCAGCACTGACTAGAACAGTCCGGAACTGTGCTTGAACGGCCACTCTGGCTGCCCAAGGGCTGTTGGGCTGGCAGTCACATGTTGCAGGCAAGGCTCTAAGAACTGCCCGCATCCAATCGTCGGCCCGACCAAGCTTGTGTCATAGAATATAAGTACTCAGGGTGCTTACGGCAGAGTCCACCTCTGACTTGAGTGGAGCTTTAGTAGGATTTGCCAGTGCTCTAGTTGTAGCCAAATAGAAGTTGTATTGGTTTGTCTGTCTCATAGATATAGTAGAAACCATTCAAATTATGTCTGTTAGTATAGCACTCAAACTACATGTGCATTAGAAGAAAACAAATTTTCATATCCTTGGGATAAGTGCAGGATTCTTAGGTTTGGCACTAAATGACAATCAAAGTATCTGCCATTGAGGCTACACAGCATCTGGGTTATAGAACAGTAGTGAAAATCGCACACACCAGGTGTTCTCAAATATTTAATTTGTGTTTAAAAATCAGAATGATTGGAGCCTGGAGAGATGGCTCAGCGGTTAAGAGTACCAGCTGCTCTTCCAGAGGACTTGGCTTCAATTCCCAGCACCCATGTGGTAGCTTACAACTGTAACTCCAGTTCCAGGGGATCTGACACCCTCACACCAATGCACATAAAATAAACTTAAATTTAAAAAAAATCAGAATGTTAGAACTTTTCTTAGAAGGAAGAGTGTTAGCTTATGCCTGATTTTTTTTTTTAACTTTCTTTTGCTGCCTTTTATGCTTTGCCATCTCCCTAAATTCACTCTCCATTTCTAGCAGACTGGGACGTTCAGGGGTTTTGCTGGTTTTCTTTAAGCTGGCTCTGAACTTGATATCCTCTTGCCTCTACCTCCCAGTGCTGAGATTATGATGTGCGTCACCTGGCCCTGGGTTTGTCATGAACAGAACTGTACATATTTGGAACTCAGTGCACTACTTCAGTGCTTGCATACGTCATACACAAATAAAATCTGTTATTAGAGCCCTGTCTAGTTTCCCGTCAACCTCTAGTAACGACTGTGTACATTCAGGAGGACTTGATATGTGTATGGGTTTTAAAAGTTTTTAATTTCTTCTGCCCACCCATCCGGATACCCATCCATCCATCCATATCCACCCATCCATTCATTCATTGTGGGTGCATGAGCACGCGTGCTACTTTGTGTGTATGTCATGGCAAGTGTGTAGAGGTCAGAAGACAACTTTGTGGAGTCAGTTCTCTCTGACTTTTGTGTGGATTCTAGAGATTTAACTTAGTTTCCAGTCTTGTGTGTTAAGCACCTTTACTTGTTGAACTACCTCACCAGTCTTAATTTCCCCTATTCTCTTTTGTCACATGACTTAACT
This sequence comes from Dicrostonyx torquatus, assembly GCA_028555095.1. Taxonomy (NCBI): domain Eukaryota; kingdom Metazoa; phylum Chordata; class Mammalia; order Rodentia; family Cricetidae; genus Dicrostonyx; species Dicrostonyx torquatus. Next base: position 3,369,923 of record JAQHUG010000035.1, read on the forward strand.
ATATTATGGACCCAAAGTTGACTTCTATTGTAAGATTCACTGTTCAGTATACATCTCGGAATAAAAATGACAGCACCCTGATTAGAGGTCTTAAAAGGTGAAAATATGCATACCTTGAGATCAGTGAGACCGATTCTGTTAAAGTGTCTTAGATTTTCTTTAGTTAGATCTTTTTGTTGTTGTTACTCATGTAACTCTTGTAAAACAGATTTGTCTCTACCTGGGGAGATGCTCAGTGGTTAGGAGCACTTGTTGCTCTTGTGGAGGACCCAGGTTCAGTTCCCAACACTCACATGGCAGCTCACAACTGTCTGTGATTCTACTTCCAGGGAATATGACAACTTTTTGTGCACACACAAACACACATTCAGGTAAAACATTCATTCACATAAGATAAAAGTAAATAGATCTTTAGAAAAGGATTTCTATGTTGAAATGTGTTGTTGAACTCCATCTCGGTCCTAGTTTTTGTTTTTTTGTTTTCGTTTTTGTTTTGGTAAAGGGGACATAATAGCATCGCAATAGATTGACCATAAAGCCAAAGAAAGTGCGTTAGTAAAGTACGTAAGAATGCGTCTCTGAATTTCTGAGATGCGGTGCAGCTACAGCATACTATCTAAGATCACTCTGGCTTTCTGTTTTATTCTTCCAGCTCTGAGACAGAGGAATCGTTAGAATTGTTTAGAATTTTCCTGGCCTGGGATCAGAAAATCTGTGTATATTCGGTGGCACTTCTCGGCATGTGCCAAAACCTTCACAGACATTGTGGGGTTTCTAGGTGGGTGATTTCAGCTTTGATCCACAGAGGTCTCTAAATGTCCAGAAGTTGTTATTTAGGAGTGACTTCTGCTGCCTTTCTCTTACAGTTGGATATTTTTATAAGTTTGTGTGGTTTGTGCCCTAACTCTTAAGTCAGGACATTAGTGAGGGTACTGAAACAAATATCTTGAGGGTTTTACAGATGAAAAACTAATAATTATATGTTAGCTTGCAAAGTACCAGCATTTCACAGGAAGGGCCACAGGAAGGGGATGGTCCTTAGTGAAAGAAAGAGTATCTCAGTGAGTAATGAAGATGAGGCCGGAGGAATTAGTCCTCTTGCCATACTGTGTTGAAGGGCTTATTTGGGATGGGGTAGAAAGTGCAGTTCAGTTTGATTCGACAGAGTAGGGACAGATGAGCATTGAGATAATATGTTAGCTCTGACTTTGAGCTGCTTGCTCCATTTTCTTCTCAAGGCTGAAGAAAGTTTGTGATTGAAGATTGGAGAACTCTAATCTGCTGAGAGTGTGTTTAAAAGGAAGATGTCTCATGAGTATATTAGACAGTCTTTCTAACTAGTGCTTTGAAATCATTGGCAGAAAGTAGCATTGCTGCATTTCAGGTTGGCTTTTTCCTTCTATTCCTGGTAACCAGTCTTAGCAGAAAAAGGGGTAAATTCTTACTGCTAGTAAGAGAGCCAGAAGGTGGTTCAAGAACTCATCTGCCAAAGTTTTGTTTTTTCTTTCCTTTTTTTTTTTTTTTTGGTTCAAACTCAGGATCTCACACCTGTTAGGCAAGTACTCTGCCAACTGAACTAAGTGTGCCAAAGGTTTTTTTTTTCTTTATTTATTGATATTTATTGGGCTCTACATTTTTTTTCTGCTCCCCTCCCTGCCTCTCCCCTCTCCCCTTCAACCCTCCGCCAATGTCCCTATGCTCCCAATTTACTCAGGAGATCTTGTCTTTTTATACTTTCCCATGTATATTAGGTCTATGTAAGTCTCTCTTAGTGTCCTCATTGTTGTCTAGGTTCTCTGTGATTATGGTTTGTAGGCTGGCTTCCTTTGTTTTATGTTTAAAAACCACCTATGAGTGAGTACATGTGACAGTTGTCTTTCTGTGTCTTGGTTACCTCACTCAAAATAATGTTTTCTAGTTCCATCCATTTTCCTGCAAAATTAAAGCTGTTATTTTTTCTGCTGTGTAGTACTCCATTGTGTAAATGTACCACAATTTCTTTATCCATTCTTCAGTCGAGGGACATTTAGGTTGTTTCCAGGTTCTGGCTATGACAAACAAAGCTGCTATGAACATAGTTGAGCACATGTCCTTGTAGCACGATTGAGCATCCTTTGGATATATACCTAAAAGTGGTATTATTGGGTCTTGAGGAAGGTTGTTTCCTAATTTTCTAAGAAATCTCCACACTGACATCCAAAGGGGGTTGTACCAGCTTGCATTCCCACCAGCAATGCAGAAGTGTTCCCTTTTCCCCACACCCTCTGCAGCATAAGTTGTCATCAGTGTTTTTGATTTTGGCCATTCTTACAGGTGTAAGATGGAATCTCAGAGTTGTTTTGATTTGCATTTCTCTGATGACTAAGGATGGTGAGCATTTCCTTAAGTGTCTGTGCCAAAGGTTTTTAAAGATTGCTCTATGTGTGTTTGAAGCTCAGGAAATTCCCAATACTATTGAAACCTTCACTTGCTTTACTTTGTTTCTCTGACTAGTGTCCATAGCTGGGAACTGTGTATAGTATTGAGTCTAATGTGGTCCAACAACTAAGCTATGGAATGAAAATTTCATCTAGTTAGAATGAAAAATGATAGTCGACAGGACAGTAGGTTTTCCGCCCTTTATTATCTTCATATAGCATAGAAACTCAGATTAAACAGTAGTTGGACCATAGGCAGTGAGATGGCTTAGCTGGTAAAGGTGTCTACCACCAAACTCAAGGTCCATATGCAAGAAAGAGAACTGGTTCCCACTTCTGCAAAGTGTCCTCTGACCTTCACATATACACTGTGGTTTGTGCACCCACAATGCACACAGGTACAAATGAATGGTAAATATATAAAATGTAATTTTAAGAGATTGAAAAAGTGGTAGCTGTACCCCTGACCCATGTCTTATGCTGCTGCAGTAAATATGATCCCTTAGTAACCACCAATGTGTATTTATAGCTGCATAGTTACTGTAACTAAACAGATTAGAAAGACTGGCAGAACGTTTGAGCTCTAGATTAGCATTGGTTTATCTGACTCAGTGTCCTAGACATGCTGATTATAATTCTGGCTTGTCTATAATTCCTTTGAAGGAAATCTGCTTTTTCTGCAGTACACTACAGACCTCCATAGCTATATTTTATGCCATATAAAACTGTATTGCAACAGCTGGTTCATCAGTGGACATTTGACTCAAAGGCCACTAAAAATGACTAAAGCTATCTACGAATGTCGGGTTTATTGGGTTATAGTCACTTATAGCAAACATGGAGTTAATTTGCTGTTAAGCTGGAAGGCTGCATTACATTAGAGTCCTATGGAACCTAGTTAAAGGAGTGGAGCCTAATTTTAATCAGAAGTTGTGAATTACAGCATTTTTAAAAGAGATAGGAAGCCATTTGGTAAGCAGAAAAGAATTGGGCCTGTTTGCCTAGACAAGCACAGGTACATAGTCTGAGAGACACAGGGTACAGAATCTGAAATGAAGTGTCTGCCTTTATGGTACTATTCCTTACTGTAATGAATCCTGCCTTAGTTAATTCCCTATTGTGATAAAGTACTATGACCCACAGCAGCTTGGAAAAGAAGGGTTGTATTTTATTTACAGTTCAGGCAACAGTCCCTCACTAAGGGAAGTCAGGGCAGGAACTCAAGGCAAGAACCTGGAGGCAGGACCTGATGGAGAGGCCATGGCTCCTCTGGCTTACTCAGCCTGTTTTCTTACACAGCCAGGGCACCACCCTCAATGTTTTGGGCTCTCCTCCAGCAATCACTAGTTAAGAAAATGCCCTACAGCTTGCCTATAGGCATATTTTATGGAGGCATTTTCTCAATTGAGAGTCCCTCATCTCAAAATGACTGGCTTGTGTCAAGTTGCCATAAAACTAGCATGCACAGCTTCTGTTCTTAAATAGTTGCTAAAATAACTAGTATATAGGATATGAAAAAGTAGGGTACCATGTGACCTCCAGTGGTTGATGTTTTTTGATCATTTAATGTATACATCGTGATGATCTAAGTGTTTTATTGATATTAACTCATTGGGTCTTCATAGTAACTTGGTGAAGTGTACTGTTAGCTTTATTGGAAAAATTGAGGTGCAGGATGAGGAATCAGCTTGCCCAAACTTATATGGCATGTAAATGGTACTATGGCGGGCTGGAGAGATGGCTCAGAGGTTAAGAACATTGCCTGTTCTTCCAAAGGTCCTGAGTTCGATTCCCAGCAACCACATGGTGGCTCATAACCATCTATAGTGAGGTCTGGTACCCTCTTCTGGCCTTCAGGCATTCACTAAGACAGAATATTGTATACATAATAAATAAATATTTTTAAAAATGGTACTGTGGCAAATTAGTTCTGTCAGTTTAAAAAGTGTGTGGTCTTTTGTTTCATGCATGAAAGACATACTGCAGGATGGGAGAGATTAAATATCTAATTAAGGAGCTGTGTCTCAGATGTATTAAGAACTCTGAAACTCTTAGGACTAACCTACCACCACCCGACTTTTTAAAAAATGTGCCAAAGGCTTGATAGACATATCACTAAGGGAGATAAACTATGTGTATGTAGAGATGTACAGCCTTTATTTTGATTGAAATATTGCTGCTCACTAGAAAAATGAAAATTAAGATCACAGTGAGCTACCACCATGGAGCAAAAGACCCTCATACCAAGTATGTGAAAGAAACTAGGATCCTGTACTTTACTGTTCGGACTAACATGGTACAGCCTTCATAGGAGACAGTTATTAAAAATTTCACAGGGCCTTCATACTCCCATCCTTAGCAGCCTTACTTATAGCCCCACCAGCCCGTGTGTATGTAGCTGCACTAATACACTGCCAGACAGCCTGTATGCAGAGCAGAGTCCTCAGCACTAGTACTGCCACAGTCGAGGAACCCTAAGGGGTCTAAAGTGAGTTTGGCTGGGATCTTAAATGTAGCTTGTTACTGCAGACTCCTCTGGAGCTGCTCCCTAAGGCTGGTGCTCACATGGCAGTACTTGGTGCATGTGTGGAAGGGTGTGTTTGGCCTTGCTTTGCATGTTCCTCTCTTCTGTCCTTTTAGAGCGATGCTTGTTCAAGTAGACCTTGCTGTAGAGCAGGAGTTGGTCGACTTTCTGTCATGTGCAGATGGTGGTGTGGACCTCGCAGACCACAAGTCTCCGTGGTGGCTGTTGGGTTCTGCCCGTAGGGTGAAAGCTCTCAGGACAGTGTGGATGGGCGCACGTGGCTGTGTTCTGTTGAGGCTTCCTGCGCAAAAGTGGGACTGGCTTAGGCCTGTCAGTTCTGGTTCTGTGGTTAGCCTTTCTTCTTTGTGGGTGAGTGTTTCTGGCTAGTTCCCTGAGGTGACATCTGCTAATGGGATAGTCTCTTCCCTTGCAGCTGCTCTCATCCTTACTGACAATGACGGGCGTGATCAGATGGAGCAGAGTGCTGAAGCAGCCTCAGTTCCTGCATCCCGCACACAGCCCACAATCAGATAGCAAATTCTGGCAAGTTTACCTTTGAAACTCGGCTTTGAAATTAGACTTTCCCCTAAAATCATTTGTTGCTTCCTCTCTCTTCAAGGATCCCCCTCTTACTCATCATCCGCAAATGTCGCTTTCTAAAATAAAAGTACTATGGCATACTTGTCTGCCTCTCTAATTATTCAGGGCTTTCCATCCCCCAGAATGCAGTTCTTAACTGACTTTTACTCTTATTCCCTTTAGAAAATCACTCTATGGCTGGATCTGCACAAACATAAAGGGTTTATATATTTTTTTGGTTTTTCGAGACAGGGTTTCTCATGGATTGGGAGCTTGTGCTGGAACTAGCTCTTGTAGACCAGGCTGGTCTCGAACTCACAAAGATCCGCCTGCCTCTGCCTCCCGAGTGCTGGGATTAAAGGTGTGCGCCACCATCGCCTGGCAATTTTATTTTTTTAATATGCAAGTTAGTACACATTTTTTTTTTTAACCTATTGGGCAACTCTGTGTCCGGGGCTTCCCTTGGTCTTTCCGTTAGGATGTGTTGATGTGCTGTCTCAGAGAAGAGTGTGCCCTTCTCTCCATGCTATCAGGAGCCTCGCAGTCTGTAGTGTGTCCGTTATGTACATATGTGCACCTTCATTTCCTTCTCCCCAAAGAATCACACACTAGTCCTACCCGTTCTTAAGGCTTTGTTAAAAAGTATTTTCTGTGCTGGATGAATGGAAAAAGATAAAGGAGGACTTGACAGCTCCTGCTGTGGTGGAGGACAGAGTTTATTGTAGATGTGAGGCAGAGGCAGAGACGTCTGGGAGAGTCCCTGGGAGTGAACATGACCCTGAGTTGGGCCTTGTGAGGGGAGAGCCAGGAGACCAAGAGACCAGGATTCCAAAAGGGAAAAAGGACCAGCGTAGCCAAAATGACTGGATTATATAGGGAAGAGCATCTGGGGGAAGGCAGGGGTTATTGGCTGGAATTTAGGGTAAGGGGTGGGCAATGCCAGCCATGAGGACCCTATAACAGATAGAAACTGAGGGATGCTGGAAGAACCTGGCAGCCAGTGTCCACTTTGATATGTTAATAGGCACCTCGGTTAACCTTCTGTCTCAGGTTTGAGACCTAACTCTGGGATTGCCCTTAAGCATAATTTTTTCTTCTGCACAGTTTCTACTTGGTAAGTCTGATCTAAGGTGGAAGATTTTCTGTGAGAACCCTGACATTTTCTCTTTGGCAAACAAGTCTGAAGGAGCTCGAGCACATGGAATGTGAAAGAATGTTTCTTTGCTCTTGAGAGAGCTTCTCCCCGTCTAAGCCCTGCAGCCCCTACTTTCCCATTTGTGTGTTGGTATTTGCCTTATAGGACTGTAAGAACCTATAAAGGACAGTATTCCAGTGTCCAGAACACCTCACTGTTATGCAGGAAACACCTTTGCTTGGTCACTGCATGGCCAGGAAGTTACTCAGGAGTAAATGCATCATCAGAGAACTAGTTCTCAGCTCTCAGTAAAGACAGTCTGGTGGAAAACAGAATGAATTTTCTGGAGATCATCTTTAAAAAAATTATAACCAGCTAATGTACTTCTTAGTAGTATATACTTTTTGGCTTGTTTTCCTAATGAGTAATTGATAAACATTTTGTGTGTGTGTGTGTGTGTGTGTGTGTGTGTGTGTGTGTACATACATGTGCTTATGTGGAGGCCAGGCATTGACACTTTGTGTCTTACTTATTTTTTAAAGATAGGTTCCCTCTCTGGCCTGGAACTCATTGGTTAAGCCAGGCCGACTGGCCATGAGCGCCAGGAATCAGCCTGGCTCTGCCCGTCTGGTGCTTGTGTTAGAAGCATGCCTGGCTTTTGGTGGGTCCCAGAGATAAGAACTGAGGGTCTCACACTTGTGTGCCAGTGCTTTACCCACTGAGCCGTCTGTTATCTCTCAGACAAATCCCTCAGCTGAAATTATGTTAAGGTGCTTCTTTGTACATGCGCATGCTTGCATTGTTTGTGTATGTATGCATGTGTGTGCGCACACGAGAGAGCGAGAACATGCATGTGCTACAAATCATTATGTAAACATAGTAATTCATTCCCTTGGTATTCACAGGGTATTGGTTACCAAACCCTGCAGATCTTCAATAACCTGTTTTAAATAGTGCAGTAGTTGGGCACCATGGTACAGGCAGGCCTGTAATCTCAGGTTAAAGAGTGAAGGTGGGAAGATTGTAAATTCAAGTTACCGTACTTCCATATAGTCTGTGCACATCTTTCCAATCTCTAGATTATTCATAAAATATAGCCCAAATGTAGATGCTATATAAAATAGTATTTTGTTTGTTTTGTTTTGGGAATGTATTGTTTAGGGAATGGTGAAAAAACTACATGTCCAGTACAATTTAATTTTTCTCAAATATTTTATAGCTGGTTGAATCTGGACTATAGAAGCCACATTTATTTTGCAAACCAGTCACTTACTCTGCTCCAGCCCCACCCTGTCTTTCCTTTCTATTTTGAGACAGGGTTTCATACTTGAACTTACTATATAGCCAAGATTAGTTTTGAACTCTTATCTCCTGCCTCTGTCTCCCAAGTACTAGGATTACAGATATATCCCAACACACCCAGTTTGAGTTATTGATTTCAGGTTAGTGGAGGGCTGTGTCTAGAGCCCAGTGGTAGTGTGCTTGCTTTGCATACCCAATGCCACAGGTTCAATCCCAGTATAGCCAAGAAACAAACACCTGCCCCGAACTAATGGGATGTTTTAGAGAATGTGATGTTTTGGCTAGTTAGATACTGATGGAGTAGATCCCTGGCTTTCACAAATTAGGCTGTGGTTTTCACTATTCTATGAATAACTGGGAGAGTGTGTATAGTGTGTAATATATGATAATTTGTAACGAGTAGAGATTGGATCCTAGCCTAGCGCCCAGTATACACATTCCAGTGTGATTTACTAATATCCTCACCTTTGTACAGCTGCTAGAGCTAATTCGTAGTGGCTGAAAAGAAGTCTAGAAGTATCTAGAAGTATTTTAGATTTAAAATCATTCACTGTTTGTGGTACTAAAAAAAATAATTATGACTTCATGTTTTGTGTACCACAGTAGTATTCTCAAATGTGGGGGTCTCAGACTGTTTTGGGGACAGATCCCTCATAGTGTCAAGGGCTTATTGTACTTGAAGTTATCATTTAGGTATTATATTCATTTGTTGAAATGTCTGAACAGTAGCTGATGATCTTTTCAGCCTTTTTAATTTGTATATTTTATTTGATTTAACTTTCTAAATCAAATTTGCAAGATCTTTCTCATTTACTAGTCTATTTATAAGAGCTCATCCTTTGTGTAGGTGCAGGATAAAATCCCAGCCTTTGACTCACTGTGACAGACCTCACCCTTTATACCTATTTCTCCATACTTGGTTCTTGGTACTTCCAATTTCTTTCTTGAATTTTGCTCTCTGCTATACTCCATCCATTGGCAGTCTTCTAGTAGACAGGATTTTGCCTCTCTCAGCCTTGTTTATACTGTTGGCTGTGTTGTTTTTTCTTGTAATAAACTGCCATTACAAGTGAGAGAGACTAGTTATCTCCTGCCACTCCCTCACTTTCACAGCGGTTAAGCATTTGATAAAGAATTGGTGAGAAAAGATGGTCTGGCTACACAGAAGGATTCAAGGATTAGCATACAGATGTAGTGTCATTAACTAGTTATAGCTGGCTCACATGGTCTCTCTCTCTCTCTGGTTTTCAAGACTGGATTTTCTCTGAATCTTTGGAGCCTGTCCTGGAACTTTAGCTGTTGTAGACCAGGCTGGCCTCGAACTCACAGCGATCCACCTGCCTCTGCGTCCCAAGTGCTGGGATTAAAGGCGTGCGCCACCGTCAGGCACATGAGAAGTGGAGTGAAGAAAGCAGTGGTTAGCAAACGTGTTTTTACTTTCTTTGCTTTCTCTTCCTTCATTCTGACAGGTTTGACAGCTGCTCTACTTTCTCGTCACTTCACAGCATCCATGGGAGTGGGCAGGGATTGAGGGGCAATGCTTGGAGTAGGGGGATGGAGAGGATCAGAATGAGGAAAGATCTGGGGCTTGAAATGCATCCCGAGATGAGATCTTTAAAATGCCTCCACCTTTTCAGTAATATTCATCTGTTATTCCTTCTTTTAGCTTGAGGCAAAAGTACTGGATCCAAAACACCATTCAGGAACACATTTAACTGTCTGGTCTAGTTACTGAACAAGTGACCTCTATTGCCATCTGTTGGTAAGAGTTGGGATTTTTATTAGGCATGTCACTTGCTTAGATAACTGAATTTTGCAAGTTGAAGAGCTTTGTAACTCAAGGGAATTTAATTTCCCTTCATAATTTCAAACTAGTAGTGAAGTGGTAAGAATAGCATATCAGGATTCGCCACAGAAATGACCTACGGTATATGATATATGTATGTGTATACATGTATATGATATTCCCTTTATAATTATGCATGTATATATTTTAACATACGATTTCTTTTTTTCTTTTCTTTTTTTTTTTTTGGTTTTTCGAGACAGGGTTTCTCTGTAGCTTTTTGGAGTCAGTCCTGGAACTAGCTCTTGTAGACCAGGCTGGTCTTGAACTCACAGAGATCCGCCTGCCTCTGCCTCCCGAGTGCTGGGATTAAAGGCGTGCGCCACCACCGCCCGGCCTAACACATGATTTCTTATAGATAGGAAAAGGTACTTTATACATAAGTACTCTGTATGTATCTATGTACATACATTAACTAGGGAGTTGGCTCTATAGTCACAGAGACTAAGTCAAGTCCCAAGATACCGTGCACACTTGGCAAGCAAGCTGGAGACCTAGGAGAACTGATGGTGAGTCAGCTTTCCTCCCCCGTCGTCTGTTCTCTGATCCTTCCACAGGAGCACCCTTGTGCCAGATACTAAATCTGTTCCTCATCTGTTGGGTGGTTTTCATGCTTTAATTGCTAATAGTATATGAGTATGTTTTAAAAAAAATCTTAAGTACACAGTATTGTGAGTTAAATGGACTTTTGTTTTTTGTTTTTCGAGACAGGGTTTCTTTGTGGCTTTGGAGCCTGTCCTGGAACTAGCTCTTGTAGACTCACAGAGATCTGCCTGCCTCTGGCCTCCCAAGTACTGGGATTAAAGGCGTACACCACCACCGCCCGGCCGAGTTAAATGGACTTTAAAGAGCCAGTCTTAAGTAGAATGTATAAACTCCCAGCCAAAGGACATAAAATTAAATGTTGAGAGCACATTTATTTAGTTAAGGTATATACATACTTTGGTATAGGAGGTCAAAGGTCTTTTTTAATTTTTTTGAGAGTATAATTTCATCATTCTCACTTCCTTTTCATTTCTCCAAATCCTCCCATTACACCTTCTTGCTCTCTTTAATGTTCATGGCCTCTTTTTTCTTTAATAGTTGTTGTTGTTGTGTGTTTCTCTAAATACACAAGTGCAGTCTTCTCAGTCTGTATATATTTTTAAAGAATTTGTTTTACTTTGTTTTGGTTTTTGTTTTTCGAGACAGGGTTTTTCTGTGTGGTCCTTGCTGCCCTGGAACTAGCTCTGTAGGCAATATGGCTTCGAACTCACCAATCTTCCTGCATCTGCCTCCTGTGTGCTGGCATTAAAGATGTGCGCCACCACAGCCCCAGCTTGTTTTACTATTTTAAATTACACTGGGTGTGGGTCGGTGCTTTTGGAAGTCAGAGGCGTCAGATCCCTTGGAGCATTGGGTCTCAGCCTGTGAGTCACTACCCCTTAAACAAATTGCTGTCTCCAAAACAAATACAACCCCCCCCAAAAAACTACATTACAATTCATAACAATAGCAAAATTACAGTTATGAATTAGCAATAAAAATAATTTTATGATTGGGGGACACTACAATCTGAGGTCCTGTATTAAAGGATCACAGCAGTAGGAGCTAGTTAGAGGTGGCTGTGAGCATCCTTCTTGTGTGCTGGCAACTTCTGGAAGAGGAGCAGTAAGTGCTCGTAACAGCTGGTGCATCTCTCCAGCCATGCCATTGATCTTTGTATTAGAATTACTTAGCATGTTATCGTCCTAAATTTTCTATGCTTCACCTTGAAATACTCTTATTTTGTAGTCTTCTATCTCCCTTGAGAGTTAAACGTTAGAAAATTCTTCCTCTACAAGTTAAATGGCACCTCCTGTGTACAAGCAGCTCAAGCTGGTTTGGAACTCAGCATCTTTCACTTCCTTTGCAGGGCTGGGTTTATAAGGATGTGTTACCATGCAGGACCAGTGGACCAGTGTTCCCACCCCTTTGCCTTTAATATATGCATTCTACTTCAGTGAAGATATTAAATGGCTACAGGGTAAATGAAATATTTTCCTGCTGCCTTTATTATCTTCATTCTGATTTAAGGTGCTGACTTAGTTTGTTTTGAAAACCCTCTTTCTCACACTTCTTTTTTTTTTTTTTTTTACTTTTTTTCTCACACTTCTTAAATGTATGCCTCAAGCATTTAGAAATGAATATAAAGTATAAATTGATGTCTTAGCTTAAACAACAGTTTGATGAGTGAGTAAAGCTTCCTGGGAAATGATTTATTTAGTTGTTCTGTCACAGTGCTCTAAACATTAAATAGTGTCACTTAACATTACCAGCGTTTTTCCCTTTTACGTCTTGGGTGGTATATGAGATTGCTAACCCTGTCATTATGGTTGGCTTCAAGCATTGGGAGTTTTTCCAGAACTCATTTTCTCACAGTTTCAGCGTGTGTTCATGTCCATGTGAGCTACTGCTATTGTTTGAAATTCTTTCTACTCTGAGATTTAAATTAAGTATAGCTTAACATTTTATGCTAAGGATAAGTGGCCTTTTGGTTTTGAACTGAGGATACATTGTATATATTTGAATAAGCTGTTAACATTTGTTTGTAGACACTAGCTATCCTTAGAAAATTTGAAATGCTTCAAAACAGGAAACTTTTAAAGTTATTCTACTGGGAAGTTACTCAACCAGTATAGACTGCATAAGTATTCCAAAATTTGAAAAATAGCCAGGCGGTGGTGGCGCACACCTTTAATTCCAGCACTCGGGAGACAGAGGCAGGCGGATCTCTGTGAGTTCAAAACCAGCCTGGTCTACAAGAGCTAGTTCCAGGACTGACTCCAAAGCTGCAGAGAAACCTTGTCTCGAAAAACCAAAAAAAAAAAAATTGAAAAATTGTTATTTGAGCTGTTTCTAATCCCCAAGCATTGGGGCTGAGAGAGGTTCAGTTGGCACTTAAGTCGGTTGTCAACAGTAGAGGTTAGCAACCCTAAGGAATCATCATTGAAGCCATTGGTTTAGAATTGCAGATAGGTATACAAATTCAGCATAAACAAAAGCAACACACCTTAAAATAATAATCTACAATACCAGAATGTGAGCATGCATGGTTTATAGAAAAAGCATCTAAATGAGGGTTCCAAAGAGAAGAGGCTGAAGAACTTGGATGGGAAGGACCTGCATGTCATTTCAGATAATCTGCTGGTTTGGTAGAAGATGGGAAATTCCTAGTGTGTCAGGAATTTTAAAGACAGGTAATAGTTTTATACGATCATTTCCATATGGAAACTGTTAATGATTCCCAGTAACTGTCCCTTCTAGTCTACATTTCTCTGCTTGACTGTTGACATGGTCCTGCTGCTTGGAGCTCTGCTAGAGCTCATCAGAATTTCTCCATATTGGCAGTCCTGTGTGCTAAGTGGCATCTTCTCTTCATAATGCCCTTCCTTTTGTATTTGTGTGTGTTTGTATTGGTTCTACTTCATCATGGTTTGCTTTCGTCTTGCTTTTCAGCTCTCTATCTTTGTATTCCTAGATACCGTTTTCTATAGAAACCACCTGGTTCTTGAAACAGAATCACAGCATGGTAGTCCCTGGATCAATTTTCCTTCCTTCCTTCCTTCCTTCCTTCCTTCCTTCCTTCCTTCCTTCCTTCCTTCCTTTTTGCTCCTTTCATTTCTAGCCATATTTTAAGTTTGATCAGAGTAGAAACATCTTCTAGGTTTCCTTCCATCTGTCCTCTCTTTGTCTCTCTCTTCAGGCTGTCCATCTCTACAGTGTAAACTTGAACAAGTTGGGTTTTTTTGTTCTTTGTTTTTTTTAAATGGTGTTGGATAGCTAGTTGGTGTGCTCTTCCCTGGAGAAGACAGCTTCTCCCACTCTCAGCACTTCTTGATACCTATAGTAGTTCTTAGTGTAGGGCTGAGGCCTCATGGTGTTCTCCATTCCTTTCACTCTTGCATGTCTATTGTGTCCTTGGTTCATGTTGATAAGACTTTGAGGGTAGCTTCTGATATTTCCTAGGAGACAATCTCACAGCAAACTCTCTGATTTGCTGGCTCTTACAGTCTTTCTGTCCCCTCTTCCACAAGTTACCTAGGCCTTAGGTGCAGTAGGATGCCACTTGTTTGCTCCCAGTGCTGTTCAGACCATGAAATAATCACACAGAAACCCTATTATTTGCAATAGTGTTTGGCTTACTTAATAGCTTAAGCGTATTTCTGACTTACTTTTATGATGTGGGATTTCCCTCTGTATGCTGTGATTACCATTGATGAATAAAGGAACTGCTTTGGGCCTATAGCAGAGCTATAGGGGAACAGAGCTAGGCAGGGAAAGCTAAGCTGAATGTTGGGAAGAAGAAAGCTGAGTCAGGGAGAAGCCATGGAGCCACCACTGGAGACAGATGAGCTGAAATTTTGCTGGTAGGCCTCAACCTCGTAGTGATGCACAGATTAATGGAGATGGGTTGAATTAAGATGTAAGACTTAGCCAATAAGAAGCTAGAGCTAAGGGCTAAGCAGTGATTTAAATAATACAGTTTCTGTGTGATTATTCCACGGGTTAGCAGCCAGGAACTAACTAGTAGCCTCCTTACAACTCTCTTATATCTTAAATTAACCCATTTCTATTAATCTGTGTGTTACTGTGTGGCTGTGGCTTACTGGGTAAAGTTCTGTCCAGCGTCTGTCTCTGGTGAGGCTACATGGTTTCTCTCTAACTCTGCCTTCTTTTCCCCAGCATTCAGTTTAGTTTTCCCCACCTAGCTCTATTCTGCCCTGCTATAGGCCCAAAGCAGTTTCTTTATTAATCAATGGTAATCCTAGCATACAGAGGAGAATCCCACATCACTTCCCCTTTTCTGTCTAAATAAAAAGGAAGGTTTTAATTTTAACATAGTAAAATTACATATAACAAAACAGGTATCAAGAAAAATTACAGTTACAATATTTATATCTACTTCATCTCTTATCATAATTAAGGAAAACTATAACTATCTGTTCTTCAACTTCATTAAAGACTCCAGAAGGATAATATATATTACCTAAGTTTACAGAAAGTGCATTGTAAGCAACTTCCAAAATTCTGGAATTGACAGAGACATCTCACTGCCTGGACAGTCACCCAAAGTTCATCTACAATGTTTGGGGCATTGATCTTCAGCCTACAGGCCCATAGTATCCAGCAGACTTTTCTGTTGAAGTAGGAAATTTCAGTGACAGTTCTGTCTGTATTGGCAGTTTGTCAATCACTTTCTTCTGTGTCCTGCGGGATGTCTTGTAGACTCTTTCATGAAGCAGGAACCCTGAAGGACTGTCTCACCTTCTTTAGGCAACTTTAGCAGTCATTTTTCTGTAGGTCCTCCATGTCTAGTTCATACAGCATGAAATCAAGCAGTCCAGGAAAGAGCAGTTTCTTGTCCAAATGGCTAGCAAATTCCATAAGGAGCCTCTTCAATGCCCACCATCTTCTTGAAGTAGATTGGTGCTGCCGGGAGCAAATGTGTCTCACTGTCATGAAAAGTCCTTAGTTATTAAAACATTTTAAATGCTGTATTCTGAAAGTCTCTGAAAGATTTGAAGAATACCTAATTGAAATATATCTCTATACATCTAGAAACCTAACTAACATAACTACAAGCTTGACTATTATAGATGATTATCTATTAACCTATATTTCTTAATTATGTATACATTTTAAATGAATTGAAATGCAATACCTTAATCAAGAACAGAAATATACATATAATAAAATTGACCTTAAATTTGTATCAATAAACCAAAATCCACACCAGTGCAAATCTTTATAGTATATCCCCTTTAAATGTAAACAGACATTTATAAACAATATTTGGGAATTTGGACATAGTTCCCTCCAAACTGCTTCCTGTTTTTTGTTGGGTGAAGTAATTTTTGGGGGTGTTCATGGCGACCTTTTGTGTGTGTGGGTTTTTGGTCCTTCAAACCACATTAGTCTGGAATTAATCCACAGGGTCTCATCTTCTGTGAAAACAAAAGATACCTCTAAAATATATATGTTGGTTTAGCTTAGCAGCCCATACAATGAAATGTTTCTCTGTTCTTAGTTCCTTCACAGTCAAAAAATTCAAAAAAAGCAAAATAATATACATATTACTCTATTACTTTTTCTACAAGTTTAATATTTTATTATCGTTACTCCTTTAATCTATGACAGTCTGTACACTTTTATATTACATTACTGTCTTTTTACTCTTTTTCTTCTCTCTCCCAAGCCTACATATTTTTTAAACACAGTGTCTCGTTTAGGGGTCTTTTATGTCTGAGTCTGTCCTGTTGTGTATCTGAAACCCTTTACTGTCTAGGAGCGCTTTTTTTTTTTTTTTTTTGGTTTTTCGAGACAGGGTTTCTCTGTTGCTTTGGAGACTGTCCTGGAACTAGCTCTGGTAGACCAGGATGGTCTCGAACTCACAAAGATCCGCCTGCCTCTGCCTCTCGAGTCTAGGAGCACTTTTTAAGATGTTAGGCAGCCTAGCTCTAAGGCTGCTGTGCCTTTTGGCTCCGCCCAGTTCACCGTGGTCGAGGCATGTTTACAGCCTCTGCAAGCAGTGCACACCACCCCAGATCCAGGTATACAGCGGGTCTATGTTGTGCCATTAAGCAGTTTGTAACACGCTGCTCACAAACCCCATTTAAATGCTTGGTCTCCTGAAAGAGCCAGAGTTCATGCTGGCAGCACGGCCCAGGAAGCCACCATTTCAAAACTGTGTGTGTATGTGTGTTTTCTGCTACCACTGAATCAGGAATACCTCTCTTAAAGGAATCATGCCTCTGCTTGCTTCTAGCAAACAGAGCCACCCAAGAAAATGCTGCTGCTAAAAGGCCATGCTTAACTCTGTTCTTTTGTGTCTACAGTTCCTTTTTAAGCTTTCTCAGGTTTTATGTGGATATAGTTGATCATGTTGACGTGCCAGTCTCTAGTAGGAGGCTGTTTGTTTGTTCCCAGTGCTGCCCAGACCACGAAATAATCACACAGAAACTATATTATTTCTAATACTGTTTGGCTTACTTAATAGCTTAAGTATATTTCTGGGTTACCCTTATATCTTAAATTAGCCCTTTTCTATTAATCTGTTTGTCGTCATATGGCTGTGACCTACCAGGTAAAGTTCTGTCTGGCATCTGTCTCTGGCAGGGCTACATGGGGCTTCTCTCTAACTCTACCTTCTTTCTCCCCTCATTCAGTTTAGTTCTCCCTACCTAGTTCTGTTCTGCCCTGCTATAGCCCAAAGCAGTTTCTTTATTAATCAGTGGTAATCCCAGCATACAAAGGGGAAACCCACATCACTTAGGTGCTGTAGTTCTATATGTATCCACTGGGACTGGGCTCTGCATTTTGATTGGTTGGTGTTTTCTGAAATGGTCACCATTTGTTGCAAAAGAAAGTTTCCTTGATGCAAGATGAAGACTAAACCTCTCTGTAGGTATAAGGACAAATTGGTTAGCCAAAACCAGATGGTTGGCCCTGGAAACATTCGTACAAGCTACATTATGCAGATTGAACAGGTCGTATTTGTGTATTTAGGAATATGTATGTATGGACATATACATACAACAACAATAATGGAAAAAGACGCCATCATTCTGAAAGAGAGAAAGAAGAGGTATGTGAGAGGATTTGGGGAGAGGGAAAGGGCATGTGTAATTATAATCTCACAGTAAAATAAATAATTAAAAATAGACTACCTCTTAGATTGATTGTATTAAGGACAAGATACTTAGTGCATGGCCTCCTGGTAGAAAGCACCCCGTAAATGTTAGCCTCATTTTTGTGCATTATACTGTTGTATCCAATGTGTGTGACATGTGATCTGACTTTGTATGAAAAGTTGCTTATTCCTTTATAAAAGCAGAATGTTGTTTTTTAATATTTATTATGTATACAATATTCTGTCTACATGTATGCCTGCAGGCCAGAAGAGGGCACCAGACCTCATTACAGATGGTTGTGAGCCACCATGTGGTTGCTGGGAATTGAACTCAGGACCTTTGGAAGAGCAGGTAATGCTCTTAACCACTGAGCCATCTCTCCAGCCCGCAGAATGTTGTTTATGAAAAAGCTAACACTAGGAGTAATTGTGAATTGCTAACACACTTCGCAAAGCTCTGCAAATAGTAGTTGTCTTAATAATCATGGTTAAGGTAGTTATTTTTACTCCTAAATTTTCTCCCAGTTTGTATAAACTTAAACAGGAATGAGGACAGATTTTTCTACTTAGGAGATTAATAGTTTTTATATTTTCTTACTGTATGTACTACTTTGTGGTATATGAATTCTTTGAAGATGGTTGCTTTTTTTTTTGTTTTTTTTTTGTTTTTTTTTTTTTTTTGGTTTTTTGAGACAGGGTTTCTCTGTAGCTTTGGAGCCTGTCCTGGAACTAGCTCTTGTAGACCAGGCTGGCCTTGAACTCACAGAGATCCACCTGCCTCTGCCTCCAGAGTGCTGGGATTAAAGGTGTGCACCACCACCGCCCGGCTTTTTCTTTTCTTTTTTTTTCCAGAGTTGATGATAGAACCCAGGGTCTTGTGCTTGCTTGGTAAGCACTCTACCACTGCATTAAATCCCCAACCCTTGTTCTGCCTCTTTTAAAAAGTTTTTGTTCTTAATTGTGTTTTTCAAAAATATTTATTTATTTATCATGTATACAATATTCTTGTCTGTGTGTATGTCTGCAGGTCAGAAGAGGGCACCAAACCTCATTACAGATGGTTTTGAGCCACCATGTGGTTGCCGGGAATTGAACTCAGGACCTTTGGAAGAGCAGACAATGCTCTTAACCTCTGAGCCATCTCTCCAGCCCCTGTTTTTGTGTTTTTATTTGTTGTATGCACGTGTGTGGTGGGGCACAGTGTGTATGTGAGTGCACGTTACTGCGGCAGCTGGAAGAGGAGATGTGGGATCTGTTACAGTTAGAAGTGGTTGTTCATGGGTGCTGGGAACCAGTTTCTCCTGCAAGAACTGTGTGCACCCTTACAGTATAGCACTCAGCCCAGAGAGGGAAGAGTGAATGTATAGTTTCAGGTGCTAAAGGAAATAAAGTTTAGTTATATGCAAAGACAATACAGTTACTTGTGCCTTTTAGAGTTATCAGTGATGTTTTGTTGTCCAAATAGTTCCAGAGAAACTGTAACAATTAATTTTATATCACTCCTAGTTTCCTTGTTATAGGAATTGAGTAACAGAGAGAGAGGTGAGTGAGTGGCCACACAGCTAGACGGTCCCAGGGAACTAAGTCCAGGCCCCCTCCAATTCCCTAAGCTTTTCTGGCCATCCAGCGGAGTGTGTTCCTGGCTGCTGGCTTTCTTTACCACATTCCACCCTGCCCCCCAAGCCCGCCTTTTCATCTGTGGGGTCCTTGGATCCCCTAGCACAGCCTGCTTCAGGGCGCAGGGGATCTGAGAGCCTGCTCCAGTGCTTGAGGGGACCTAAGAGAGGATAGACCAAGAAAAACTCCCAAGTACACAGTCAAGCACAGTAAAGATTGGACCAAGACGCCAAGACTGTGCTGGTCTCATTTGAAGGAAGAGATGGGTAGGCACCAATGCAAGAATTCCTCCAACATTCTGAAAAGCAACATGATAGCACCAGAATCCAGTAAACGCACAAGAAGACTTGAACATCCTAACCCAGAAGAAGTAGACAAATTCAACTTTAAACGTAGCCTTATGAAAATGATGGAGACCCTTAAACAGGAAGTGAAATGGAAGAGAAGACAAAAAGTTAGAAGAAATTAATAAATTCCTCAAAGATACCCAAGCCCAAGAAAAAGCAATCAAACAGGTAAAGGAAACAGTTCAAGACTTGAAGACCGAAATAGAGGCAGTGAAGAAAACACAAACCGAGGGATGGCTGGATATGGAAAATCTGGGTAAGCAAACAGGAACTACAGAGACAAGTATAACCAACAGAATACAAGAGATAGAAGAAAGAATCTCAGGCGTTGAGGATGCAGTAGAGGAAATAGACTCATTGATCAAAGAAAACAGCAAATCCAACAAATTCTTAACACAAAGCATCCAAGAACTCTGGGACACCATGAAAAGATCAAACCTAAGAATAATAGGGGTAGAAGGAGGAAAAATTTCCAGCTCAAAGGCCCAAAAAATATAGTCAACAAAATTATAGAAGGAAATTGAGTAACAAAAATAGTGTATGTTTTGTAAGATGGCTAAGATGTCTGTAGTGTTCATAGCATAGATCATATTAGGAAAAAATGTTCAACTGTGCCCTCCTGAGACCAATTAATAGCGAATTTCCCCGTCACCTTTAATCCTTTGTTTATTAAAGGAAAAACACAAAAACTTGAAGTATTGGAAGTAACCTTGAAAAGATGGGCAGTTGGGAGGCTAAGTGGTTGATTTATGCAGTTTGATGATCTAGTTTGTGAACTAAAGCAAGCATGTAAGTCTATACATTTCAAGATTTTCTGCTTAGGGGCCCATTGCTGGTTGGAAAGAACCCAGAAGACAGCCAGAATAAATATCTTCAGAACTAGAAGGGAGTAAGTTGAAATTAGTGAACTTAACTAAGAAAATAGTTATTATGATATTTGTAGTCATGAATGAGTGTCCCACTTTATATCCCTAGTAAAATGAAACAAACATATATATTTGTCTCATTTAATTTGTCTTGAGATGTATACCAAAAGAATAAATCATGTTTCTTTTAGTTTCCCACATAATAAATTTTAATGTAACTTGGTTTTATGAAATATTTTAATAATAAAATTTGGCAAAGTCAAGCATGAGATATGAAGCAGGAGGATTACCATAGATTTGAGGCCAACCTAGGTTCTATAGTAAGTTCTAGACCAGTCTGGATTATGAAAACAATCTGTTTCAGAACACACACACACAGAGATTGAAAACAAGCAAAGAAAACCTGATTCAAATGTATTAACATTTATTCCTAGTTTGTATTACCTTTATTTAGTAAATAGTAAAATTTATGTGTCTAATATGTAAAATAGGTTAGATACAATTAAGTCAATTTTTTTTCTTAACACTAGGGGGATCTCTAGACTTACATATTCTTGTCACCTGCCACACACAGGATAGGAAATCATTTGAAAACATTGTTACAAAAATGAACATTGCTGTCAGAGAAAATCAGAGTCCAGCTTAGGCTCTGTAGTAAAGTCTCTCTTACTCTGCACTCACACTCTCTCCCTTTCTCCTTCCATTCCTCTGTCCCTCTCTCTCCCTCCCTTCCCCCTCTCTCTGAGAGTAAAATTGAAAGTAGGCCAAGAAAACCTGATTCAAATGTCTTAATGTATAATGAATTGTAAAGCTGGGTTTTAAAATATTTATTTATTAGGATTGAATCTCACTGTGTAGCCCAGGCTGACTGAGAACTTGTTGTATAGCTCAGGCTGGTCCTGGGTTGTGATCTCTTACTTTGGCTGCACAGGGTTGGGGTTTCAGATGTATATCTTCATGCCCAGCACAAGCTAATTTTTAATATAGCAGGGCAAATGTCAGCCTCACCTTCACAGGATATTGTAAGGATAATGGAGCCTGTGCAGTAAGATAGTGCGAGGAATTTCTGTGCTCTTGATTTTAATATTGATTTTGTAAATGGTTTCTAAACCCTATTAATTGAAATATATCTTAAATATTGTTGAATGGTGTTATGTCCCTAGAAGGTGCTAAGGCTAATCTGAAGAAATGAAGATAATTTAATATGCGCTTATTGAAAGCTGCTGTCATTAGTTATGATTTTGAAGCATTTGAAACCCCAGGGACATGTTGGGTCCATCTGAGAAACAGATTCTCATTCCTTGCATGGTAGCATTCTTTTTTTTTGTTTTTTTGTTTTTGTTTGTTTGTTTGTTTTTCGAGACAGGGTTTCTCTGTAGCTTTGGAGCCTGTCCTGGAACTAGCTCTTGTAGACCAGGCTGGTCTCGAACTCACAGAGATCCGTCTGCCTCTGCCTCCCGAGTGCTGGGATTAAAGGCGTGCGCCACCACTGCCCAGTGCATGGTGGCATTCTTATGGTGCTCACTAGATACACTCTGATTGCCAGCGGTGTATTTAAAGAGTTTGCCTTTTTTTCTTTGTTGAGAAACTGTTAGGTTTAAACTTGATGATCCTCATTGCATTGTTGTAGGAGCATATTTGTCATCTGTAAATGCGTATTAGTTCAGTTTTCTCCAGCACAGCTCTGCAGAGTGGATACTTACTGTTTCCCGTTTTATACACAAGGAAACTACAGAAAAGCTGACTTGTTGCATTCAGATGTAGACTGTAAACTCATGGTTTGCTGGGAGGTGGAGGGAAGTTTGTACCGGAGTTGAACCTAGGTCCTTACAGGCACATTCTACTGCTGAGCTGTATTTCCTCTGCCTGCCCCCCTCCCCTCTCCCTCCAGTCGGTTGCCTGCTCTGCCCTTGGGCTTGTGGTCATCCTGCTCAGACCCTACCTAGCTGACAGTGCAGGCTGTGTCACCAGGTCCAGCAGAGCCTGCCCTTGTTATAGAAAGGAAATAGAATTGGTGGATTATTATGAACATTTCAGTTTGTATGGTAAATAGTGTAAAATACCTAACGTATAGTTTCTTTTACGAAGAAAGATGTTTAAGTTTAAGAAGGAATTTAAAGTCTGTTTACCCCTGTCAATATATGGAAAATAAGAATTTATGGTGTATTGTTTGGGAAAGACACTGAAATCTCAAGTGAATATTCCGATTTTAGTAAAGTGGAAATAAATAGCAATGTTAATGCAGAGATAGTTGGCTAGAGTTTTACATGTCTTGAGTCATGTTCCTCTTTCCTCACTTGGCTGCTGGTGTCCCAGAGGCTGTCCTTTGTGTTCTGTAGGACTAGCGATGGCCTTGTTGTCCCACTGCAAGTGCAGAATTCTCTTTTCACCCATGTTTTCCGTGGGATAGCGGATGGAGGGTACTCAGCAAACCTTAAAGCCCTATACAAATGAACATACTATGTGTTGTGGTCTTGTGGCATGTCCTATAATATTTTTTGTATTTGCGGTATCTTGGTAGAGCAACAATGGCAAGCTTCTTCAGTATTGTTAATCTAGAGGTGGCATCTGAACCTTTAAAACATCACAGAGTTGGGGGATGTATTACTTTGTCACATGTTTTAGATACTTGCTTGGTTAACCTAAAAGTCCTGTGCAGTTTGATCTTCCTCCCTCACAGCGTTCTCTTAGTGAGTGAAGTAGCACTTTTATTTCACTGCATTGGTAATGACTATTGACACACTTCCTATTTCTGATCTCTTGATCACAGTGGCTTAATGAAAAAAAAAATTAAGCATACTGACAGATTGTCTCCAGCGTGGCAGTGGCATGGCTGTTTTCATGAACTTAGGGAAAGACACACATTTTGATTTCTTCTTCTTTTTTTCTAACAGGAATAATGTATTTGTGGCCTTGGACATGAAGTAATTGGACCTGTTGCTGTTGATATAGGATCAGGGACTGATGAGGGAAGCATGGACCTAATGAACGGGCAGGCAAGCAATATTAATATTGCAGCTACCGTTTCCGAGGTAAGACATGCAGTGGCCTCATTATAAAGTTTCTTATCTGGCTTTCTAAAGTTCTAAGCATTAAGGTTGATTACATTTTAAAATCAGTGTGAGCCAAGGCCTAGCCAGCTTCTGCAGCTTGTCTTTCCAATTACTCTTTCTTGGTCATCATATAGAATAATAGATTTTATTGTTATTATCGTTGTACCTTGCTTGTGTTTGTCCCTTCCCTCTTCTCCTGCTTGCTAGTCTCCTTTCTCTTTACAAATAGTCTGCCTTGATCTCACATACACACACTTTGGTTCTGTATGTAAGAAAGCTTGTCTTTCTCCCCTCCCATTACTTTCTCTTATTTTTTTCTTCTCTTTCTAGACATCTTACTCTCACTTAAGAGTGCCCATTCTATTTTTCTTTTGTATATAGATACATGCGTATTTATATTTGGATATAGATCCTTCATAATCAGGGAAAAACATACAGCATTTGTTCTTCTGAGGACTATCATTTGTGTGTGTGGGGGGGTGCATGCACATGAATGTACAGGTTCATGTGCCTGAGCATGCACATGCAGAGACTGCAGCACAACCTTGGGTATCTTTTCCTACCACCCTTTGCCTTACTGCCTGAGCAGACTGCCCAGCAACCATATAAAAAGCCAGGCAGGACCAGACACTTGCAACCCTAGCATTGTCTCAATGCAGTAAGCTCTCTTCCCTACTGAGCCATTTCTATGGGTTTTTTTGTTTGTTGGTTTGTTTATTTGTTTTGAAACAAGGTCTCATTGTGTAGACCAGACTGGCCTGACCTCATACTCACTTTGTAGACCAGGCTGGTCTACCTCCCAAGTGCTGAGTTTAAAGGACATGAGCCTCCATGCCCAACTTAAACAGCTGAACTGTCTCTCCAGCCCTTAATTAATGTTGTTTAAAATACAACTTTTAAACTTTCCATAAAAGACTGGTGGTTCTTTATTGCCTACTGATTAACTTTAAATGCTCCCATAGACAGCCTTTCATTCAGGCCCTGCCTCAGTCCCCTCCTTGGTATATTGTGTTCCACCGCCCGGCTAGCTTAACGCCCAAAATAATTACATAGCTGCCTGGCCCATTAGTTCTAACCTCCTATTGGCTAACTTACATATTCGTTTAACCCATCTCCATTAATGTGTATCGCCACTTGACTGTGGCTTACCGGCGTGAGTCTAACCAGCGTCCCTCTCAGGCAGGAGAAACATGGCATCTGCCACACTTCCCTTCTTCCCAGCATTCCATTCTGTCTACTCTGCCCACCGAAGGGCTGCCGTATTAAAAGGCCAAGGCAGACTCTTTATTCAACCAATGAAAGCAACACACAAACAGAAGAACCCTCTACACTATTTCCCCTTTTTCTGTTTAAACAAAAAAGAAAGGCTCTTATTTTAACATAGTAAAATTACATATAACAAAACAGTTACCAAGAACTACAGTTGCAAAATTTATATCTACTTTATCTTTTATCATAACTAAGGAAAACTGTAACTATCTATTCTTCAACTTTATCAAAGACTCCAGAAGGATATAATATTACCTAAGTAAACAATAAGTAAGCAACTTTCAAAACTCTAGAAATGACAGAGACATCTCGCTGCCTGTAAGTCACCCAAAGTTTTTTTGTACCGTTGGGGCATCCATCTTTAGCCTATAGGCCCTTAGTATCCAGCAGACATTTTCATGAAGCAGGAAATTTTAAAGATAGTTTAGTCACTTTCTTCTGTGTCCTGTAGAATGTCTTGCAGACTCTTTTATGAATCAGGAACCCCGGAATATCATCTCACCTTTAGACAAGTTTAGCAGTCCTCTCTCTGTGGGTTCTTTGTGTCCAGTTAAGCAGTCCAGGTAAGAGCAGTTTCTTGCCCAAATGGCTAGCAAACTCCATAAGGAGCCTCTTTGATACCCATGTTCCTCTTGACGTAGATTGGTGCTGCCAGGAGCAGGCATGTCTCATTTTCATGAAAAGCCCTAAGTTATTAAAACATTTAAAATGCCATATTCTGTATTCTTTGAAAGATATGAAGAATGCCTATCTGAAATATATCTCTGCACATCTAGAAAATCTAACTAACATGACTACAAGCTTGACTATTATCGATGATTATCCATTAACAACCTATATTTCCTAATTATACATTACATTTTAAAATGAACTACATAATCACAATACCTTAATCAAGATCAGAAATATACATATAACAAAATTGACCTTAAACTTGTATCAATAAATCAAGATTTATACCAATGCAAATTATTCATATCTATATCATATCCCTCTTTAAATGTAAAAGAACATTTATAAACAATATTTGGGAATATGGGTGTAGTTTTTTGTTCTTATGTGTAGACCAGAGGCAATGTTGCCTGCTGTCCTTTGCCATTCTCTGTTTATGTTTCCAGACAGCGTCTTTCTGTTGGTATGTCAAACCTCTTAACTAAAACTAACCTGGACTAGAAAGGGTTTGTTTGGTTTACATGTAGCACTCCCATCATTCGGGAAGTCAGGACAGGAGCTTGAAGTAGAAACTATGGAAGAATGCTGCTTACTGGCTAGCTCCCTTTGACCTTGCTCAGTTTGTTTTTTTAGATGGCCCAGGCCCAACTGTCTAGGGATGGTGCCTGTCTCAGTGGGCTGGGCCCTTCCCCATAAATCATCATTTAAGACAATTCTCCACAGACATGCCCACAGCTGATGTGACAGTTCTCCAGTTCTTCTGTCTTCCCAGATGACTCTAGTTTGTATCCAGTTGTGTTGTAATAGAGGAGAGAGGAGAGGTGTGTGGGTTGTATGTTCCCAGCACCCAGGCTCCCAAGACCCCAGCCGCTGGCCAGCTCAGCGGCTGGCCGCCTGCACCCGAAATAACCTCATGACAAACTGGATTCATTTAAACTCTGCCTGGCTTATTATCACTAGCCTTTTCTTGGCTAGCTCTCATAATTAAACTAACCCATTATAAAAGTCTATAAGTCACCACGTGGTGACTTACCGGAAAGGTCTAACCTGCATCCATCTGCGACGGTGGCTCGTGGCCTCTGCTCACTTCCTCTCTTCTCCTCCCAGAACTTCCATTCTGTCTACTCCGCCCACCTAAGGGTTGACCTAACTATAAGCCAGGCAGCTCTTTATTTAACCAATCAAAGCACAGAAATACAGGTGGACCCTCCCACACGGTTGGACATTAAAAACTAATTAGCAGAGTGTCTTAACACTGAACCCTGAGCTCACAAATTCAGCTAGACTAGCTAGCCTGTAAGCTCCAGGACTCCTCTTACCTCCACTGCCCCAGTGATGGCATGTAGGAGCCAAGCTCAGGTCCTCATGCTGGCACAGCTGCTTCAACCTACTAAGCCCATCGAGTTTCTTTCTAACGGACTTAATTCCTATTAGTGCTTTAACTGAAATTTAACATTCTGTTCAGAGAGTATCACATTATGTTGATGTTTCATAAGCAGTTGACTTTTTCCCCTTCTGTCACAACTTGGGTATATCAGTTTTTCCACAAGGAATTTTTTTTTCTCACTGCACAGAAAAGAAATTTTGTCTTTCCAGATATATTTCAAATACTGTATTTTTAACAAACTCTTTTTTAATCCTATAAACAGGAGGCATTTTTGAAACTATAACTTTAAAAAACATTTTCTTGTATAAATTTGTTCCTAGCTTTTCTTTCTTGAGACAGATTGTGTGTTTACTTGTGATACTGTGGCTCTGTTCCTTACATTTGTTGTGTGTATGCGGTTAGTGTGTTTGTAAGTGTTTCCACTTCACAGGAAGAAGTGTATGAACATTTACCAAATAAAAGATCATTTCATTTGAACAAAAATTGTTCTACTAAAAGTAGGTGAATTGTGTTAGGCTTCAGAGTAATAATATACTTTACTGGATGAGAAGGAAGGTTATAAAGGTCTACCTTTTAAATAGTTCTACTGTGGCAAAAGCATGTTTTTCCATTTTGTTCTAAGCTTTATAAAGACTTGTTAACATATCAATGCAGGTTTCCTTAAAAGGTGATATTATGGACAAAATACTTAACTTGAACCAATTGATTCTTCCTTAATATCTTCTGTGGCTTTTTGGCCACTAGTTTGTCAAACAGGTCAGTCAGTTATCTTTAACTTCTTTATTCAAGTTCTCAGGACACAGGCAGAATGCAGCCATACATACTACCACACACACTCTTAACCCAGGTCCTAGCTGAGCTTGTTCCTCCCAAGCCTCATGACCTAGGCCTCCACTGTGTGTCTCTCAGAATTTTCTGCTTGAACGGTAGACAGAGGTTAAATCCAACAATCCAAATGAGCAGCCAGTGAAAAGGAGGAAGAAAAGGGGCAGATGCAGGTTCTGCATCCGCGTGTATAGTGTAAGAGGCCATGCCACAGTAGGCGGGTAATCACAAGCTGCAAGTCTTCCTACAGCATGCATCTTTTTCAGCATTCTTGGCTTTTAAGATCTTAGAGAACAGCTCTTTAAGCTCAGAGCATTCAATGTCTTTTCCAGCCCAAAGTTCCAAAATCTTCCAAAAACCACTGTCAGGTCAGTCCCAACAACCCCTGTCTTCTGAAACCACTTTGTTGCAGTTGCTTTCTGTTGGTGTGATAAATACTGTTGGGGGAAGGGTCACTTGTTCTTCCCAGCCGCCCAGCCACGAAATAACCACTCAGAAAACCATATTATTTGCAATACTGTTCGGCCAATAGCTTAAGCGTATTTCTAGCTAAACTCATATCCTAAACTAACCCATCTCTAGCATTCTGTATATCTCCATGTGGCTGTGGCTTACCAGCTAAAGTTCCCAGTATCTGTCGTAGGTGGCGGATTCATGGCTTCTTCTAACTCTGCCTTCTTCTTGCCGTGCTGTAGGCCAAGCCAGTTTTCTTTATTCATTAACCAATAAAAATCAACACATAGACAGAAGGACCTCCCACACCATTTCCCCTTTTCTGTTTAAACAAAAAGGAAGGCTTTCCATGACCAAAAGCAACTCAGGGAGGAAAGGGTTTATTTCAGTTTACAGATTGAGTGTGCAGGAAGTCAAGGAAGAAAACTGAAGGCAGGAACTAAAGTAGATTCCTTGGAGGAAAGCTGCTTACTGGCTTGTTCTCTCTACCAGCTTCCTTATACAGCCCAGAACCATATGTTTAAGGGTGGTGCCTGGGCTCAATTAGCAGTCAGACATGTCTACAACACACAGTCTGATGGAGGCTATTTTTTCATTAAGTTCCTTTTTATTAGATGTGTCAAATTGACATCCACAATCAGCCATTAACATATATTAACAAGTATGAATGGCTTAGACCATTGTTTAATAATAGAGTCCTGAATATTATCTTGTAGTTTATGTTACAAGAGTATTTTGTATTTCTCCTAGTTTTTAAAGTTATAAATACAGTCATGCTTTCATAGTGGCATGTTGATCAGTAGTGACTTTGTGTATGGGTGCTGTGATCATGTTGTAGCCATCGTGGATTGTGTGAGTAAACTGTGGTGATAATTGACAGGGTTGCTTAACAGCATGTTGACAGTATCTGAATTGTTAGGCCATGCATGACTGTAGATGTGCAGTGTTCTCTTTTCTTTCCCTTCTTCTGCAACTAGGGAACATCAGAATTGTTTATTGAAGAAAAATACAGAAGTGTAGCTTACATAGGAACCTAAAAGAAATGGAAATTCAACACTGCTTTCAAATTTTCTGGCTCTTTATATAGCATTCTTCCAACTATGCAACATGTTCTACTCACCTTTTCTGTATCTTTTATTGCACAGTGGTCTTAGCTCCAGAGTGTGTGTATGTGTGTGTGTGTGTGTGTTCACGTTCACCTGGCTGTGCACATGTGCATGTAAGACAGAAGCTCTTGCATATAGGTATCTTCATTCACTCTCTAGTTTGATTTTGAGAGTGGCTATCACTGAACCCAGAGCTTAGGAGTCAGCTGGTGTGACTGGCCAGCAAATTCCATGGGTCTTCTTTTCTCTGCACACCGCCCAGCACTGGGGTTATACAAGTGTACACTTTGCCTAGATTTTACATGAATGTTGGAAACTCCAAGTTAGGTCCTCATGTTTGTATAACAGACACTTTACCAACTGACTGTGCCCTCAGCCTCAGAGTTCCTCAGTATTTGAGGACTGTCTTCTTTGTGTGACACTGGCTGAGACAGTGTCTAAAGGCTATGTTTTCTTTGACAGAAAAGTAGCAGCTCTGAGTCGTTGAGTGAGAAGGGCTCTGAATTGAAGAAAAGCTTTGATGCTGTGGTATTTGATGTTCTCAAGGTTACGCCAGAAGAATACGCGGTAAGCTTTCTGCCTTTAGCTTTCCAGTATTTGCATGCAGTTCTTATACTTGTGTTACTATGACTGAGTTAGAATTGGAGAATAGCACAAGTATGGAGCAAGAGAAGGATGAGGTGGGAGGGAGGGTCAGCTTCCTTCTTAAAGGGCAGTTTCTTATTACCCCTTCTGTTTGGTAAAGAATGGATACGTACCTGATCTCTGCCTTTGCTGACTCAAACCACCTTAGTATGTTCAAAAGCACTTTTTGCTGTTTTGTAAATTTAAAAATTGGAAAATGTGATTTCTCAGTCACAAGACTATTATGAATTATCTAGAAAATCTTTTTAGCTGATGTAAATGTTCATTTATTTAGGTCTTTCTTCCTTTTTGTTAACTAAATAAACTGCTTTTTTGGTCTTGAACCACTCTGCATTCCAGGAACAGTGTTCTTGTTTGTAGTGTGTGTTTACCCTCTCCTGATTGCTTCTCTTAAGTTGTTTTTTTTTTTTTAAACATGCATTTGTTCATTTGTGTGAGAAGGGGGCATATACACCATGGTACATATGTGGTCAGAGGGCAACTTGAGAGTTTGTTCTTTGCCTCTGCCATGTGGGGACGAGGGATTGAACATCCTGAATTTAGGCCATCAGCCTTGGTGCTGAGAGAACTGCTGATCCATCAATGGATGACAGTGCCCAAATGTTTTCTCTACTGGCCTTCCCTAGGAATGAGATAACTAGGAGTAATTATGTGTAATGGCACAAAGACTATAATTTCTATTTCCTGTAAGTACTTAAAGACTGTATATTCTATAATTTAGTATGGAGTCGAAATTTTATTTATTTTATTTTGAATAAATTTTATATCATAGGGTTCCAAAGAACTTGGCATTCAGAACAAAATAAAATCCCCTTTGTCTTTCAGGGTCAGATAACACTAATGGATGTGCCAGTGTTTAAAGCTATTCAGCCAGATGTAAGTAGTTCTAAGAATATTCCTTGTAAATATAGAGAATGATTAACCATACTATCTTAAGATGTTTAAGCAATTCAAATCATACTTCATATTAATCATTAGATGTCAAAAGCTTATAACTTACATATGTTTTATTCAATCCTTGGAGACTCATACGGCATTCAACATAGTACATTTTTTAATCATAAGTGGGATGTTTGAATCAACTAATTTGATTTCATTACTGAAGGAAGTAATAGACTTAGAGAAGTTAAATCATTTGCTCAGAGGATTGGGGCTTTTTAATAGGAAGGTGAAAATTAGACATAATTTAGTAATTTTACCTTCTACCTTAATTTCATATGTGATTATGTTATTTTAGCTTATTTTGTTTTTAAAAATTACTCTGTGTGCTCACATGATGTAAGTGGCATGGGGGCATTGCACAGGTCAGAGAATAACTTTAGTGAAATCAGTTTTCTCTTTTCACCTTCATGTGGAGCATGAACTCAGGTGGCCAGGTTGGGCAGCGCTGGATTGACACTGTAGAGGAGGACCAAGAAACACATTTTCCCCCAGTTTAAAAAAAAAAAAAAAAGGACTAATATCTGTCCACTCACTGTAAACACAGGTGTGGGTATGTTTGAGCGTGTTATAGTTTATATTCTGGGTTTTTTGAGGCAGAGTTTCTCTGTGTAGTCCTGGCTGTGCTAAAACTTGCTCTGTAGACCAGGCTATCCTCAAATCACCTCTCCTCAAACTGCCTCTCCCTTCTGAGTGCTGGGATTAAAGGTGTGCATCACCTTGTTCAGAATAATTTATCATTTTAAGGCCTGTGTATAGTAATATTTTTGCTTTATTGATGAGCAAATAGTGAAGTTATTTTTTAAATACAACTGTCTTAGTCTGTTTTGTATTGCTATAGCAACATGCCTGGTGCTGGGTATTTTATATAGAAGAGGTCTATTTAGATAAAAGTTTTAGAGGCTGGCAGTTCAGGACCTTAAGTGAAAGTCCCATGGGCTGGCGGTCTCAAAATGTGGCAGTAATGTAGAAAAGAAAATGGCTGTGTGAAACGGCCAAGTGTGGTGGTCTTTGTGCCAGCCCACTCCTGGAGAGCTACCCCACTCCTTGAGCGCTCCTGCACTGACTCTTTGTACAAGACTCCAACTCTTCCTACTTCTCCCGTTTCCCTGCACTGGACACTCGGCCTTAGCACATGTGCCCTTGAGGACACATTCAGGTCATATCTAAACTATAATAATAGCTCAGTGTTGGCACTAGGTTTAGATTCTGAGAAGACAGTTTTTGCTCTAAGTGAATAAAACTATAAACTTGATTTTTTTGACCTCCAAACAAAGCCATTTTGATAATTCATGGTTGGTTCTTTTGGGAATAACGTGAAGTACTTGTTGTGTTACATACAGATCTATAGTGACCTAAAGCACTCCAATAACTAATAAAGCATTACATCTAAGGTGTAAACAGGTTATCGTGTAGGCTATGTAATGTGTTAGTATCTCAAGTTTGCTGTCTATATCAAGTGACGGGAGAGCTGCCTGCACGTTCTCTGACCCCTGTCATTTTCCACAAGCCTCTTGATTGTCTTTCTCTATACTGCAGAAGGCTTCAAAAGCAGAGCTATTGGATTAATTGTAAACAAAGAAGAACTGTATATGTTATAAATAATGGGCAGACAATGGTTTTTGTATTTCAATGGTCAAAACAAAAACCTCTCAAATACTCATTTCTGTTATTCTTGGCAAAAATTATCCCTGTCCCTAGAATTTAAGTCTTCTAAGAATAATTTTTCTTTTGACTAAAATCCATTTATAATTTCTTTTTCACGTGACTCATGATAACCCATGGAAATCTAGTATCATTTATTTAACTGTGTATTATGTAGTAGCCACATTATATAAAAAAGGAATAGGTGAAATCAATTGGTGATTTTTTTTTAACCTACAATATCCAAAGTATTTCTGCTTGTAATCGGCATAAGGTTTTTATTCAGATAGTTTATACTTTTCCCTTGTGCTAAGTTTTCTGATTCTAGAGTTGCCTTTAGATTACTGCATGTTTTTAGCTGGGGTAGCTCCCTTTCAGGTGTGCTGTACATTGTACACTAGGATGTTAGCTGAAGATGTAGACTTCCATTCTGAAAGGATTTATTATTTGCCTTTGGACACTGAACAATACTTTGTGAACCTTCAAGTTTCCCTTGACTTCATTTCTTTACACACAGTCTTCTTCAGCACAATCCCTTTGATTCCCACTCCCCCACCCTTTTTGAAACAAGGTCTTAGGTACCCCGGGCTAGTCTTGAACTCAGTATATATAGCTGAAGGTATAAGACCTGATTGCCCTTTCTCCACCTCCTTAGTGCTGGGTTATAGGTGTCCACTACTGTGCCCAGCTCTGTTGATTTTGTTCTACTTTAATAAATACCTAGTTTTTCTAATGTCAACTCCCCAATCTAAGAAACCATCTTTTTCTCCATTGAGTCACTGCAGTGCCCTCTCACTTGATCTGTGTAGATACTGGTCACTTTTCTAGTCACTGTGCCCAGATACCCAACAGAGCCAACTTGAGCTTTGTGGTTTGAAAGAGTCCTCTCTGCCTGGTGGGGAAGGCATGGTGGAACAGAGCCGTTGATATCTTGTAGGCCTTAGACAAAGGGGTGTGCTGGCACTCAGCTGGCCCCTCAGCCCGGGGTATGGTGCCCTCCTCATTCAGAGTGGGTGGGTCTTTTACTTGGTCATGGTTGGAAAACTCACAGGCACTCCTGGACATGTGCTACATCATCTTCTGAGCGACTTTAAATCCATTCTGTTGACAATACAGATAAATGATCACAGTGAACTTCTGCTCTGTTCTGACCCCTGGGATCTGTTCTCTATCTCATGGCAAGCAACATTGAAAATGTGTTCACATGACTTCTGTCAAACCACCTCAGTGGTTTTGAAAACCATCACAACAGGATCTGTGAATCTCTTCATCATGTTACCTTTTCTTGCTTCTAAACACATTTTCTACTCTTTCTGGTCTAGCAAAATGGCCTCCTTCAAATCCTTCATCACCGAGTTGTGCCCCTTGTGCTTAACTACCTCTTCTTCCTTGAGTTGTCAGGTGAAGTTGGACTTGTTTGCTTTTCTATAGACTAACATCTTGTCCTCTGACAGTGTTCGTGCTGTAATGCAGTGAGTATACTGAGTGCCTGTTACGTGTTAGCACTGATTTAGTTGCTGGAGAAACAATAGTAGACGTGCATTGAGATTTGCCCTCATGGATTGTGTGTTCCAGTGAGGTGAGCTAAACAGTATTATGAAAACTAAAGGGGGAGATCAGAGGACATGAGGTGTAGAGGGTTTCAGTTTTAGATTGGATCATCAAGAGGATTTCACTGAGAAACAAAATCCTTAAGGAGGTGAGACTGCATACCATGAGGGCAGTGGGTTGTGACATCTTTTGGGACTGAATGACCCCTTCACAGGGGTACCCTAAGACCATCGGAAAACACAGATATTTACATTCATAACAGAAGCAAAATTACAATCATGAAGTAGCAATCAAAATAATTTTGGGTCACTACAACATGGAAAACTGTATTAAAGGGTCACAGCATTAGGAAGATTGAGAACCACTGTATTAAGGTATTTTGGGGAAATGTGTTTTATTCAGGAACAGGTGAGCAAAGACTAGTGAATTATGTTTTTCTAAGTTAGGTGAAAGAGCTATGTGTAAGAGATGTCAGTTGAGTGAGGGCTGAATGGATATGTTACTTTGGAGACAGTTATTCTGATGAAGGTGGTAAGCCATTGGTGTAGGTGGACTTTTCTGTCCCACCTGCCAGCTCCCAAATAACTACCTGGAGACTTATTGTTAATTATGAACACTTGGCTGATAAGTTAGACTTGTTTCTAACTAGTTCTTATAACTTAAATTAACCCATTTATATTCATTTACTTTCTGCCTGTGGCTTTATTACCTTTACTCACAGTAGTCTCTGTGTCTGGTTGGTGATTCCTCCCTTCTTTTTCCTAGTATCTGTCGGGGACCGTTGCCCCAACATAGAAACTGATGCTTTTCCCCAAATGTGTGCTCGGAGACGCGCGGAAAGAAACAGGCTTTCACACCATTACAGTTTAAAAGGTCTCTCATATTTTTTAGTGAGGCCTTGTATTTATTGTATTTCCCTAAAAATCATTCTGCTCTCTAGGCTCTCTTAAAACCATTTCTTTTCTGTCACTGTTCTATATTTTTTTGTTTTGTTATGTTTCTTTTTGTCTCTATTTTTCGCTCTGACCCTTTCTTTCTTCTTCTTGGGGGTTTTTCTAACTCTTTTTTTCTTCCGGGGGCCTCTCTTTCATCCACACATTGTCATTCACACATCAGCTCAGAAATCGCCACCTTTCCTGGGGCAATCTATAAACGAATCAGAGAGGTTGGAGCAAAAACCTCGGCTATTGTCTTTCTAAATAGTCGGCTTCAGCTGCGAACCTGCACGGCGTCCTTTTGGCTAGCAGGTATCAGAGCCCACAAGTATCCTCTGTGTCTTGAAATCCTACCTACTTAATGGCTGTTCAGCTCTTCAATAAACCAACCAGAGTGACACTTCTTCACAGTGTACAAAAAGATTAATCCACAACACATTGGGGAGTTGTTTCTAACTGTGTGTGTTCATGGAGCTCAGAAGTCAGTGTCAGAGTTAACAGGTGACTGTGAAATGTCTGACGTGGGTGCTAGGAATCAAACTCAGGGCCTCTTTAAGAGCAGTATGTGTTCTTAACCACTGAGTCAACTCTCTAGCCCATCATAAGAGCGTTTTGAGCAGAAGACTAACATTATTTTCTGATTTAGGTTTTAAGTAACTTGTACTATTGACATGATATGAGGAAAAGTGAACAAGGTAACTTGAGAGACATGTGCTTGCATTAGTGTATGAGTGGAAAGATGGGGAGAGCTTGCACACCGTGTATGCAGGGGGAGTCATGGTGGTGCCAGAGTTTTGGGTCTAAAATCAAATGTGAGTAGCTGATATTCTCCGAAGTGAGAAATTACAATGTTTGTATCACACCGCTGCCATTCACGTAGAACATAATGTGCAGTGCTGGACCAAGAGGGAGTGGCAGATTTGGTGACAAGGGCAGTTTTACATGCCTCTTAACCCCTTCCCAGGGAACAGTTCAGTCACGCATTGTATAATGGCATGTATTTGTAGTCTGAGCCGGAAATGTCAATTTGAAAGATACCAATATAAAGCTGTGATGTGTGGTGCACGTGAGGCCTGAGGGTAGTTGTAGAATATGTGCTTAGCACCAGTCCTTAGTTCAATCCCCTTGTCCAAATAAATAAAATGTGGATAGGATTGCCAGGAAGCACGTAAAGAAGAGCCCTGTGTGAGATGTGTAGGAACTGCCAAGGAGATCAAAGGGCAGGGACAGCCGGTCATTTGGGAAGAAACTAGTGCAGCGAGGTATTGGTTGTGTCCAGGATAAGCAGTTGCACACAGCGTTCTTGGTCTTGTGTTGTTTGACTGTTGCTTACCCCTCTTGATTTGAAGCTACAAAAGGATGTGATTGACAGTTTTTGTATACTGTTTTGTCTGGCTTTTAGTAAGAACTCAGTATTTAGAATAAGAAAATGAATGTAGCATTTAGGAAATGCTCACAAAATGGGAGGAAGTTTTAACAAACTGATAGAAATAGCTGTTGGGAGCAATGTATCAGTCTTACTGAAACACAAGATTACTTTAAATCTGCCAACATATGTAGGATGTGTCATGTGGCAGAAGAATGCTGGTTATTTTATTATGAAATATAAAAGACATAAACAAGGCTGAAAGAACTATAAGATAAATTTCTGTGTGCTAGCCTGTCCCGCTAAAGCCTTTCTGGTACCTTCCCATTCAGCTGAACACCATCCAGTAATAGACTGTATTATTCCTGTCTAGTTACTCATATTTCCCCAAGTATAGGTATTGCTTAATAATATGTACAATTTCAAGTTTCAGCTTTTCAAACTTTGATGTAAATGGCATTTCAATGCTTTTGTGTTTGACATGTTTTTTATGCTAAGCATTGGTGGCTAGTATCCATCTAGGTACATGACTTAAGTGTACTAATCCTGGCCTATAAACCACAAACATCGCTGAAACTACTGAATACCAATCAATAGTTTCTGAAATAGTACTGCATTTTATAAATCTTTAAGCTTTGGTATCAGCGGATGTAATCTATTTGCTTTTTTATTAGCCTAAAGTAGTATGTATTACTTAGATGTGGAGTTAACATACAAATCTCATGAGGGATTGAAGGACTTTCTTGTTAAATGTAAGCTAGTGGCTATCTCTGAGCTGAAACAACTATTTATTTTCATGTCTGTTCTAAATTTGAATTCTACATGTAACTTCATATAAAACATTAAATAAATTATATACATACTTCATGAAAGTCTTTTACATCTTTTTTTTCTTTATTGATATTTATTGAGCTCTACATTTTTTTCTGCTCCCCTCCCTGCCTCTCCCCTTCAACCCTCCCCCAATGTCCATATGATCCCAATTTACTCAGGAGATCTTGTCTTTTTATACTTTCCCATGTATATTAGGTCTATGTAAGTCTCTCTTAGTGTCCTCATTGTTGTCTAATTTTTCTGTGATTATGGTTTGTAAGCTGGCTTTCTTTGTTTTATGTTTAAAAGCCACCTATGAGTGAGTATATGT
>JAQHUG010000035.1:3410785-3439157 GCA_028555095.1 Dicrostonyx torquatus
ATTTACATTAAGGGATAATAATGACCAGAGGTTGCTATCTCCTGTTAATTTGGTTTTCATCGTTTGTGATGTTAATTTGTGCGTTTTTTCCCCTTCTTTGGGATTTGCTGTAATGAGATCATCAGTTGTCTGTGTTTTTGTTGGTGTAGCCATCTTCCTTAGGTTGAAGTTTTCTTTCTAGTATTTTGTATAGGGCTGGATTTGTGGCTAGGTATTGGTGAAATCTAGTTTTGTCATGGAATATTTTGTTTTGTCCTTCTATGGTGATCGACAGTTTTACTGGGTATAGTAGTCTGGGCTGGCATCCGTGGTCTCTTAATGTCTGCATAATGCTTGACCATGACCTTCTGGCTTTCATTGTCTCCATTAAGAAGTCAGGTGTAATTCTGATAGGTCTATCTTTATATGTTACTTGTCCTTTTTCCTTTGTCCTTTTCTTTCTTTAGTCTGTATGTTTAGCGTTTTGATTATTATGAGGTGAGAGGACTTTTTTTTTTTTAATCCAGTCTATTTGGTGTTCTGTAAACTTCTTGTATCTAAAAGTAACATTCTTTTTGTATACAGAAGTGGGTTTCCCTCCCTCTATTAATGTTTCTTCCTTAAGGCTGAATTTTCTAGTACTGATTAAGGACAAAAAGTTAGCTAGAGAGCTTTATACATTCATTAATTTCTAGTATCATTTCTGGTGTC
Organism: Dicrostonyx torquatus; assembly: GCA_028555095.1. NCBI lineage: Eukaryota > Metazoa > Chordata > Mammalia > Rodentia > Cricetidae > Dicrostonyx > Dicrostonyx torquatus. Next base: position 3,411,476 of record JAQHUG010000035.1, read on the forward strand.
CAACTGTTATTAAAGTTTTTCCTCATATCCCATCTCAAAGGTATGATTTCTCTTTGGATTATGGAGAAAGCTCTTACACATTCATAGGGCCTCTTTCCATGAGTTTTCTCATGTTGAAAAAACTCTGACTGTATTATGAAAGGTTCCATCAGATAAATTACTCCATTAACAGCCAGCTTGCAGAAGGAGTTTATCTAGACTCATGATCCCAGAGGCTTAAGAATCGCTTGTGGACAGGGGAACATTGGCAGCAAGCCACAAGTGTGGCTGTTGGAGTGGGAAATTGAGAACCTATCTCGAACTGCAAACTCAAAGCAGAGAGCAGATTAGCGATAGGCGAGCCTTTTACTCTCAAAGCTCCCCACCCTCACCTCCACGGCATACTTCCATCTCCATCCCACTACACTATAGGACTAGAGTAGTTTTGTCTGTTGTGAGTTTTCTGATGTTCTACAAAGCTTATATTCTGCTGAGGTCATTGGTGCATTTATTGTGCTAGTGGAATTTCTCTTCAGGGTGAGTTTTGTATCATTCAGTGCAGGGTGATTTATGCCAAAAAGTTGATTTAAAATCCACTAATGACTTTTTAATCTTTCTGTAGGCCTTAATTAAGGGTTGAATTATATTTAAAATCTACATTATAGTCATTTGCTGTGACAAAACATTATCAAGGCCACTTAAAGAAGGAAGGGTTTTATTGGGACTTACAGTTCTATGGCAGATGCAGGATGCAGGAAGTTGGAGTAGCAACAGCTGAGTGCTCACATTCCTGATTCAGAGGCAGAACTGAACACTAACTGGGAATAGCTGAAAGCTTTTGAAGTCTTAAGCCCTTCCCCAGTGACATACCCCAATAAGGCCACACCTCCTAATCTTTGCCAAACAGCTTCCAACTGAGCCTTGTAGGGGACACCTCATTCAGACCATGGCACAAGATTCTCAAGTATTCTTAGAGGACAAGGTCTACCTAAAACTTTTCTAACAAACATTATACTTGCTGAAGAGAATGCCACACTTTAATTCCAACTGATAACAGAGCAAGAATATTTGGAAAATGTTCTTGGAAAATATTTGGAAAACAGATATGTCTATACTATCCATGTACAGACTTCTTTCCCTGGCATTGTTCAATACAATGTAACAGCTCAGTAGTCTGAACCTGAAGATCTTAAGGAGTTTGGGACATTTTTTTTAATTAATGAATTATTTGTTGTTGGTGGTTTCTGTTTTCAGATTAGGTACCTTTCAAAATTGGAAAACCAAATGTAAAACACTTTTGCCTAAGCTTTTCATATAAGGCATATAATCAGCCTTAATTTATAAATTAAGACCTGGCCCATTGGTAACACTACCCTGTCACTGGGAATGTAAATTGATCATTCAGAGCACTGCAATGGCACCAGCAGAGCAGACCTGCAGTGCATTGTGGGAGGTGTTACACGTAAGCCACAGGTGCTGTAAAGTGTAATGGAGGACATGCATGGGTCCTGCACAAATCTCATGATTTTTATGGTTTTGTTTTCAGTCTGAGGGAGGTGGGTCCTGGAGCTAGTCTTCCAGTGAGTACTCAGAACTGCATCAGTGAACACACATTATCTACTAGGAGATGTGAGCCTCATCTGTGTGACTAACACACTAAAGATTGTGGGAGAATGCTAGCCAAGTTAGGAAAAACACTTATTATTTAATTATCAATCTTATTAAAATACTTCTGAAAAATTTATCTTTTGACATATTTCTTGCTGGATGTATAAAAGACTTTCTGTACAGATATTTTTGTGTCTGCCCAAAGACTATAATCTTAGCAACATACAAAATTCTAATAAATACTTATCCTGTTTTAATAAAAATAGTCATTGCATTAAAATGTGAGCAAATCGTGGAGTTTGTGAGAGAATAGAAGCTGCAGAAGGTTCTAGTATACAAGTACGCTAGAGTAATGTGGGAGTTCTGTTAGAAGCAAGATGGAGCCGTTTGTCAGTCTGTGTTACTTATGTTCCTTGCCTTGAACTTCTTAGACTAGTAAAGTCAGGCTTCTGGCAGGAAGACGGTTGTTTTGGCATCTGTGGAAGTAGAAATAGCTTCTGTCTTTATCCCTGATCTCATTAGAGAGGTAGCGCTGACATACTGGGAGGAGGGAAGTAAGGAAGACTTACGTACTTTAGAAAAGAGGGCCAGCATTTTTAACTTACCATGTTAAGTTGCATAGTTTCAGTTTTGTTTTTTCGTTTTTATTAAAAATGCGAGCATGAAAAAAATGCAAGCATGAATGACATTTATCTGTGGTTATGACTTCTTTATAACCATATAAACTGGGTACAAATGGTTGTCCTGTCTCTTTAAAGCCTCCACCCTGAACACAAAGCTAACCTTCTCATGGACATCCTCTGTCCTAGTCGCTTCCCTCGTCCCCAGTCTTTGGGATTCCCGTTTCCTTTCCTCCCTCAATCTCTGTCTACATGCTGGTCTATATCGGCCTTTTCTCTTCTTCTATCTATAGGTATCCCTACATCATCACCCTTAGAACAGTCCTTTTAAGAGTGTTGGAACCTACAAGATGAAATTTAGATCAAACCTACAAGACGTAAGAGAAGCTGTGACTCCTGTGAATTGAGTCATTCTCTCATAGGGTAGGTGGTCATCAGTTGTGGGGTTTTTGCCTTCCCTGTGCTTCTGAAATAAATGTAACTGGAAACTGATCTTCAAAGTTACTGATTCACAGTGAATCCATGCACATTCTGAAATGCATTTGAGCAACTGTTAAAATTGTTTTATGTATTTGAGGCAGTATTTGAAGATTCTCTTTACTTACCGAGCTTAGAATTGCAAGTTAAGTGCATTAGAAGAAATGTCAGTGTGCCAGGGCTGCAGGATTTCATTAAGTCTTTACTGAGAAGGAGGCTTACTTGCACAGCGCACCAAACAGCCCTGTCTGTCTTACCTTAGGCCTTACAAAGCATTGTGTGAGTCACTAAGTCACTTCAGTTTTGTGGTGTTCATGTTAGATGCTTTAATATAGGCTTCTGTGTGACCGAGGCATCAGTATAAGGATGACAGTCACTGTAAAACATGTCTCCTATCATACTGTACTGTCATTTTGTAGGAAGATCCTAGAGTCTGAAACAAAAAAGGGAAGTTTTAAATTTTCTGTTTTTCTCTGAAGAAGTCAGATAATTAATGTTTGTAAAATGAACTGACAGTTTTAAAAAGGACAGTAACACGCCTTCACTGTACTGCCTGAGCTTCCTTCAGCCATCAGATGGCCTTCTTTGGTACATCAAGTTGTTTATTCAGAGTGGCTGCAGACTTATAACTATAAAAATGGTTCTGAAAGCTGTTCTTTTGGAAGACAGGAAGAAAAGAGAAGAAAGAAAACATTTAGAGGATATTGTGGTATCCACTTATAATCCTAGCACTTGGGAGGCTGAGGCAGCGGAGTTGCAGTGAGTTCAAGGCCAGCCTGGATATGTAGCAAGACTTCATCTCACAAATACTTTGTTTTCCCAATAGATTAGTGAAGTACATTAGTCCCCTCCCTAAGATCTGTACTAAGTGTGTGAGTGGATGGAGGCCAGAAGTCAACGGCAGATGTCCTCCTCTTTGCTCTGTACCTTTTGTTTTTAAGGACTTGTTTTTGTTTGTGGTTTTTTTGTCTGTGCACTGTGTGTATGCAATGCCTATAAAGGCCAGAAGAGAGTGTCCTCTGGAACTGTAATTCAGAAGGTTGTTAGCTGAACCCGGGTCCTCTGCAGGGTCAGGAAGTGCTGTTAGCTCTAGGTCCTGTACTTTAGTTTTGGAAATTAGGTGCCTGCTGCAGTGCTTGCCTGTAAGCTGGGCATTGAACTTAGGTCCTCATACTGGCATGGCAAGTACTTTAACAATTGAGCCATTTCCCCAGCCAGGTGTGGCTTATTGTGATGTCCCCCAAGACAAGGGATTTTTTTTTTCTTGTGTAGAAATTAAGGGGCTGATGGGAGGTAAGGTAGAACAAGTCAAAATTCCCTAAAGTCTAGGCAGTTGTAAGTGCAGGTCAGGACTGAAGAAGAGAGTCCTGAATCCTAATACAATTCTAGCTTTCTTTACTTCTTTTCTTTTTTCTTTTTTTTTTTTTTTTTAGATTTCTTTGTTATGTATACAGCATTCTGTCTGCATGTATGCCTGCGCACAGAAGAGGGCACCAGAACTCATTACAGATGGTGTGAGCCACCATGTGGTTGCTAGGAATTGAACTCAGGACCTCTGGAAGAGCAGCTCTTAACCTCTGAGCCATCTTTCAACCCCCTCCAATTCGTGTTTTCTAATCCCTTAAATGGATTTTTTAATGTCAGTTTTTGAATACTGTTTTTCAAGGTAGTTATAGCACATAGGAAGTTGCAAAAAAAAAAAAGTACAAATATTAGATTTATGGGAAGTTGCAAAACCTATACAGAGAAATCTCCCATACCGTGTACCTGATTTTCCTGTGATTACATCGTGGTGGTAGTACTGTATCAAAATCAGAAAGTAATGTCTAGGCATGCATGTCTGTGTAGTTCTGTGATGTTATTGTGCAAGCATGTCCATGTAGTTCTGTGATAGTTATTCTGTATGCATGTCTGTGTAGTTCTGTGATGCTTATTTTGCATGCATGTCCGTGTAGTTCTGTGATGCTTTATTATGCATGCATGTCCATGTAGTTCTGTAATGCTTTATTGTGCATGCATGTCCGTGTAATTCTATAATGCTTTATTGTGCATGTATGTCCGTGCAGTTCTGTAATGCTTTATTGTGCATGCATGGATGTGTAGTTCTGTATTGCTTTATTGTGCATGCATGTCCGTGCAGTTCTGTAATGCCTTATTGTGCATGTATGGGTGTGTAGTTCTGTATTGCTTTATTGTGCATGCATGTCCGTGCAGTTCTGTAATGCTTTATTGTGCATGCAGACCTATACTACTTAGATACCTGAAACAACTCTCCATCTTGGAACTTTCCTTCCTGCTGTCTCTTTCAGTCATACCTGTCTCCCTACTGCCGGCATCCTGCCTTCCTCAACTGCTCCCTCCTGTCTGGAATCTCTTGACTCTTCCTAAAGATGCAGGATTACTCTTTACTATTAATTGGGGTTTCCAATTACATTTTTCCTATGGTGGTTGCTCAATTTGAAGATTTTACATCTTCTGTTTTTCTTTATTGGTATTGACAAATGAGCCCAGGGCCTCACACATACTGAGCATAAGTTCAGCCACCAAGCTACATCCCCAGCTACCCCCTTTCTCTTTACTTTGTCCCTCCTTCCTGTCTTTTTTTTTAAATAGTGTGAGTGAGTGTGTGTGTGTGTGTGTGTGTGTGTGCGCGCGTGTGCTCGTGCGCGTGCATGCTCATGGGTGTACACACACTTAGGTATGTGCATGTCACAAGCATTTGTGGAAACTAAAAGACATCTTGCAGACTTTTCTACTATGTGAGGTTGAACTCAGGTCCAGCAGCAAGCAGTTTTACCTACTGAACGCCACGCCCTCCCCCCCAACTTTACCTACTAAGGATACCCCCGCCCTCACTTTTGAAGTTGTTGCTTTCGGTTACCTGATAGCATTCTCTTGAGTTTGTAATCTCTTTGTCTCCAGGGTCCTCTTTTTGGATGCCTTGCTTTGCCCCACCCCTCCACACACACATTATGTAACTGAGCCATAGGAAGGTTAATTGTTTCCTTTAACTTCTTGGCCATTTTCTTAAATTGCTATTTTCTTAAGTTTCTTAAGATTTCTGTTATTTAGATGTTAACACATGGATTCTTAGTTAGTGCCAAATTAATATTTTGGTGAGCTTTGCCAAGTGGGTATTGTATTAGTCAGTGTTCTCTAGAAGAACAGATAGAATGAATCAATCTATTCATCCATCTATCAATCCATCCATCCACCCATCAGTCCATCTCTATCTAGAAAGGTTATTTATTAAAGTGGCTTACAGGCTATGGTCTAACTAGCCCAACAATGGCTGTCTGTCAGTGGAAAGCCCAAGAATCCAGTAATTGTTCTGTCCATGAAGCTGGATGTCTCAGCCGGTCTTCAGTAGACACTGGGATGCTGAAGAAGCATGCTTTAATGCCAGTGAAGGAATGGACTTGCCATTGAGAGTGAGGGTAAACAGGCAAAGAGCAAAAGTTTCCCTCTTTTATGTTCTTTATCTAGGCTGCCAGCAGAAGGTGTGGCCCAGATTAAAGTGGGTCTTCCCACCTCAGAAATCTGGATTAAAGGTGAATCTTTCCATGTCAAATGATTTAACTGAGAAAAATTTTTCCCAGGTATGCCTAGTTGCTTAGGTTTTAGTTAATTACAGATGTAGTGAGTGAAGTTGACACAAGAATAGCCATCACAAGTCCACCCATTGTCAGCTTGACACAAATTACATCTCCTTTTATCATGCTTAATTTCCAAATAAAATAACCAGGTAATAATTACACCTAATATGATACAGCTATTCCTACATACAAATGCAGATACATTATGAATTTTAAAATAGGTGGCAATGTCCTTTGATGAACTTTTTTTAGTATCTCAGAAATTAAATATAACAGCTACAGATACTCTCCTGATTGTTGTTATACTATGTGATAAATCAAGGAAAATACACAAATATCTGCACAAACACAAAACATGACACGTATAATAACCTCTCTCATCTAAGAATACTGATGACATCTTTTTCTTAGATTTATTTTGTTGTCTACCCAAAGGTTCCTTTTCCTTTTTTCATGTAGGTCTTTTCTCTGATGCCTTTTGCTGTATTATAGAACCCTTCTGATTGACTTGAAATCTGTGGGCAGAAACTCTCCTTTAAATTCAAAGGAATTCAGTTCTATTAGCATACACCTATCAGTATTTTTAAAAGGTGGCATACATTAGCCATGTGTATTGCTTCATTCAGTAAGATATGGAGGTATTAATCCTAATCTTGAAGCAATGAGGAAGAAGTCATACTTTTAAGCTACCTCTACCAGTTGTAAAGTGATTTAAAAAAAGTGATTTCTTTTGTATCACTTTGTAGCCAGCATTTATAATTATAAATGACTCACTTATTTTATTTTTTATTTTATTTGGATGGATGTTTTGCCTGAATCCACATCTGTATACAGCTTGAGTGCCTGGTGCCCACAGAGGCCAGAAGAGGGCATCAGACCTGGGACTGGATTTGCAGATGGTTATAAGCAAAACCATATGTGTGCTGATTATCTAACCTAGGTCCTCCTTAGGACCAGCAGGTGTTCTTAACTGTTGATCCATCTCTCCAGCCCAGATTGGCTCATTTCAAGTAGAGGGCACTAGTGTAAATTTTTTTTCGAAAATGAAAGTTTAATATAAGATCTTTAGCATTTGAATTCTATTCTTAAATCATTGGTGTTCTCGTGGTCTTTTAATTAGAGGCATCTTCAAATATCTGAAGTCAACAACTGTCAGGTCAAAGAATGAGATATATAAAAAGCTAAATTGTGGGCTTGGGAGTTGGCTCAAAAGACCTTACTTTGAATCCTCTGCACCCCTGTAAAATATCAGACCAGTAGCAGCTGTCTATGAACCTCAGCACTTAGGTTATGGAAAAAAGGGACAGGTGGGACCTGGGGTTGGGGATGGCTGGCTGAGGCCAAACCAGTCTGGCTAAAATGGGAGCTCCAGGTTCACTGAAAGACTGTCTCAAAAAGTGAGATGGAGAATGATTGAAAAAGACATCCAATGTTAGCAAACCCATAAACATGTGAACACACATATACCATACCATACATGGATAAAAAGAAAGAAAAGGCTAGTTGTGGAGCTCTGAATGATTGAATGGGTTTGATAGTACTATTTATTATGTGTTATGGGATATTCAACTTTAATTATCTCTCAGAGAACATTCCTTCATACTCTGCCTATGAAATTTAAGTTTACCTATTGTTATTATTATTATTATTATTATTATATATGTTTTTTTGATTTTCAACACAGGGTTTCTCTGTAGTTTTTGATGCCTGTCCTGGAACTTGCTCTTGTAGACCAGGCTGGCCTCGAACTCACAGAGATCTGCCTGCCTCTGCCTCCCAAGTGCTGGGATTAAAGGCATGTGCCATCACTGCTCGGCTGCCTATAATCTTTTAGACAGTAGTTTTATGTATATAATCTAATAAAATTTATTTTTAGTTTTTACAGAATAATTAATATTGTTAGACATTCTTATTGGCTATTCCAGAAAAGAACACATTCAGACTTTAATGTTTAAGTTCTGTAATATGATAAAAACTGAGCTATTTCTTACAGTTAATTTATACTTAATTTTTATTTTAATCTTCTAGGAGCTTTCAAGTTGTGGATGGAATAAAAAAGAAAAATATAGTTCTGCACCAAATGCGGTTGCTTTCACGAGAAGATTTAATCATGTGAGTTCCGCTTATGGGTGAAGAGAGGTGTGGCTGTGCCTGATTGCCTTAACCCTGTGGGAGCCAGAGAGTAGCATCTAGTGTCTCCTCATATTGAATTTGATCACCACCACCCCATTTTAAAGACAACCTCTCAATGAACTTGAAGCATATGGGTTGACTGTACTGGCTGACCAATAAACCCCCTAAACCCTCCTGTCTCTGCAGACCCTGCCACCCCTACTCCAGCTCTGCCTACCAAACTTTTACATGAATGCTTGAGGTGCAAACTCAGGTCTTCTTGTTTGTACGGCAGAGCACTTTACCCACTGAGTCATCGTCTTGGCCCTTCCCTTGTTTGTTTGATTGTTTTGAGGCAGGGTCTTGTGTTGTTTAGTCTAATTCTGCTTGCTGTATAACTGAAGATGACTTTGAATTCCTGATCCTCCTGCCTCTGCCTCTTGATGCTAGGATTGTAGACATGTGCCACCATGCCAAGATTCGTTTTTTTATTTTTAATATTTATTTGTTTCTCTATGTAGTTCTGGCTCTCCTAGAACTCACTCTGTAGACTAAACTGGCCTAGAATTCAGAAATCCTGCCTCTGCCTCCTGGGTGCTGGGATCAAAGGTATACACCAACCACACCCAGCTCTCAGTTTTTATTTTTCTAACTTCATAATTCTCATAGATTTATCAGAAATAATTGTATTTATATAAACAGATTGCATGGTTTGCTTTTCAAAAAGTCTTTGTAAAATGTGCCATGGCATATTATAGAAGTTCTCCTGTGGCCTTTTTCATTACGTTCATGTGATGCGGGCAGTCTAACTCATTTAATCACTGATTTTCAGTGCTTCCTAAGCTAAATCCATCTGTGCTCTTGACGACAGGATGTTTTCTGAATTGTTTGCCTCTACGAAGAGGTTGCTGTGAGTACTGGGTCTCTGGCTGCACGTGTGCAGGATGCTCCAGATGGTGACTTCTAGCTGCCCCTACCTTCAGTTCTTGTGTTTTATCACCTAAATTTGAATCCTTACCACTAGGTCTTTCTGGTTTTTAAATTTTGATGTTTTGTTTTTTGTTTTTTGAGACAGAGATTTCTCTTTGTAGCCCTGGTTGTCCTGGAACTCATTCTGTAGACCAGGCTGGCCTCAAACTCAAAGCACTTTAATCAAAAGCCCACCCCTATTTGAGGTCGTTTGAAAGTGGATTCTCATTTCATCATTTTTATTCATAGTTTGGAATGCCTGGTATGATGCTCTGAATGAGGATGGCACTCTTAGGTCCATATGTTTGAATGTTTGGTCTCCTGTTAACAGACCTGTTCGAGAAGAATTAGAAAATGTGGCCTTGTAATAGGGAGTGTGTCACTGGGGGTAGGTTTTGAGATTTCAAAAGTACACAGCAGGCCCACTGTGTGTTTCTGCCTGCTGCCTGAAGATCAGGGTGTAAAGCTCTCAGCTGCTGCTCCAGGACCATGCCTGCATGCTTCCTGCCTTGATAATGGACTAACCCTCTAAAACTGTAAGCAAGCCCCAGTGCTTCAAAGTCTTGGTCATGGTGTTCTCCTCACAGCAGTAAAACCGACTGAGACACTTGGGGCGGGTGGGTTTACCTAGATACCCATCTTAAAGGAAGCATCTGAGGTCATCATCATCATTTAGTAGTTGTAAAGATAATGACTTGGTGTTCTGTCATCTTCAGAGGTAACCAAGTAGTTTTCTGTTTCTGTCTTGTCCCCTTCTCCCGCTTGGTTGTCACACTACCCCATTTTCAGCCAGTAGGTGGTGTTACAGCTATCTCATTGAAATCTCAGGAACTCACTGATACTTGAGGTTCTTGAGACTGGTTTTTCCTTTGTCTCTTCTGTAATATACCTGCATGTCCTTTCTCCTATACTCTTAGGTCTGGTGTTCAAGAAACACAGACCTGTAGTCCAATCACTTGCTTTATCCTGTGCATCAAGCCACAGTCTTAGCTGAATATTCCTAGTCTGAAAGTTCAAGCCTGAAATGCTCAAAATCGCACCAGTGTGACATCATGAGTTGATTCTTGTTCCTGACTTCATGTGATAGGTCGCATGTTGGATAAAATTACCTTTTAGCTGTGTATAAGGTGCATATGAAACCTAAGCAAATTTAGTGTTTAGACTTGGGTCTCATTTGCAAGACATCTTGTGTTTATAAAAATACTCCAAAAACCTAAACAATTATTTTGAGTAAGGTATATTCAACCTGTACTTACAGGCAGCCGCCACTGTGACTGGAAACAGTAGGTTTGCAGGTGCTCTCTCTGTCCCGATTGTCTCTGTGCTGTCTGAGCGTGTTGGTGTTGTGGGGTGCTGTTTGTATTTTTAGTTCTGTGAATAAGTATGTAGAGCTTACACTGATGTTGATTCCTATCATCATTTTCATTGTCCAAAACTTGCTCTCAGGTAGCTCATTGGACAGTACTGCCTCGGTTCAGGCATGAAAGCAAATTTGCTTGTGTTCTTTATAGGTAAAAACTGACTTCATTGGATAAAAGATCCTTGATTCCATTTTCTTTATTTTTTTCCCCTAATTAGAGTGTTCGTGGCTATTGGAAAGTTGGATGATAATCTTTTTTTAAAAAAAAAAATAATTTTCTCTTTTTGTTTAGATAACCATATGTATTTTTTTTAAATCTAATTGTGTCAAACTATTTCTTAGCCCTGGTTATTCTGTCAGTATCTTCAAAAATGATCAGTTTTAACTGGGACCATTTTAATCTTTTTAGCATGGTGTCTCTGTGAGCTTGGACTTCTCAGGATATAGCTCAGGGTCTCCAGGGAGACTATTCCAGCAATCAAGGCAGTCACTGTGTGGTCTATTCAGACTTCACTCTGGAAGTTGGAATCAGCTGCCTAGATCAAGGGGTGTGATGTATGTCACAACTTTTGATGAAAATTACAATTTGGATTTTTTTCATGATTTTATTTATTTATTTATTTATTTATTGGTTTTTCGAGACAGGGTTTCTCTGTGGCTTTGGAGCCTGTCCTGGAACTAGCTCTTGTAGACCAGGCTGGTCTCAAACTCACAAAGATCCGCCTGCCTCTGCCTTCCGAGTGCTGGGATTAAAGGCGTGCGCCACCACTGCCCGGCTGACAATTTGGATTTTAAAAATCATATTTGTCTAATATGAAATTTAATTAAGTCATTGATTATGGAGCTTAGATTTGAATTAGTTACTTATATTTGCTCTTATTTTCAATATTAGTGTTACAAGTTCCTATTTAAATATGCTTAAATAGATATTATAATGACTCTAAAATATGTAATTTTCTGTTAACATAAATTCACAAAATGCATGTAATTACATTCACACATGTTTACACCTGTTTACAGGTGGAAATTCCAAGAAAAGTCTAAAGTATTTCTCCTCTTTTCAAGTGAAGAACTAACAGGCTGTGAAATCATGACTCTTTCACTAGACTTCTGCCATGTCTTCTTTTGAGATTAAAATCTCAACCAGCTCTAAATACTTAGGTTCTATTTTTGCAGTACATGAATTGAAACGAATATTTGTATAATTTTGTGTGTGTTTATTCGTGTTTGAGTGCATGCATGCTGTCATGCATACCTAAAGGTCAGAGGACAATCCAGAGTTGATTCTCCATTTCCACCATGAGTTCTAGGGATCAAATTCAGGTTGCCATCCTTACAGTGGAAACTTTTTTACTTGCTGAGCCATCTTTCCAGCCTCTGATAATTTTTTTTTTAATTAGCACTTCATTGAAATAGAAGGTACCACAAAACTTTTTAAATGAGGTCTTTATTAGCTATTTCTTGGTGTTTTCTTTTAGTCATAAGAAAACCATAGTCAAGAGCAGGAAAAAGTGTGTTTTAAAAGTAATTATAGGAAATACACCAAGTAGCATTTAATGTTAATTTTAATCTTGATAAATCATGCCCTTTGGTTATTTTTTAGTTTTGTTTTGTTTTTCAGGTAAGCTTTTGGGTTGTTAGAGAAATTCTCCACGCTCAGACATTGAAAATAAGAGCAGAAGTTCTGAGCCACTATATTAAAACTGCTAAGGTAAGCATGGCTTGTCTTTAGCTCACCCATTTAGAAGTTTTAAGTGACTGCTTATTGATTCTAGAAAATAAGGGGCTGAGTACACTGAATGCCTCTTTTCTCTGCCTTTTCCTTTATTCATGGTCACTCTCATTGTTACAGGTTAGTGTACGGTAAATTACAGTACTTGTGAAAGAGTAGACTGTGTTGAAGGTGATGAAGAAATCTATGTAGGATTAAGTTGGAGAATACATGGTGATTTTCTATTAGTTTTTTGTTTTGTTTGTTTGTTTTTATTTATTTTTAATCATGAAATAAATTGCCCATATGCAGAAAATAAGACTTTGCAGGCTGGTGAGATGGCTCTGTGGGTAAGAGCACTTGCTCTTCTTCCAGAGGACCCAGGTTCACTTCTAGCACCTGTTGGTGACCTGATGCCTCCTTCCAACTTCTATGGTACACAGTCACATAATAAAATGAAAACACATAAATCCTAAGAAAAAGCTTTATTTTTGAGACAGTTTTGCAGTGGACCATGCTGACCTTGAACTCACGTCCCCTACCTCTGACTCCTAAGTACTAAGCCCTCCTGGATATCAGTTTAAATGAATAGTAGATAGGATGTTACCAAGTGCCCTGAAGAGTTACCAAGAGGCAGAGATAATAATACAGTTGGAGAAGCAGCATGGATTTCAAGGGTAGCCGTAATTCTGGAGAGAACAGCAGGTTTTCCACAGAAAGATACTGAGATGAACGTGTAACAACTCCAAATTTATGTTAACTTTGTTAAGTGCCTGGTACATCCATGTTCATTCTTCATGATTCGTAAAATAAACAGGTCTTATCTCACCTGTGGATTGAGAGAAGGTGGAATAAATAGGGGTGTTCTGCTTATTATTTAAATTGGAATTCTTCCTGTATTTTTCCTGAACACATGGAAACAATCCTATTATAACATTCTGTGGCACTAGGTGGCAGGACTAGCCTTCCACATATGTGAGATTTTTACAGAAATATTATAGGAATTTTTAAAAAACATTCTGTGTGAAAAGTCAGGTTAAGTACTAGTTTTTAACTTAAAAAGTAATAACTTTTCTCATCGATTCTGAATTTCTATTTTTCTGATGTCTTTGGTAGATTTTTTAAAATTTGTATGTTTTTGTCCATACAGTTTACCATTTTTTTTACCAAATAATTTAATTTCTGTCCACACTCCAACTTATATTTGACAACTTATATTTTGATTTTATTACAAGCCCCAATTCCCCATTGTTTCTCTTACTACTGTTAGGTCACAATTCTGACACTCTGCCTTTTGTATTTAGCTTATTGGTCTTTCCCTTTAATACCTGTTTCAGTCAGTATTCTTTAGAGAAACACAGCCACCAGCATTCTGTTATAAACATGTAGAAAGATTCAAATACAAAATGTATGACAATATGTAGAACATCGACTCACATTAGTGATGAAGCTTGCGGTTCAAAAATATTAGGATATGCCCACAAGCCGCAGCAGACTCAGGCAGGAGTGGAGGCAGAAGTTCAAAATGCAGTTTTCTTTCCCTTTAGGTCCTCTGCATGTTTTAGCATATATCAAATCTAAGGTGGTATTTAGTCCCAAATAAACGTTTAATGTACACTCATTTAATGACTGGATTGTATAATTTCCTGTGAAGGTTTATATCCTGTTTCATGTTTGCTGTTTGTTTTTATTTGCTTCCCTTGGATTGTCCATTAAATGTTTACCATAGGGCTTATCTGATTGTTTGGGACAACTGTAAAATGACTTATCTTTAGATCCCACTTTTAGGGTAGAAGCGTGACAAAATTCTGAGAAATTAGGAGCAAATGCAAAGTGGGTTTCTTGGGAAATTAATGAACCTTACTGGTTGGTGTGTGCATACTGTATGAGCAGCATCCCAGAATGGATTAGAAACAGAGGATTTAGGTTCTTGGACACGAGAAGACGAGAAGGTAGGATGGAAGGGAGCACTGAAGACAGTGAGTTTGAACTCTAGCCCTGGGGTAGCAGGAATACTGGGCAGGAAACCAAGCTACGGAGACCCTTCTTTGACTTTACCACAAAGCAGACAACCAGTAAGACTGCACTGCAAAAGATGCAGCTGCTTCCAGAGCCAGGGCATGGCCCTTGTGGACACGCCAGTTAACCTTGACACCAACCCGTAACTAGCTTTGAAAATACATTGCCCATTTAGAGCTGGATTTATTCCCAGAGATTGGGTTGAAAATGCCAAGGTAGAACATGGACAATATATTGTGGGTCAAGAATAATTTTCTGGATTCTCTAGGAGACCTTTTCAACAATGACAGTAGTAAATACCGGTATTCTACCAATTGCCTAATTTGAGTTAATCCGTGCTAAATTTATTTTCTTTTAAAAAAAAATACTTCTCCCCTTTTTTCTTAAATCTTCAGAAACTGTATGAGCTTAATAACCTTCATGCACTTATGGCTGTGGTTTCCGGCTTACAGAGTGCGCCGATTTTCAGGTTGACTAAGACATGGGCGGTGAGTAACCCTCCGTAGTTTAATAAAGCATTAGACTTCTGTGCAAAGTAAATATTTTATTAGTTTCTTTTGTCAGTCTTAGTAGGATGAATATTATAGTAATGGAGTCTTAAATGTCTTGCACTTTGTTATTCGAAACGTGTATTTATTTAAGACTCTATAAGCATGCACTGAGCTTATGAAGTAGTTTCTGGGTAAACTGAGGCCGATACTTGGTTTTGCACTTTAGAGAATCATTTTTAATACCTCTTAAGGGTATCTGATGACATCCTGTGTCATACTGTCCTGATAATTTGCATTTAACAGTGTACATTTTATATTTTTGGTAAGTTTGAAGAGTTGAATCGCAACCTTTAAAATTTTTCATTAATTTCAGCTTCTATTATTTTTAGCCATAACCCTTAAGAGCTGTAGAAAAATCTCGTGGGAAGCATGGAATTATATGGTACTGCTCATGTTCTGTTACAACAGTTATCATATTGGGTCCTGTTACTTTAACAAGATTAGGATGTGATTTTTAGCATTTGCCAGTGTTTATATCTTTATCTTTGAGTAGCATGATACCATACTCAGTCTTTCTAGGTTGTCTTACTTCTTTCCCTTTTCTTTTTCTACGCTAAGGCCTTCCACAAGCACTGTGTCACTGAGCTACTTCCCTAGACCACTTTTTATTGTTTTTACTTTCTGAGTCAATGTCTTGTCACTCAGGATGGCCTTTACCTTAGGGTCTTCTCTTCCTGCCTTAGCCTATCAAGTAGCTGGAGTTATAAGCCTGTCATACAGGGCTCTGTGCAGGGG
Organism: Dicrostonyx torquatus; assembly: GCA_028555095.1. Classification (NCBI taxonomy): domain Eukaryota; kingdom Metazoa; phylum Chordata; class Mammalia; order Rodentia; family Cricetidae; genus Dicrostonyx; species Dicrostonyx torquatus. The sequence continues at coordinate 3,427,213 of JAQHUG010000035.1, forward strand.
TAGGAGTGTGTATGTCTGTGTCTGTTTGGGTGTCTATTACTACATTTAGTGAAAGATGATAAAAAATGCTAAAGTATTATTGTGTGTGTGCACATGCTCGTTTGCCAAAGTTCATGTGTTAGTGTGTGTATATTTAGAAACAAAGGTCAACCTCAGTGCCTTCTTTTTTGAGACAGAAACTTTCATTGGCCTGGAGCTCACCAGTTAGGCTGTGTAGGTGCCTGATGCTCCAGGGATTCCTTTGTCTCCACCCCCACCCCCAGAACTGGGATTTGTTTTCAACAAGCACTTTACTAAAGGAGCTTTCTCCCCAGGCCCCTCACTTTGTTCATAGTAAATAAGAAAGTGCTGCTCTTGCTTTTCTTGGTGTCTAAGGGATAGGTTTATATGAAAACTGTAGCGTTTCTATGTTGGAAAATTATTGGTGTGGAAGAGCTTGTAATCTTTATTTTTCTGTTATAAATACCAGGTGAAGGATTTTCCTATTTTAAAAATTCATTTTAATTATAATGGTCTCACTCTTTAAAGTCTGAATTTCATGGAGGGGACTGAAAATGACCATAAGTAGACAGTTATGAGTCTGTCTTTAAAATTCCAGGGAAAGGCATTATACTTTGATTTATGTTGTGATTTAGAAGTGAGATATACTTCCTCAAATTGTAATCTTCCTTGAAAATATTTTTTTTAAATATTTATTTATTTATTATGTATACAATATTCTGTCTGTATATATGTCTGCAGGTCAGAAGAGGGCGCCAGATCTCATTACAGATGGTTGTGAGCCACCATGTGGTTGCTGGGAATTGAACTCAGGACCTTTGGAAGAGCAGGCAATGCTCTTAACCACTGAGCCATCTCTCCAGCCCCCCTTGAAAATATTTTTGTTTACCCTATCTAGTTCTGTGAAAACAAGTTGTTTTTTTTTGGTAACAGTTCTACTAATCTATAATAAACTTTAAAAATTTTCATTTCAGTGATTGATAAAGATCCCATCCTTATACATCTGATAGTCTATTGGAGAAAGATAATCTGTAATAAATAAATTATATAGTAGCAAATATGAGAAGAAAAATATGAAAAAAAATAATACAGCATTGTTTTTTAGAATATGAGAAGAGGGTGTCTTATAGACACATAGAGGGTGTATCTGGATACAAATGTCAGGGAATCGGCAGATTGGGCAGTGGGAGTCTATAAAGACTGCCTTGATTTCTCTAGAAACAAAGTCTTTAGTTGAGAATTTTGAAAGAAAGCTTTTGGAACTTTGAAGAAGGACAGACATGTCATCCAGGAGATTACGTCTAAGGAGGCATGAAAGGTCCCTGGGCCAAGAAGATTTTTGGTCATGAATTTTAAGTAAAAGCAACCAACAATTACATGCTTGCCAGGCTCAGGCTTCAGTGTAAGTGTGGTATGCTGGCGAGAGTTGCATTGAACCAAATGAGATATTTTAGTCACGTTTGTACTGGAGAGATCTAGAGCAGCACGAGAGGGAGTTGTCTTATTCAAAGTTCAGGAAACTAAGCCAGCAAATAAAGTGAAAAATGATCCAAATGGCGAAAAGGAAGTAAAGCGTGACGGGGGCCATAGAGCCCAGTAAAGTGCATGCTGCACAGTTTGAGAGGACAGAGTAGTGGCTGGAGATGGCAGAGGTGCAGTATCTGGAAGAGGAGAGAGGAGGCTGGTGAGTGTCACCACACAGTGTAAGCAGTGAGACTCATGGTACAGGAAGCAGTGGTTTGTAGGGCCTTTTTTCCAGCTTCTAAAATCTTAAAGACATAAGAGGAGGTTATCAATGACAGTTACATAAAGTGTTGCTTCTAACATACTAACACTGTTACTCGATGTTCTTTTGTCTAACATAGAAGCCATGGGTGGCTATTAACCTTAAATCATTAAAACTAACTCCAATTCCTCAGCCATACTAACTAAGCACATTGCAAGTGCTTGGGAATATTGACTAGCAGGCAGTGTTTGAACAACACAAACATCCACATCTTCACACAAAGTACTGCACAGTGTGAATCAGACATACCGAGGACTTGGAGAGATTGTGAAGCTCAAGGAACAAGAATTACATCTAAGCCCCCTCCCAAGCTTAAATCAGAAGGTTTATGAGAAAGGAAAGAAGTTCGCTGTGAAGGACCCTGAGTCACCAGAGCATTAGATGGGAAGATTTGGTGGAGGAGGCTGTTGCATCTGAACTTAGAGGGATGATGTAAGAGCATAGATGTTTCCCACCCATTGGGATTACATTTTAGTATTGTAATTAGGGGAGAGGTGTGCGGGTTGTATGTTCCCCAGCCGCCTGGCTCCCAGCCCCGAGCAGCTGGCCCGCTCAGCCACTGGTTGCCTGTACCCGAAATAACCACTTGAGGACGGTATTCATTTAAACTCTGCCTGGCTTATCACTAGCCTTTTCCCGGCTAGCCCTCACCTCATAAACTAACCCATTATAAAAGTCTGTAAGTCACCACGTGGTGACATACCAGAAAGGTCACTGTTACTGTTCTATGCAGGACATTTAACTGCCATAATAAAATAAGAAAAGGCTGTAAGAAATGGGGAAGAGGATAATTATTTAGGTTAGTTTGCTTGTCTATAAAGAAAACTTTAAATTATTTAAAAAGAAAGAAGTTATTAAAAATAATGAAAACTCCCTTAAGAATTAAACTGAATTGCCGTGCAATCTGTTCCTTTTCTGGACATATGCCTAAAAGAATTGAAAACTGAGATATAAACATACTTTTGCATAAATGTCCATAGCAGCCAAAAAGTAAAAACAGCCAGGCGTTAGTACAGAGATGAATGGCAGATATGTGTAATATAATATGGACATAGAGTGTGTTATTATTCAGCCTACAGAGGACACTCTACAACATGTTGTACCTTGGATGAGCCTTACAGATGCACTGTGTGAAATGAACAGGCATAAAAGGAGAAACAGGATTCGTTTATTTGAGCCACCTAGAGTGGTCAGATTCACAGAGATGGTGGAACAGTGGTGGCCAGAAACTGGAGAAACGAGAGTGAGGAGTTACTGGATAGTAGGATAGAGTTGTTACACAGAATAGTTACCTTCTCCTGTTGCTGTGACAGCACCTGATTTTTGAAATAGCATAAGAGAGAATTTGACTCACAGTCACAGATGGCGAGCATCCATTGTACAGAACAGTTCCCCAGCTGCAGAAGTATATAGCTAGAACTCCTATACAGCCCACGTCAGTGCCAGAAGCAGGTATAGCCTTCACGGCTTGTTCCCAGCGACTCACTTCATCTCGCCAAGGCCTGTGTCTCAAAGGTTCCACAACCTCCCCAAGTAGTAACACTTGCTGGACACCAGATGTTCAAATTAGCCCATGAAGGGGACATTTCAGACTTTAACCTAAAACATGTTTTAGATTTTCAATGTCTCCTAAAGGATCATGTAGTAGAGGTCTGTTAGGAAATAGCGGGACCTTCTAGTGACTAGAAGTTACGTCACTGTGTGTAGTCTCTCATGTACACTCATCTCTAGGCTACCGTGAAATAAACAGCTTGGCTCTGGCACATGTTCTCTGCATAAGGTTCTGCCTCATCACAAACCCAAAGCAACGGGGTCACAGTTATTTTCTTCCTTGTAAGTAGATTTATCCCAAGTATTTGTCACAGTGATAGAAAACTAATACCTAAAAGTGGTCCCAAGAATAAGGATCCAACGTTGCTTCAACTGTACTTGCTGATTCAGTTCAGAAAGCCTCTGAGGAGTTTGGAAAAAATGGAGATGCAGGCTGGAGAGATGGCTCAGCAGTTAAGAGCATTGCATGCTCTTCCAAAGGTTCTGAGTTCAATTCCCAGCAACCACATGGTGGCTCACAACCATCTGTAATGAGGTGTGGTGACCTCTTCTGGCCTCTAGGCATACATGCAGGCAGAATATTGTATACATAATAAATAAATAAATATATAAATATTAAAAAATGGAGATGCAATGTAAAGTTTAGAATCCTGTGATGGAGCTTACTGAGGCAGTTCTGGTTGCAGCCTAAAGGTGTATATCACCACTGCCCAACTAAAATAAATACTAAACAAATATTTAAAAAAAAAGAAGACAAGGATAGAGATACAGGTGTGGACATGAAGATGATGTTCATGAGGTCAGCGGCCATTCCTTCACATTCTGATTAAAAAAAAACTGGTTGTATTTTGTTTGTGCCTTGAAACTTGTAGAAACTGAGTTTGCTGCTGATGGACCAATTAATCTGGCAGAAGAAATATTTAAGTAGCTCCATTTTTTTCTTGTAGAAACTGAGTTTGCTGCTGATGGACCAATTAATCTGGCAGAAGAAATATTTAAGTAGCTCCATTTTTTTTTTTTTAGGCAGTGGCATAGGCATTCAGAAACAAAGGCAAAGCAGAAAATTTCTTAAAAATTGCATTTTGTTAAAGTTGAGATGAGGGAGGGTGTGAGATTCACCCCACCCCACCCCCAACATCACTAAAGGCAAACCAAGTAGAGTACACCTGACATCACAAGCTCGGACTCTTGTTAAAAAAGAGGACCCTAGGGTGTGTGCTATCTTAGAGAATTGCTTCAGGAGGACAGTTTTCCATGTTCAGTCCTGCAAGCACTCAAAGGATTGCAGCCAGGGGTCGTGGGATACTTTGACGTTGTCCTTGTTACATTGTGCAGAAGGCAAAAGGGTTGTGGGGCCATGGGAGCCTCCACCATTACTTCAAGCAATTCTTTGCTGTTTATGCAGTATATTCAAATAAGATTAGAACCCTGCATACACACCCTAAAATTGAAATTCATGAATTGTGAGGATGAAGCTAAAGCTGCAGTAGGGATCCCGGGAAGTCAGAAATGTTAGGGATGTAAAGCACAGACTTTGTAGTTGTTGAGCTGAGGCAGCTCAGAAGAGTCACCATGTGGACTACCATGAGCACGCGACACGGGTCGGCCTGTCCAAGCACTCAGAAACTCACATCATCCCTTCCTTTCGCCTGGATATTGGGCATATAGCTGTAGGAATGAACATTTGCCCTGCTAAATTTATCTCACTTGGTCCATTCCTTCCATACTGTTTCCCTATTTGTTTCTGGAATGGAAATGTTTACAATGTCCTACTTTATTTGGGAAGCCTATTGCTTCATCATCATCATCATTTTAAAGGCTCTCCCGGTTAAGAATTCACCTTGAGTTTCAGAGATTTTATCCTCATTGTTGAGACCTATTTCTTTTTTATTATTATAGAAGAGACATCAGCCTTTGAGCAAAGTTATTTCAATTCAGATCCTAAATGTTTTTCCAAGTCCATGTGTTGAATCTTTATCAGCATGTGGTGGTGGAACTTTTTGGGTCCTAAGTGGTTGAGGGCCTGCTTTAGCAGGTGATGGTAGGATAGCCTGGCCTGTGTTACATACTTTCTCTGCTTCCCAGACACCACAGGGTAAACAGACTCCACCCCACCATGTGTTCCCTACCGTGATGTAGAAAATGTAGCTGGTAGATCATGGACTGAAATTATAAGCCAAAGTAAAAATTCCCTCCTTTAAAAATCTATACATATATATATATATAATTTAATCTATGAGTATTTTGCATTTTTGTATGTCTGTGTACCATGTGTGGTGCCCACAGACACCATGAAAAGGGCTTGAATGCCTTGGAGAATTGAGTGGCAGATGGTTGTGAGCCACCATGTGTGTGCTGGTAACTGAGCCTGGGTTTTTTCAAGAGCAGTCAGTGCTCTTTAACTGCTGAGCCGTCTCCCCAGACTCCATATTTTCCTAACTTAAGTTGCTTACTTTGGGTGTTTCATCACAATGATGAAAATCTTACTAACATAAGAGCTCAGTCTCAGAAGATGAAAAAGCTTCTGTTTATAGATGGTGGTTGGTCATGACTGCAAGCACCATGAGTGTATTTAATACAACACTGAGCCTACAAATAGTTCAGATACTTAATTTTAGGGTATTGTGTTTGTGTTGTGCTCTGTTTTGAGACAGGGCCTCTCTATGTAGTTCTGATTTTCCTGGAGCTCACTATGTAGGCCAGGCTAGCCTCGAAATCAGAGATCTCTGCCTCCCAAATGCTGGGATCACGGCATGTATCATCATGCCTGACTTGATATATGTGTTTTAATACTGTTTAAAATAGGTTTGCTAACCAACTAAATATATGAATTTACCAAAAAAAAAAAATCTAAATTTGGAGCAATTTTAGTGTTGCTTTAACACCATTGGGCTACAGAGATGGTTAAGCAGGTAAAAAAGCCCTTGGTGGGCAAGCATGAGGGCGAGAATTTGGATCCCCAAAGCCATGTAAATGTTGAGCAGACATAGCTACCTGTCTATAGTCCCAGCACATGATGGCTGAGACAGGGTATCCCTGGAGCAAAAAGACTAGCCAGGGTAAGCTCTGCATTTAAGTGAGAGACCCTGTCTCAGTATATAATGTGATTTATAATTGAAGATGCTATCTGACATCACCTCAGGCCTCAATATAGATTCACATACGTATACATCTATGCACACACATAGATGGACAGAACAAATAAAGATCCAGAAATAGCCGGGCGGTGGTGGCACACACCTTTAATCCCAGCACTTGGGAGGCAGAGACAGGCGGATCTTTGTGATTTCGAGACCAGCCTGGTTTACAAGAGCTAGTTCCAGGACAGGCTCCAAAGCTACAGAGAAACCCTGTCTCGAAAACCAAAAAAAAAAAAAAAAAAAAAAAAAATCCAAAAATAATTAAATATACACATTTATAGTCATTTTGACAAAATTCCTTAGCATGCATTAAGAAAGGATAGTATTTTCAATAAATAGTTGAGGAAACTGGATATCACATGTAAAACAAAGAACTGGAACCCTTATTTTAGAACTATGGAACGAAAATGGACCCCAAAAGGATTAAAGACTTAATTATAAGATGTAAAACTACTAGAAGAAAACATAGGAAGAAGTGTTCTTGTCATAGGTCTCAACAGTTGGATTTTGTATGACTCCCAAAGTGTAGGCAACAAAAATGAAAATAGACAAATGAAATGAGTCCGTCAAACCGAAATTCATGGCAAAGAAGACAGCAGAGTAAGGGAATGATCTGTGGGATTTGATTGTCTTAGTAGAAAATCCTGCAGCTACATCTGTGAAGAGACTAATGCCCACAAGCGTAAGGAATTCAGCCAGTGCAGTAGCAAGAAAAGAATGCACTTAAAAATGATAAGAATATCTGTATAGACATTTTTCAAAAGAATGCACACAAATAGCCAGTGGGTATGTGGGAGATGTTTAACAACAACACCACCCCCAGTGACCAGGGCAGTGCAAATCCTGCTAGGTTGGGTACTGCCAGAAAGATAAGAACTCACAAATGTTGGTGAAGGAGTTGACAAGAAAAGGAATTCTGCTTCCCAATGGTGGGGATGAAAATGGTGCAGCCATAATAGAAAATAGAATAAAAATTTTCAGAAAATTTAAAATAGAGTTATAAGATGACGCAGCAGTTCATCTAAGTCTATTTCCAAAGGAAATGCAAAGGTTAAAGATCTGTCTGTTTTTTCCGGGTTAGAAATTATTCACCATCCCCAAGGTATAAGCTGCATTTGTATCAACATAGTTGAACTTGAAGACTCTAAGCCAGAGACAGAAATATAGACGCGTAGCATCAAAGTTGAATTTGTAGTAGAGAGTAGAGTGAGCATTTTTCAAACTAGGGGTAACTGGAAGAGGTTTGTAGTTCAGTGGGTAGACACAAAGTCTAGTTTTACAGAATAAATTCGAGATATAAGGTACAAGCATAGTAATTATAGGTAATAATTTTATGTTCATAGACACTTGCTAAGAAAATCCACCCAAAATGTTCTATTAGCTTCGGACCATATAATACATATATTTGTATGTATGTGTGTGTATGTATATATACATATATATGCATTTTAGATACCTTAAATACATAACATTTTAGCATTTATGTGCCAGTACTACTGGGGTAAAGATCAGCTATAAAATTTATAAGAAAATGCTAGGTTTAAAAAGGCAGAATATACCTCAGGAGAAAGTGGCATTTGAAGACATTAACTTTTGCCTGTTGTATAATTCGGCAATATAATAGCAAACATATGTGTATGTGTGACTATATCAAACTGAATAAAACCCAGAAATAGATCTTTGCTTTGGATCCCTGACATAGGACAAGGAAAGTATTTTAGATTGGTGCGTTAGTTAGGCTCTCAAATCACACTCCATCATTGGGGGCAGCCCTGATGCAGAGGCCGTGAAGGAGTGCCGGTGCTGACTTACCTGGCTTGTCTTGTTTCCCTAACAACAGAGGACTGCCTGCTGCATCCCACCACACCCAACCCACGTCAGTCATTAATCAAGATAATGGACCACAGACCAGAAAAGACTGGTGGGTTAGGTGTCAGGCTGTTCCATTATCAGATCCAGTCTTTGAGACCCCGAGAAACAGAAGCATACATCTGTGTAAATAAGACTGAGAGCATTGGTACAGTCTTCCACTTGCTAACCTTGTGACTGACTCTCCTTCTTTGTCATCCATAATAAAGCACACAAACTTTCTTGTTAACCTTATAGCAGAGTTAGATGGCAATTGTGTAAGTGAAGTGTTTGCATGCTGTACAAAGAGCCAGTATCTTTACATGTAATAAAGTCAGGTCTTACTATGTTGTGATGAAATTGTAACTTCAGAGGTTTTATTTTAAACCACAGTCTTTGGAATGCTAACAGAGCAAAACAAACCTCCGGGAGCTTTCAGTTAATATTGTGAGTACTAAATCGCTGTCTTTCACCATCCCTGGTTATTTGTAGTAATCTCCAGCACATGTACTGCAAACTGTCTCTGGATCTGTCAAGAAAAGTTGTTACTTACATCACTTACAGTTGAGTATTTCTTGGTGATTATGAAGGAATGGTTTTTAAGGAGGCAGTCAATAAAAAATGTTTGGGCATTTGAAATGAATGTATTCACATAGTTATTTTAAGTTAGAAAAAACTAAAAATTACTTAATTACATAAAATAGTAAGATAATGTATTATAGTTTACCTCTTAGTAGGAGTAGGTTCATCTATGTATGTGCATATAAAGGTGATTTTATAAATACTTTGTGTCATTAATGCATGTGCCTGATTTTGTTTTATTTATATCCTACCAAAATAAAATTAAGTAAAGTATAACTTCGAAATTAAAATCCAGATTTGTGCTAAATACAGCTTCCATTCAGTTCTTTGCAAAAATAAGATGGAACTTGTAAATAACGTAGGCTTTTCTGTTTGTTTTTTAGTTATTAAGTCGAAAAGACAAAACTACCTTTGAAAAATTAGAATATGTAATGAGTAAAGAAGATAACTACAAAAGACTCAGAGACTATATAAGTAGCTTAAAGATGACACCTTGCATTCCTTATCTAGGTGAGTTATGTCACTGTGTGTTCGTCATCCCTGGGGGTTGCTCTTCCTGAATCATTTTTATGAAATGCAGAGTATTTTTTTAAGTGCATGTGTTTCTAAGTTGAAAAAAAATCAGGTAACGAAATGTTTACCTTATTACCTGAAATGCTCTTCATGTTTAATTAGCCCTTTGTTCTCAGGTTTTCCATAGAGTTTAACATTAACTTAGAAATGGGCCATGGTAAATGATATGTTTTAGCTGTTTTAGTAATGCTTTTTTGTTTGTTTGTTTTTGAGACAGGGTTTTTCTGTAGCTTTGGAGCCTGTCCTGGAACTAGCTCTGTAGACCAGGCTGGCCTCAAACTCAGAGATCCACCTGCCTCTGCCTCCCGAGTGCTGGGATTAAAGGTTTGTGCCACCACCGCCTGGCAGTAATGCTTTTACTGGAAAAAAGAAAAAAACTTGTAGTGATTTTTAATATTCTTATTGAAGACAGTAACCCAAGCTCTTATGTAATGGACAGTTGGTGTGAATTCTAGAGTGGTTTTATTTAATTATCAGTATTACTGTTTGCCTATATTAATTGAATTGTTTTTAAGTATGGAAGTTAAGTTTAGCACATGACAGTTTTGTATTTTATCATTTGGTTAAGTACTTTGATCTTTATATAAAATATCTTACAGTATTTATTAGTTCCAAAAGCTATTTAATAACTTTATAGATTTTTTCAACAAAATATGAATAATGTTTTGTTGACTGTCGAGTTTTTAAAGGCCCTGAATAAGCCATCCTTCCAAATCTATATGTAAATTAAAGATACAGGAAGTGCTATAGGCGATACATATCTAAGGTCATCAAAATGAGTTGGTTTGACCCTGTGGAAATTCATCGTGGATAAGCATTGTTTCTCATCTTACTGCCCATCTGCTCTCCACCTTTTAAGTGGCTGTCTCTAGTAGACTAAGAATAATTGCAAGTATGCTATTTGTTTCAGATACATCAGTGTCACCTTTGAAGTTATTGTATTATTAGTGACTAAAAGGCAAACTCAAAGGCTGCTACATAAACTTCCTCTGTCATAGAGTACATCAGTCTTAGTTCACAGAGAAAACTTGACTGATAGCATCGTGGGGCGTCCTAGGACTCCTGTGGTGAGATATATTCAAGCACGCTATTGAAGGCATAGTAACCTAAAGTGTGGTGTTAGTAATAGCCACTCTGGTATTTTTTGTTTGTTTGTTTTTTTAGATTGTAGCTTAGCTGTGCTCATATTTAGAGATGTAATTTGGGGAACTGTTGTCCTTGTGTTCTGTAAGAGCACAAATAAGCCTTTTGTTGTATAGGCTCATTGGACCAAGAATTGGTGATCCTTGGTTCTAAAAGGGCTTTTCAGTGCTTAGCTTTCAATCAATTTATTTCAGTCTTCTTTGCTTAGATTCTAATCCACTTCCTTTTGAGTCAAGTGATGTCCTTACTCCACCTACTTCAAAATTGAGAACCAAGCACGTAGAGGTGGAAATCTGACTTTCAGTTATAACATATCTACAGTCTAATGGTTCTATCTAGTGCACTCCAATCATACCTGCTAAACTCTCTAATTCAAAACTTCCCTATTCTGTGACTGCCTTCTCACTGAATTGTTTTTCTTTATTAAATGCCATAATTTGTTATCTTCTTGGGAAAGTTAATTTTTAAATTAAGAATGAGAAAATGAGAAATGAATCCTTATGCTATGATTTCCAGTTCAGGGATCTTTGTTCTACATTATTTCATAGAGGTTGGTACAGAAGTTGAAGCTGTGTGTGTGCATATGCACTTGTGTGTGCACAGAGCCGTATGCACTTGTGCGTGCACAGAGCCGTGTATGTTTATGAACCTCTATGTAGATACAGAGAAGAAGAAGGGAAGTGTTGAGAACAATCTGCAAAGGTTTTCTGTTGGAGACTGTCCTTTTTCTCCCAGCCTTGGAGCTTGAAGCAGACAAGGCAAAACTCTGGTGCAAGGTGTTAACTTATAGAAAATACCAGAATCATTATCTTTACTGTACGTTCTAGTTGGTCTCCAATGACCCAGGCTCCCTTTCTTTTTGTGTTCTTGTGTTTTGTAGTCTTACTTTTCACTGTCACCATTTACTTAGGAGAAAGAGCCCTGTTATCACTTCTGTTTTTCAGCATACTGTCGTCTCCCCCCTTCACCTACTTGGAAGTGTCTTCTGCTTATGTTCCATGCAGTGTCCCATTCAGTATTCCCTGCTTATGTTCCATACAGTATCCCATGCTTATGTCCCATGCAGTGTCCCATAGTGTCCCCTGCTTATGTCCCATGCAGTGTCCCATGCTTGTGTCCCATTCAGTTTTCCTTGCAGTGTCCCATGCTAGTGTCCCATTCAGTTTTCCTTGCAGTGTCCCATGCAATGTTCCATTCAGTGTCCCATGCAGTGTCCCCTGCTTATGACCCATGCCCATGCAGTGTCCCATGCTTGTGTCCCATTGAGTTTTCCTTGCAGTGTCCCATGCTAGTGTCCCATGCAATGTTCCATTCAGTGTTCC
>JAQHUG010000035.1:3442044-3519530 GCA_028555095.1 Dicrostonyx torquatus
GCATTTGATGACGAGACACTGCATTTGATGACGAGACACTGGGCATTTGATGACAAGACACTGCATTTGATGACGAGATACTGTGCATTTGATGACGAGACACTGCATTTGATGACAAGACACTACATTTGATGACAAGACACTGTACATTTGATGACGACACACTGTACATTTGATGGACAGAATTCAGCTGAAGATGTTTGAAAGCTGACACTCACTTCACTGTTCTTTTCTTGCTCAATTTTTATAATGTTTCCTGTTCTCCCTTTTGTCTGTAGATGTTCTCAGAGAAAGGATGTTATCAGCTGAAGGATCTGTAGTGCATAGAAAAAGGGTAATGTCCAAACAGCTGTTTCATAACTGATAGTGTTTTCAGTGCTGAAAATAATCGCCAAGGGCTGTCTGTGGCCCAGTAGACATAGTCCTGTCACGCAGTCCTGACAGCCAGTTCACTCTCCAGAACCCATGTCAAGGTTGAAAAGAGAACCACATCCTGACTTCTACAGTCATGTATGACACACACGTCCACACACATACACACCATTCACATACTAGTAATGCATTTTAAACCTACAAACCATTAAAAATTTGTAATCAAAACCAACCATTCATTGTAAAGATTTTTCTAAAGGTGTGTTAGAGATTTATATATTAGTGTGATTCTTCTATATTGCCAGAGTATCAGTAATTCAATGTAGATTGAATTTCAGGAAGTAGAAAATGCTGTCTCGGCACTCTAACTCATCTTCTCTTGAAATGGTCCCTTCTGTTGGTTTACATTCAAGGCAAAAAGTGGTCAGCTTGGACAATATACTCAGAAACTCTTAAAACAAGGATGCACTTTGTCTAGAGAGAAATAGTTTGGCAAATGTCAAGGAAAATTTTGTTTTATGTGAGTTATTGCTTTAAATCTGAAAACCATTAGCAGCATTCATTTGTCTTCATCACTGGAGCAGTCTTGAGGGGCTGCTGAAGAATTTGGCATGTAAGTTTCACTTCAGTGCAGAGGGAAGAAGAGAACATTGCTCAAAAATATTTTAATGAAACATGGTAAATACTTCTTCATGTGTATTTTCTGAACCTCATTTCTACTTAATTCATGTAATGGGAAATGCAGTAGCACAACCAAATCAGAGTATGTCCTGAGAGAGGCATGCTGTGAGCAGAGAGGAAGTGAGTCTTGGCCCTGGTAGGCGATGCAGAGCAGAGACAGTTTTGTCAACTCTCCAGCCCTTTTGCAGACATGAAGTAAACTGTCTTGATGTATGGAGACACAGTGCCCTCAGTCTTAGAGACAGCTCTTTCCATGCTGTCCTTTAAATTTCAATTGAAATGACATCTTTTCACGTGAAGATTTTTTTTTTAAGAGTAAAGAATGCTCTTATGACCTTTTGCAATGCAGTGTTCCATTCCCCTCCAGTCTGCTCTCCAAAACAGCACCTCTTTTATTTCTGTAATATATTCCCTTTCAATCCAAATGTGTAAGCCCTTGTCTTTGAGTTTCTTTGTTGTTGTTTGGCTGGTTGGTTTGGTTTGGTTTGGTTTGGGGGTTTTTAGCATGTAAATAATTGAAAAGATACTTGCTGATTGCTCTAATCCAAGGATGGCTTTTATGGCCCTGTTAGTTGTTCTGGAAACTCGTTTTAGTCTCTGTTATGATACAGTACTATGATCATGTGACAAGCTTACAGCTCTTCAGATATGCGTGTACACACACACACAAACACACACACCGTTTTTTTCTGGTGCCTCAGCTGTACTTGCTCAGCTGCTGACCACCTTTGCCAGCTCTAAGCAGCAGTAGGAACACACTCAGGCATTCTTTCCTTTGGATTCTGAGAATGAACTCTGATGAGATGGCACCCAGCTGTGGATGTTTCCTTAGCTAATACTGCAGTCTCCTCTTCCAATTCCTTGCATCCTCTTTGCCCTCACTCTTTTGAAATGTGTTGAAGGAAGGGTGCATGTTGGTTCCCAGCTGCCTGGCTAGCTTAGACCCGAAACAATCACACAGAAACCATATTAATTAAGACAGTGTGTGGCCCATTAGCTCTAGCTTCTTATTGGGCTAATTCTTACATATTAACCCATTTCTATTAATCTGTGTATTGCCACATAGCTGTGAGTTACCAGGTAAAGTTCCCTGTGTCTGTCTCCCTGACTCTGCCCTTCTTTCTCCCAGCATACAGCCTAGCTTTCCCCTCCTAGTTCTGTTCTTCCCTGCCATAGGTTCAAAGCAGTTCTTTATTCATTAACCAATAAAAGCAACACATAGACAGAAGGACCTCCCACACCAGAAATGCATTTAAAGTTCCACTGATGTTCTTTAATTCTATTTTGAGAATTAGTTACTTTTAAAGACTTGTGACATAAATCAGTTGAGGATTAAACTGAATTAATATCATTTATGTGCTTGTGGTTTTTAATAACAACTAGCATTTAACCGTATGTTCCTGATACAATTTGTGTCAGTTTAATACAGAACAGTAAGAATTATTCATATGTGACTGATAAAGGAACCAGCAAATGGAAGGACAGGTTGCCTGGCTACAGATAACTGCACTATGACTTTATTAGTGTTATATATTACCTCAATATTTTTGGACTGTTGGGGTGGCTTGTTCGTTCATCTTTTCTGCCACTTTCTGTAGGAGCATGGCTTGCTAACAGTTAACCTCACAGATAACCTTGCAAAGGAGCTTGTTTTTAGCCAGACTTTTGTTTTCTCATGGGTAGTTCTAGCTTTGTAAGTGGAATAATTTCTTTTTCCATTTCTCATATCACTACTCAGTTAAGTGAACATGAGTGGAAATTCACCTCAAGCTATATTGGAGTTGCAACCTTTCCTGGAGTATTATTATTATTATTATTATTATTATTATTATTATTATTATTATTATAAAATTTTAAGGTTTTATCTAATTTTGGAGTTATCTAAAATCTGAAATTTTGAAACATCTCTTCAGAGAAGCCAAGTGTTCCTGACATTGATGGGCTTCCATTGAGTGCAAGCAGAACTTAAAACTTAGGGATAAACTTCATCATGTATCTTAATAATGAGAAATAGTTTAGATTTGTTTTGTTTTATTTTGTTATCCAAACCCAATCTATATATAGGCCAAATAAGATTCTTTTCTGAGTTGGAAGAGAGTTGTAAGACAGGGTCTGGAGTTCAAGATAGGATTGTCCTGCCTCAGCCTCCTAAATATAAAGGCAGATGTGTGCCTTCTACAGTCAGCTTAATAATGCCAGCACATTTTACCTTCTAGAAGCTAGCTTGAAGACAGGTTTATATGAGTCCATTCTTATTGCAGATAAGGCAGCTTTAATTGGGATTTGTTTGTTGGTCCTTGATAACATACCAGGCATACACTCTACCACTGAGCTGTACCCCTAGCCTGCAACTAGATGTTTTAAGGTAAAGTTCAATAAATGGGATAAGGGAGTAATTAATACATGTAGCATCATAATTCATATATATATTTAGAAGTGGTATACTGAATATTCTGTTTTGTGATATCAGTATTCTACTGCTTTTGTCATTATATAATGTGTATCAGGAGATTTTGGTATTAGCATATCATGAATGTCAAGAAATTAATCTGTTTTTAGCATTTTTATTTTAAGAAATGTGGGTGTTATTTATGCATTTTTAAATGATACATATTATACTTTGTGTCCTAAATTATTGGAAGAAAATCATTACAAGTGAAAAATGTAATTCATTTTAGTAAATTTTTATTCAATGGAAAAACGTATTTTAGTGGCAAAACTAGAGATCTTTCTCTAATTTCCTGTCTATATTTTCATAAATGAACTGCATGACTAAAATATTAAAATTATCTTTTTCACTGGAAGTTAGAGCAGTATTATTTTTTAAATAAATCATTAAGTATCTTAAGCATGTATTTGAATTTGATTCAAAATAAAGCTAAAATTTGCTTTACATTATGGCAGATATTTTCATTTTATCTGCATTAAATCAATATAGTTTTTAAAATAACAAGGATTTGCATACAAATAATCTTCTCTAGCATATTAAAGGAAAATGGAACTGTTTTTACAGATAATTCTTATAGTCACAGTATAATTTATTTTACAAACTGTACCTGTAAAAATAAATTTACCAAGTAACATATAGTGTTTACATTTGGGGAACTGAAAAGTGAAGTTCTCTGTCATTTCTTTGGAGTCTGTCTTCAGTCAATAGGCTTGATCATCATCTGAACTGCCTTCAAAGAGTATGACCCGCCTCTGTATTCAGCCCAGAAAATTCCATCTTGGTGCTTACTTCTGTAATGGCCTCCTCTGTACCACACTCCGTTGAGGTTAGAGTGTGCACAGGCATTGTACCACCAGCCTCCTTTGTGAAAGTGGGCACAGTTTCCTGCCGGAGAAATAAGACATTGAAGTTCAAGTCTGTCCACACACGGCACTCTGCACACTGCCAGGAGTGTGTGCTGGCTGACTCCAGTTGTGTCTATCCTGGTTCTCTCCTCTCTGCTCACATCATGGGATCACCTTACTCATTTCACTTTAAGCCTACTTCACATTTATATAAAATTTTATTTTCTGTACAATAGAGCAGATAAAATTCAGTGTTTGTGTGTAAGAAATATACAGAGGAAGAGAAAGGGGAGATAGACAGGATTGACTAAGGGAGACGGTAGATCTTGAGAGAAAATTAGAAGTCTTAAAATAGCCTAGCTGGTAATTAAATGAGTTTGTGAACAGAAAGGTAGCTTTTCCAGTCCTGTCTCTCTTCCTCTTCTTTTGCCAGTAGGAAATAAATTAAAACAGTGCCCAGTGTGCTACTAGGTAAAGTAATAACTGTTTAATAAGCTGTCCAGGAAAGGTTTTTATGTGATGTCATCATCTGAATCTCATTATGAAATAGCACTCACCCAAGGCCTTGATGACCGCCATGTTCTGTTCCCTACTGCCAAGGTGACATACCCTACAATCCCCAGGGAAGGGATCTCATTGGGACCACGGAGGTTAGGCTGACCTGTGGGCATGTTCTTGAGGATCATTGGGGACTGTGGAAGTCAGGCTGGCTTGTGGGCGTGTTCTTGGGGGTCATTGGGGACTGTGGAGGTCAGGCTGGCCTCTGGGTGTGTTTTGGGGGGCCCTTGGGGACTGTGGAGGTCAGGCTGGCCTGTGGGCATGTTCTTGGAGGATTACCTTGGTTAAGTTAATTGAGGTGGGACGATCTGCCTGCTGTGGGTGTTTAACATTCGCTAGGCAGAGATCTGAGACGGACAGGAGTGAGGAAAGCAAGCTGAGCCAGTAGCATGCATACTTTAATGGCTCTGTGCTCTTGATTATGAGTTTGATGTCACCAGCTCACTTGGGCTCTTGCTGCAGGACTTCCTTGCTATGCTGAACTTGGAGCTGTGAGCTGAGCTGAGCCCCTCAGCCTTTCCCTGAACCATAAGTTGGTTTTGTCAGTGTTTTATCTGAGCAACAGAAAAAGAAAGAAAGAAACATTGCTTGGTCTCCATTTTCTAAGAATATTTATCAAACAAAATATTTATAGACAAAATAATATAAATAAAATAACTTGTTTATATTATTTTGTCTACTCTTGGAGGGAAGCTCCTAAGGGCAGAAGTTTAGTTCCTTGCTGAACCTCCAACATGTAGTTGCTGGCATATGGTACATGTCCATTTAGTTTGTATGTGTTAGGCAGAGTTTCATTTCCAAGAGGATGTAGCTTGGTTTTGTTTTAGTTCTCTCAGACCTTGCTCTTTCCAGAGAACATTGGGGGTTGCCTTTGAGGTCCTAAAAACAAAGTTATATTATATTCCCTCTGACTGTCCAAAATAACCTTTCTGAGATTTGAGAAGCATATAATATACTTCAGTAGGTTGGCTCTACTTAATGCACAGAACATGGTGATTGTACAGCAGTTTGCTTTACCTGTATACATATCTTTATCTCTGTCCAGTGTGGTGAATTGTTTGCCATTATGCCACATCATAGAATCCCCTGCATTCCCCTGATAAGTTCCCAAGCGCAGTCTGTAAGATTCACTCTCGGGTTCCAGACGAAAGCTGCTATATTCCGCATAGACCTTCTTATCACTCCAGTCTTCTAATTCAATCAGCAACTTATAATTGTCTTGATTACTGAGCTTATAAATATTGTCCAGTCCAAGCCAGTACTCTCCATCAATGTTTCCAAACCCTTTCTGTTAATAAACACAGAAACAGGAACATATAGATAAGTATAGAGATAGTAAATGTCATTACAGCTACAAGTTAAGTTTATGCCTGGTGGTGGTGGCACATACCTTTAATCCCAGCACTCGGGAGGCAGAAGCAGGCATATGTCTGTGAGTTCAAGGCCAGCCTGGTCTAAAAGAGCTAGTTCCAGAACAGCTAGGACTGTTACACAGAGAAACCCTGTCTCAACCCCACCTCACTGAGTAGAGTGAGGATATTGTCCATTTAGGGTAATTTGACTTCTGTGGTAGAGTGCCTTATTTCTGTAAATTCATTTCAGGGCTACACTGTCACTTTCTTCTTCTTTGCTTTATCTAATGTTCATACTAATTTATGTAGCTTCAAATGCTATGAAAAGAGTAAAGGCAAAAGACCACAAAATTTATTGATAGCTACTAAAAGCTGACTGAACTACCTCAGTCCTTCAAAAAGGTTCCTCATCACACCCTCATCCAGAACTGTGTCTTCAAAGTATGTGTATATTGTTTCAATGTTAGGCAGACAACGCATATATAAAATCATGACCATTGTTCAATCAAAATGATAGTGTGTTAGAACGAATATTCTTTAATTTTATTGTAAGTAAATAAAAATTGTAATCTCTAAAGTTTTCCCTGTGAAAATAGTAAATTACTATCTGAAAGAAGTGGACTACCTTATTTTAATAAGCATTTGACATTGCAAGTTTGCAACAGAATAGATTTAGTAAACTTCATATTAACACTGAAAGTTTGTCTTCAAAAAGACTGCAAGGAAGGTAGGGGTGTGTGTGTGTGTGTGTGTCCGTGTCCGTGTCCGTGTGTCCTATTTCTGGCAGTTACTTGCGTAGAAATTTCCATCATTTCTGACCTAGATATATTAACGTTTCATCCTTAACTGCTAGTAAAATTTTCCCTAAGAACAAGTAAGCACATGACACATGGTTACTCCACACTTTTAAACAAGGAGTGAGCACTCTCGAAAATCTACTCTTCCCTGTCTACTGTCCTTACTGATGGTATATACTTACATATCTCACTCACAAATCACCATTATGAACATCAGAATCACCAGCAGACCAGCTGGACTTCCTCCTATTGATATCACATCATCTGCTCTTTCTAGAAATCTAATTGTGTGCATAGCCCTGCCATCCATGTCATGATACATACTTAAAAATAGTCCAAGAAGGGGTCACTTTTTAGAAGTTGTACACTTTGTTATTGCTTAAATACTACAATATTATAAACATAAATGTAGTTGCATAAAAAGTGTAATTGAAAGACAGGAGATATGGCTTAGTGTTTAAGAGTACTCGCTGGTTTTGATTCCCAGCACCCACATGGTAGCTCACAACTACCTGTAACTCCAGTTCCAAGGGATCTGATGTCCTCTTCTCAGAACACTGTATGGATATTGTGTACATAATAAACGCAGACAAAACACGCCCATACAAATAAATAGGTTTAAAATTGTTAAAGTGGAATTAAGTTATCTTTGTAAAATGTGCGTGTGTGTATAAGGTATCCATACAAAAGGATATCTCGGGTTTTATTTTCACATCTTGACTTTAGCTATACAGCTAGAGATGGGTATAAACCTTTTGCTAGACAATGAAAATCATCGGGATAGTTATGTTTTACTGCATGGCCTGTTTACTGCCCAGCAAAGTCACTACTGCAAGACCTGCTTGCATCTACCTGCCCTCATTTACCTTATAATTTTCCCAGTTTCTGAAGAAATTGACAGAGCCATCTGTTCTTTTCTGAATAACAGTCCAGCCCCCAGGATCCAAACTGTTGTCACACCATAACTGCATCAGTCCATTGCTGTTCTCAGGCTTAATCATATAAATCCCACTGGCCGAGTGCCCAGCTTCCTTTGCTTGCTGACAGTCTTTAAATGGTCCTGTAATTTAAATATTGATTGTTGAGAAATGTAAAAGATAAGTATTAAAATAGTTCTTACCTTCATGGCTTTCTTTAAAGTTAACCACATTTTATCTGCTATATGCATAATGCTATGTAAAAGTTACACAAACTAAATTTAAAATATATATTAAAACTAAATGAAAGGGTGACTTCAGTCCCACTACCCAAAGCCTTAACTTGTTCATCTTCTATTCTTCTCTGCTTTGTATCTTATGAATTTGCACTCTTAAAACACATAGAGTATTATATTGTCTTTCATATTTAACAGGTGTTTCCTTGAAGCTATGGCCTTCATTCTTAAACTTATGTAGCCACTGGTACTTCGGTTTTCTTCCTTTATCATGTGAACATTAAAGTTTCTTCTGATTTTTGCTATGATAATTAATATTGTCCTAAATGACTTTGTCCTTACTAGCTTTAATATATATGCATATATATTAAATATATATATAATTATATATAATATATTAATTAAATAAATTAATTAAAATATAATTAATATATATGCATGCTTACAAAATACTGCGGAATTGATCTGCTGGTACTACTAAACATTTTCCTGTTGCCAGACTTATAGTGTCTGAACTTTATTTCAAGGGACACATAGAGTTTATGTTTTCGGTGGAAGTGGAGCGCTACAACCTAGAAAGCTTTAGCAGTATTGAGTATTGTGCTTCCCTTTTGGAAACTCATTCATTAACTGCTAAGAAGCTCTGAAATAAAGAAAATAGAATCTCCCATTTCACTTCCCTCGCATGCATAAAGATACGTGTCAGGCCAGGTTTTGAGTCACACACCTTTAACCCCAGTACTCAGGAGGCTAAGGCCAGATGGTTGTGAACATATACGTTCTGGACTGGCCTGGTTTCAACAGACCCTGCCTTAAAATTAGAAAAAAAAATTACGAATGTTGGTCTGTCTTCCTAAGATACTGTCAGAGTTACAGCTAAAAATGATTTTCTTATCATGGCTGCCCAGTGACCCTGTAATGGCTTCGCTGTTGCACATGTAGTGGTTGTCAGGGTCATGTGAGGTGGTGCAGCCCTCACTCACACACTCGTCTTCTATTCCCGGGTGAATGTTCTGAGTTGCTGCACAGTGTTTGCCCTTTTGTTCCATGGTTCCAGCCATTCTGTATTTTATTCTGTGCACAAACGTCAGAGGACAGCCTGCAGGAGCAAGGTCTCTCCTTCCATCATGTAGGTCCTGGGGACTGATCTCAGGTTGTCAGTCACATGGGCTCTTGCCTCCTAGACATTCTATTTTTAGCCAGCTAAGATTTTCAACTTTTTAAAAATGACAGAACATGATGTTAAATCGTTTGTAGTCTGATTTGTACATTGTTGGGTCCAAAGAAAATATTCTTTAGTTCCGCCTAATGTCCTTGAGTTTCATCCTGCACAAGCCTTTTTATTTTAAAAGTGTGCACAAATTATGATTCAGAAAAAACAATTATACCAAATAAAGGCAAAAGTTTTTAAAACCATTTATCAATTTTTTACTACTTTTAAATTCTGACATAACCTTTAAATATCTGCAAATAATTTAGTCAAAGTTCTTTTAAAAAATTCTGTTCTATAATTATAATAGGATTACTGAAATTTCAAGAGATGTGTTACATACATTGTGCTGAGAACATAGTGCTGTCCCCATTGGAGCTTACTAAGATAATTTTATTATGTAAATACTCGGTGTTTCTGTTATTGGAGGGGATTCTTGGGGAGTGTGAGCTCTTCCTTCTGGAATGCCCTGAGGATGGAGATGCCATGTGGTGTTTTTCTGACTTGATGTCTGCAGTTTTGACTGAGCATCAGTCAAGCTTGTTAAATAAATGAATCAGTCTCTTCACTTTAAATACAAGGAAATGGAAAAGTATGAAAAATTTAGTGTTAAATTCTCTACTCCATATTTTTATTTTTCATACGTAACTTACAATTTTTAAAATTGTGTCTATACTATAGATTACTAGTAAAAAAATAAGATAACCTGGGAAAATGTTTAAAATGTTTAAACATAAAAATAAAAAATGCTTTAAGGTTACAATAGGTATTGCATTTTTATCTCTCAAATTTTGATTGGCTCCTTTTTTCTCTTTGAGATTTTCCTAATTTTGCATCCATTATGACAGCCTCAAGACAATCACTTTAAAAAACATTTTTTAAATTCTTGTTCTTTGCTTCCCTAGTTTACTGAGATTGTTTTTGTTTTTGTTTTTTATTTTTAAATGGGGTTTCACCGTGTAGCCCAGATTGACCTGGGAGTGGTGGGGTGTGTAGTACAAGCATGTCTTAGAATCTCAGCCGTCCTGGCTCAGTCTCCCAAACGCTGGAGGTACAGCCCTTGTTGTCTTAACTGGTTTAGTTTTTTCTTTTTGAGTCATGAGTGGATTTGAGGGTTTCAGTCAGAGTATTTAGAGTTTTCCCTCCCTTTTTCCTTGTTTTGAGACAGGCCTTGACTTCCAGATGCTCCTGCCTCAGCCTCAGTGCTCAATTGGAGTATATACATTGTGCTTATTTCTGTTCAGCGCACGGTACTTAACAGTTGTTAGCAGTCATTTCAGTCCCTTCTCTTTTGTTCCGATCTTCAGATGCAGAAGCATGTACTAAGTGACTTCAGTACTTTTTATGTAGTACACACGTGCTCATGAAGATGTTCAGTACTTTTTATGTAGTACACACGTGCTCATGAAGATGTTCAGTACTTTTTATGTAGTACACACGTGCTCATGAAGATGTTCAGTATGCCTCATCAAAGGGTAGGATATAGTCATTTCTACCACAGAGAATAAGACATTACTGAAAACCCTCAAGTTATAAAAATTTATAAACTGATTTTAGCCATAAGCATACTCTGAATTGTCCTGCATTACATGTGGCACAAAATACTACTGCGCTTGTGGAGAATCCCATTAATGCTGATTTCTCTCCTTTTTCTTTTCCTTAATCACGTAAGAACAATTCCACGTTATAGAAGCATGTGTTGTAGTCAGGCCAGAGAAGAAGAATTACATGTCAGAGAAAGTGGGAACTTTAATTCCTGCAGGGAGAGAAGTGGGAGAAAACGTGAGGCTCCCAATCGCGTGCTTTCATCAGTCTGCTGATACATGGTGATGAATTTGTTCATTCACAGACAGGGACTTATCTTTCACTGGGTGTCATGGTTTGAACCCATCTTATACTTTTACTAAATAATTCTGATGATTGTCATCTTCAGAATTTCTTTAGTTTTCTATTGTTATTTTAAGATGTATCTTTTCTGAGGGGGTAGAGAGAGGCTTGAGTCTGTAACTCTCCTCCTGTACAAGGACCTGAGTTTGGATCCCCAGTGTTCCTGTGAAAACTAGGCAATGTTGGAGGGCAGAGACAGGAAGATCCCTTTAGCTCGTTGGCCAGCCACTTTAACCAAATCAACTTCACATTTAATGAAAGACCTAATCTCCAAAAGGTGGAGCTCAGTCAGGTAGGATGCCCAGTGCCAACCTTTGGCCACATTCACACAAATGGGATTTTTTTTTTAATTTAAAAGAATTATCTTTTCTGAATCTAGTACAGGCTAGACTATTTCCAGGTCCAGAGATAGCTAAGCACCCTTGAGCTGAAGTGGGAGGTGAAACAGTGTGGTAAGCATTTTGATTTCATTTCAGCAGAACATGGGGCAAGGACTTGAAATAACAGCTGAGATCTGAGCATGGGTTTGTTGTACTGAAGTTCCATGTATGAAAAACCTTCAAGATGATGCTTTCATTTTGTAAAGCATTTTCTTGGTTCGTTGTTTCTGCTAAAAGTGATGATGCCATTGACTTAAATTTCAGGATTGACTTAGAAAACTGACAGCAGCTGCATTTCTGTAATTGTACCTGCCATAGCTTGATAAAAATGCAGCTCAGTTAGCTTTCTATAAATTACATATGAACTACCATACTGGTAAACTATATACATTATGAGCTTAATAAAACTTAAGTTTTGAAAAGGATGGGAAAAGTCAATGCTTTTTCTTTTCTAGATCTAGTGGATAATTTTGTACCTGTCTTTGAAAATTAAAGGGTTTGGGTCACTAAGTAATGATGATTATTTATCTAATTTAATGATGCCCATATGGCTTCTGCTCTTAACACTTGTTTTCATGAAAGTCTTTAGATTAATCACTTTAAGAGGCTGTGTTATCAAATCATTTGATGTGTTAGCACCTACACTTGAGACACAGTATCCAACTGCCAGAAAGAAGCTTCTATTTTAGAATGCACTTCTCCTAGATGTGCTGTGGGTTCTTGTAAAAGTAAAATATAACTCAAGAATGTGTGCATTGCAGACAGTAGAGGTGTTTGTGGAAATAAACACCTCCAGGCCTGTGGAGGTTAGCAAGGGCTTCAAGGAGGACCTTCAGTTTGCATCATTTGATCTCAGCATTATTTGAATGGTCAGAAGTCACAGAATGCAAGAAAGAAAGTAGACTTGCTTTATTGAAAAATTTTTATGAAGTAAACACATGAAAGGAAAATGAGAAAATGAGACTTTTTTGTTTTTGCAGAGAATTAATGAGCAGATGTATGGTATATGAATATTTACAAAGGATGTTTATGCCTATGCTATTTTTGTCATGATAATTACTTCTAGCAGGAAAATGTTGGTTTGACCTAATTATTACTTTATGGCTTACTTACTCATTCTTCAAATACAATCACAACATGCCAAACTTGGTCCAGGAGGGAGGCAAACAAACAAATCTCAGTAACTCCAGTGTAGTATGGTGTAGAAAACAGACTCAGGAAATAGCCCATGATTTGGAGAAAGAGCCACTTAGTAATTAATGTCTGTGAGTCTTGGAAGGCATAGCATTAGTCTCTAAAGCCTTGAGGTAAACCTTGATCACCCATATTTCAATAGAGGAAGCCTTGGTACAGGAAGTAGTAGACTATCCTAATGCAGACATTCCGCGTCTCTTAAACCAAGAGGCAGTGCTCTACTCAGGAGCAGTCAGAGCCCAGGTGATCTTTGGCATCTTGAGTTGTGGGGGACCTCTAAAAGAGTGTCTTGAAGACAGCTCGTTCACAGTATGAACAAGAAAGATGTCAATAGAAGACCACAGAAATTAGAAGACTCCAGCATGACCGTCTTAAGTCCAGAAGCAGGGATCAAGTGTTGGTGGACACCACTGCTGCAGACGGCCACTGTGTGCTGTTTCTTTCTGGCCTTTTTTATGTCCTGCCTTTGCAATAAGTAAATGGCTTCTATTGTTCTTCTGCGCATCTGAGTTTTCAGTCCAGTGTAAGGAAGAAGTCATCTTGTAAAGGGTTTAAAAGCCATCTTATGAGATAATGATGCTCATGTCAGAGGTACAAAGGGAAACAAAGAAATCTGTTTACCGGTCCCCCCAGAGTCAACACTCAGCAGCAAAGCCATGCGAAGAAAGAACTCAGAAACTGAGGTAGAGCTCTCAGTATCAGTGTAGGGATTTTTAATGTTAATAAAAACCTTGGTTGGAGCACAGGCTAGAAATTGTTTAGCCTGGGAAATATGAGCCCCTTTTCTTCCTGACATAACAAAGCTAGGTTTTGTGTGGATGTTTTGAAGTTGGGAAGAACAAGACCCAGTATCTGATTAGTCACAGAGCAGTGTTAGGAGTCACACTCCTGAGTGGAGATCAGAACACTCCATTGCAGGCTGGAGGAGGAGGAGAGCAAGATGGTGAACACTCTTTTTGATAAGGATAAGGGCAAGAGCACAGGGGAAGCAGAAAGGATTCTGGAAGGTGGGAGGAGATGGAGCTGTGGCTGCAGAGCGATTCCCTAGCTAGTGCAGCAGTAGCCATTCTTCTCTTTGACAGCAGCCTCCATTGTAAGAATTTGGATGGAAGAGTTCTTTTTCACAGGGGAAAAATAAAAAACCCAAAATTTTTTTATGTAAGCATCTAGAAACTTAGAGCAGGGAGAACAGAGATATTTTATATTAAACCCTAATACTGCTTTTAAAAATTGAAATTTTAATTGAACATGTATGATGTCACCATACAAGAACAAGGGCTACTTAAGGGTATTGTTGCATGAATTAGATAGCATGCCAACTTCATTCTCCCATTTGACCAATAAGAGATAACTCACCTTCATTGATGAAAGTTACTGCTGGAATCTTGAAAGGACTTTTTGTGGGAGCTGTTGCTAGATCTGGTGGTGGTATTAAGTCTCTGGGATACCCTGGGTCCCTCTGTATCTCATTGCCCCCCAGCAGACCAGGCGTGTACTGGTGGCTGTTAGGAATGTGTCGTGGCACAACTTGAACAAGAGGGGGAGACCCATGGGTGTCTTGTCGAGAAAATATCCTCAAGCACTGTTCTTCCAACAATGTGATCATCACAGACTGGTTATTGACAAGATCAGTCAAGGAAGTATATTTCACCTCCAGCTCCCTGTACCTTGTTGCCATCCTCAGCATTTCCGTAGTGATGTTGAGGATTCTGTTTTCCAGCTGGGAGAGCTCCAGTGAATTATCTCTTTTGCGAATGATCTCATGTAACAGTTGCATGTAGAGCTGAGTGACTCGAGAGTTCATGTTCCGGCTTTCCTTCCTCAGCAGCTTTACCTCATTTACGATGTTCCCATCGACATCCACCACCAGCTGCAGTACGTCTATCTCTCGTTTCTGCCTAGAAAGCACATCCTTCAGGTTCTCCAGGTCCATCCTGGTGATCATGTCTTTAATAGTACCTGCATCTTGACCTTTGGTATTGACACAGATTGGCCCCGTTATTTTTTGTTCAGGTACCAAGAATGTATATGAACATTTTTTTGCTTCCTCTTTACCATCTGTGGCACGGGGATATCTCCTTTGGGTTATCTTTTTTATTTTGAACTGCCCTCCTTTGCAATGATCAATGCCCAGTAGAAAGAGTAGCACACCAAGGGTCAAGACAAAAGCCTTCATTTTGAAATGAAGTTGTACCACAGCGTCTTTGGGAAAGCAGTTGAGTGAAGAGAAAAATGTAAAAAGAATTAAATTAATTTACATGCAGATCAAAATCACAATGAGATTCCGTCTCATCCCTGCTAAAATGGCTATTAAACACATAACAAATACTGGCAAGGATGAGGGTGAAGGCACATTTTATTCACAAGTAGAAGGAAAGTAAAGTTTACCACCACTAAGGGAGTTAATATAAAGGTTCCTCAAACAAGAAATAGAACACTCAAGCAAGGCGTTAGTGGTGCATGCCATTAATCCCAGCACTTGGGAGGCAGAGGCAGGCTGGTCTCTGGGAGTTTGAAGCTAGCCTGGTCTACAGAGCAAGTCCAAGGACGATCAAGGCTACACAGAGAAATCCTGTCTTGAAAAAACAAAACAACATAAAGAAAAGAAAGAGAAAGGCCGTGAGGTTGAGCTATTTCATTCCTGGATGTAAGGTTGAGCTAGTTCATTCCTGGATATCTATCTGAAGGACTCGAGTCAACAAACGAGAAATATTTGCTCATCCTTGCCTATCACAACACCGTTCACTATAGCTGAGTTATGGTATCATCCAAGTATCATCCACCAAGAGAAGGATGTGTGAAGAAAACATGGCATATATACACAATGGTTCAACCATAAAGAACAAAATTAAGTCATTTGCAGAAAAATAGATGGAAGTGGAATCAGCTTTCTAAGAAAAATAGGCCAGACTCCAAAAGGAAAAATACATGGAACTTAGGTTTTATATAGACATACATGATATTCACACCTGATATGAAAATAGGAAATTATTTGGGGAAAGAACTAAGGAAATAATGATTTATGAAAATGACCAAAATGATATACTTGAACAAAATATTGTGAAATCTATTGCTTTGTACGTAAATGTAAGCTAGTCATTTTAAGAGCAGTAATATTTTTTTTTAAAAAGCTCTGTATTAGTTATTTTTCTGTTGTTATGATAAAACACAATAACCAGAAGCCACATATGGGGGAAAGAAAGTGTCCTGGTTTATACTTCAGAGAAAGAGGGAGCTGTCCTAGTGGAGAGGCGTGGTTGCAGGAGCAGGAAGCTGAGAGGTCACACAGCGACCTAGAAGTGGCCCCACCACCAGTGATGTCCTTCCTCCAAGGGCATCTCTTAAACTGCCACAAACAGCGCCACCATCTGGGGGCCGAGTGTAAGTACATGAGCCTGTGGTGGACTTTCTTATTCTAACTGCCATGGCATCTAAGGGACCACTGAGAGATTGTACTAGTAAATTAGATTTACCTTGAATCCTTAAATTCACTATTAAGTTAGTATTTTGGCATTTGTTTAAAGATGGGATCCCTATCTCTTGCAGCTCTTTCAGCCATCACCTCATATTGCAATTTTTTTTGTTCCCAAACTCATGGAAGTGATTTTTATCAGTGTCCATCCTGTGAAAGGCATACTTCGAGGTTCTGTCAGAGCTGTTAAGACCCCCCAAAAAATACATTCCTTTAGAAAGCTCACTGTCAAGACTATGAAAACAGTACATAATGTGTGTAAGATAGTAATTAAGGCATTGCCTGGTTACTACTGCAGTCTCTAGTAAGTGGTCTTACTAGTCAGTGTTTCAGAGTATAATACTGTATAAGACTAGTTAAGTTGTTTTACAGTAAACACCATGTCTTCTTTTTTTTTTTTTAACCTACCCAAGTCAAACGTTTCAGACTAACAGGAAGTGGAACGGTTTTACCATCACATGGTTTTGTAGCGTCTGCTTTTGAGACTGGAGACAGGATGCTCACAGTCATTGTGTTCCCAAACTGCAGTCATGCATGTGCTCTAAGCTTACAGGTGATTCAGCAGGTGTTTTCTGTTAAGAAAGTCCAGTGGGTTATATTTAGTAAAAGAATTCCTAATTTTCAACAGCATTACCAAGTTGGATATAAAGAACCTTTTTGTACCCATGTGTGTATTGAAGGACAAAGCCACAGTATTAGAAACAGCTCTATCTTGAGTTCCCTGGCCCTCAGTATCTATAGCAGCAAGACTTCAGACTGTGCACATGGACTGTGTCCTGTTGGCTGTGGCAGATGAGAAGTACCTGTTCTTCAGAGTTCAGCATCATAACTCTTCCAAGAGCCTAGACCCCTCCCTTCGTCTTTAGTTAACTCCCAGATGAGCAGTGCAGTAGAACGGGGAAGGATGGGGAAAGCGATCCATGGGATGGGCTCTTGAGCAAGCTGCACCCATATAGAGCTTGATGCTGTCTGCTGTTTGTAAGGCCAGTGGTGGGCACCCTGGGGCTTTTCTACCCCAGCCCTCGTATCTTGATTTCAGAAGCCAGACCCCAAGTTGTTTATACGTAGTACTGACAACAACCTAGTGGGGGCTCTTAGGGAGACACCACTGTTTTAGCCCCTTAGCAAGCTATTGTCTTCATAACCAAATGAGGCAGGCGATTCTGGTACACGCCTTCAATCCCAGCATGCAGAAGGCAAAGGGATCTCTGAGTTCAAGGCCAGCCTGTTTTACAGAATGAATTCCAGGACAACCAGGGCTACACAGAGAAACCCTGTCTCGGTGGGGGAGGAGGGGAAGTGGGACATTAGAGTCTCAATTTCAACCCAAGCAGAAGACAGAGTTGATGCTTTTAATTAACCATTTCATCTTTTGCTTTCCAAACTACTTTCTTTCAGGGAACTAAAAGCAGTATCACTTACAAAGGAGAAGTCCCAGACAGAAAAACACAAGTGGAATTCAAATACTAGTCCTGCAACTTGTGTACTATCATGTCTGTCATAACAAAGGGCATCTTGGTGGGTGCTGCTTGTGGCTCTTCCCTGTCCTGTTCCTTGGTTGTATAAAAGCACTTGCAGGCCATTCTTCTGAAGTCGATGCTGTTGTTGTTACACCCTTACTTTGTTGCTGCCATTCCTCCCTGCCATATGGATCCCGTCAGTTGGTGTTTATATAGTCTAACTTAGAAACCACACACACACACACACACACACACACACACACACACACACACACAATTTGAGCTATTGTGAAGACTGCTGCCACCTGCACTCTGAAAGCAAGTCTCCTTGGTTTGGGTGTTTTCGATTTAGTGCTGTATTCAAAGAGGATAGATGATGAAAATGAGCAAAGAATGGGAAGAGTGTGGAAGTAATTTGGTGAAATAATAACATTTACATCAAAGCCTTCTCTGTTGCTGACTGGTGGCAAAGGCACACAACGAGGACTTGAGTCCTCTCCTGACACTGGGAAATACAAACCAGAGCAGTCTTTTTATCACAGAGCATGTTTTACTCTCCAAGAGTTACCTATACTAAAACTGATGACAAATTTATTTATATTACAGGAAATTTTTGTAATTTAAATGTAACTATTTTTTAAAAAAGGAAACAGTTAAAATAAAATAGAAGCCATTAGCCTCTCAGCAAATGTATATAACTTTTTAAAATCTCTTTGTATCATTTTTTAAATACTTTGTCTTTATTTATTTATTTATTATGTATACAATATTCTGTCTGTGTATATGCCTGCACCCCAGAAGAGGGCACCAGACCCCATTACAGATGGTTGTGAGCCACCATGTGGTTGCTGGGAATTGAACTCAGGACCTTTGGAAGAGCAGGCAGTGCTCTTAACCTCTGAGCCATCTCTCCAGCCCCTCTTTGTATCATTTTAATAGAACATAAACTCTTGACTCATAAAATACCTTCTAGAATGAAATAAGCTATCTAGACAAAGAAATTTTACATTTAAAGCATGACAACTTTCTGGTGCTTTGATCTATTCTGCCTTGCATTACTTTGGTTCAGAAAATCAGTCATACGCTCTAAGATGATACTAAAAAGCTCCTTGTGTTGTGTTTGTTTTATGCTTCCTTATTAGAGCAGCGATGATCTCACTGACCCTTCAAGCAGAGTTAGAAGACACATTCATAAGTGGTAGACTAGATACGTCATGAGCAAAGAACTGATTTTTAAAATTTGTTTACTATGACATTTTCTAAAAATATCCTCTTATTTAATGTTTCCCACACATGCTCAGTTTTAAACGTGAAAGATCCATGAGTCTGCCTTACCTCGTAAAACCTTTCTGTTTATGTTAAGTTTTTCCTAGGTCCCAAGAGAATGTTACAAATTAGTTACAGTACACTGAAGCTTGAATGTGCGCTTGAATGTGCGCCTTGCCTGCTGGTTTCTAGAAAGGAAGAAAAAATTTGTGCAGTTGTATTCATTTTCTTAGTAGTACTTCTCTTCATGGCTGCTGTATTGCCAGCTAGGATAAGAAATAAATGTCCTGAGACATGAAGTTAGCTGAAGAAGTACTGGCCAGGTGGATGAAGTCCTTACAGATTGTCAAGTGTGTTTGAGGGACTGACCTGAGAATGTCTCCAAACACACACACACACACACACACACACACACACACACACACACACACAGAGTGCCTACTTAAAGCATTAGAAGACCTGGTGTTGAATGAGGTCCTGCTTTTATCATGGCCAGCAATGACAGAGACGACAGTGTTTCAAATTGACTATGACCTGGAAATTTTGTCAGACTTTCCTGTATAATATGTATTTAACAGAGCTCTCGGAATTGAGTTTTAATGTTGAAGTTGGAAAAACAAAACTGAACGTTATCATTATTTGTTGAAAATTCTTACCTCTAAAGATTAATAAAAGTAAGGGAACTCTCCAGTCATAACAGACTTGGCTGTCTTTGGTGTTGAAATTTACTATCAATAAGTAGTAATTTCATAGCTCTCATGATTAACAGGCCCCGCTAGAATATTGAGGGACCCTGCATCGTAGGTATAGTTAAGACAGGCTTTTGACCTTTCACCTTTTTCCAGTAGTTAAATCCTCCGAGTTCGTATTGTTAACCCTTGTGACCCTAATATTCTCAACCCTGACCCCAGGTTTGCATTATTTATTTGTATCAGTAGTTACTTTTGCAGCTAATTCAAATTAGAAGCAGTTTTAATCTGTTGTGAAAATGAAATTTCTGTCTTAGGTAAATTTAGGAAACTCTAAAATGATTAATCATAACAAGAAATACTGTCGGAGTTAACTTAAAGTCTCATAAGAGTTTTGTTCTGTTGTGATTAAAATTTTGTTGCAAACATTCAGCCAACTGGCTCTTGGCTTTGTTTTGTAAACGTACTTTAAAAATCCCAATAGTTAATGCACATCTTTACACACACACACGTACACACGCACACACCCCATCGTCCGGAAGAGAAGCTCGCCATGCTCACGAGTTTTTCTTTAGTTTATGTCCTTTGTTGCTGATTGTTGTAAGCCTTAGGCATTAATGAGCTACTTGTGGGATTTCCTAGTGTCACTTAAGTATTTGTTTTCATAGACCCAGCATGTATGTATCTGTCTGTGGTCACTCTGGCTCAGACCTTAGCAATACATTAACCATCATGAAGTATAGTTTCTACAGAAAGATACAAATCAAAACCTTCAGATGCAAATCAGCATCTTCTAGAGATCCTTGGGAGATCTCATAATTTCTAGTACAAAGGAAAATTAGGCATTTAACATAGAATTTTGAATAAATATAAGAGAAGCATTAAAATACCTTTTGTGTCTGTTGAAAAGTAAATCCGGAAACTTCGTCCTTACCCTTGCTCTCTAAAAGATCAGTGTAGAAGTCTGTTGGTCTCTGACTTCAGTGGCAACTGCATTTTTCTTTCTGACCGTTGAATCCAAGCAAATAAGGAACTTGGTTTTGTAGTGCTACTTTGACAGGCCACCTGTGTGGTTTGGGGCTGTCTGCGGACTCTCTCTAGTCCAGCAGAGAAAGCATTGTGGCTGTGCTGTCTGCAGCATGGGGAAGCTCAGTAACCAGCAGCAGCTGACAAACTGTCGGCACAGCGCAGTACTCTGCAGAGTGATTCCCTCTTGTTCTCAGTAGACTCAAGTTCAGCCCACATATTACGTCATTAGAAAACTGCTGGAGCCCGGGGAGGGGGTGGAAATCTCCTCCTTAGGATTTCCTCTGTAGCCCTAAGTGGGGAGGGGGAGCTGGAGCCACAGGAGGTTGAATAGCTCTGAACAAGGACAGATTGTGTGCAGGTTGAAGGAAGGGCACCATCTGGAAACAGACTATCGTAGTTCAGCAAGCAATTATAAAATAAACATTGTAGTCTACTGGCCACAGAGCTTTTGAAAAAAAAGCACTCCACTTTAGAGCTAGACTTTCCCGGGAAGCAGCCACCTAACATTCAATCATGTACAGCCTCAGGAAATGTCTAAACATTTTATTCCAATGTCTCTGTTTCACGACATTTTAAACTTTCAAGATATTGTAACAAATTTTGTAATGTTTCTTAAAAGAAAACTGCTTTTATAGCTGGACCTTTAATCCCAGCACCCGGAAGGCAGAGGCAGTCGAATCCCTATAAATTTGAGGCCAGCCTGGAATGCACACAGTAAGCTCCAGACCAACCAGGGCTAGTGAGTGAGAACCTAACTCGGGAAAAAAAATACATACACAAAACTTGCTTTTATATGTAACCACCTTAAGACAAGTGAAATTGATGATAAATCTAGTGAGGTTTTTTTTTAATCTTAAATTCTGTGTTACATAATTAGTGCTTCTTTCCATCTTAAGTTCTCTGTTATGTAATATGCTTGCTTACAAAATTATGCCTGTCCTAGTTAGGATAGCTGTCGCTGTGAAGAAACACCATAACCAAAACAACTTAGTGGGGAAAGGGTTGCTGTGGCTTACACTTCACATCGCAGTCTCTCAGCCAAGGGATTCGGACCTGGAGGCAGGAGGGGTGCTGCCTACTGACCTGTTCCTTCTCAGAGCACCCACCAACCCAGGGGGGCTGGGGCCTCCCACATCAATCACTGATTAAGAAATTGTCCTACAAATCTGCCTATAGCCAGATCTTAAAGAGACATTTTCTCAATTGAGGCTCTCTCCTCTCGAATGATTCTAGCTTGTGCCAAGTTGACTTAAAACGAGCCAATATAATGCCTATTATTACCTATTATAATGCCTTAAATTGTCTATATAAGGCAGTAACAAGACAAAATGGATAAAAGCATTATGAGTCAAACAAATGAAATAGCAGCTTATACCTTAAATTGCCACGAATTGAAATAGCAGCTGTTGGCACAAAGTGCAGCAGTAGAAACCTACACCCCGTCAATGTATGTGTGGGTTGAGAAAGCTTTGAAAACAGTGTTGGTGTCATCATCTGAAGCTGAGTAATGATGTACCTTACAGCATGAGCAGGTCTTTGCTGGAGTGTGTAGATGTACACACATCCTAGAGAGAAATCTTTCACCTGTGTTTTGTACATTCATATCTATAGTAACCAGATAGCGGATGGAAGTAACTTGAAAGTCTGTAAAATAAAATATCTAAGTTATAATATAATCATACGTCAATTTATTCTCAGTTTAAGGAATTATAAAAACCATTTAAAATAAAAATAGTCACAAAATAATGATGTAAAGTAATCATGGAAGACCACATTTTAAAATTATATTTAATGAAGTCTTATAAAATTATTTGTAATATAACAGGCTTTGTTTTTTTACATGTATGGAGTGAGTGTATGCATGTGTGTGTGCACTATCATTGAGATTGTCACATAGATTGCCTATAGATTTAATGATAAGGTAGAGGGTGAAGTCAGCCAGTGTAGTGCCAGACTCACATCCCGTCTCTGCCTCAAAGCGTTGTATGATCCCGTCACCTGGGGATGACATTTTCTTGTGTGGACCTGTTGTCACTGTGTCCTTCAGGCTTGTCTCTGTAACCTGTATTGCTCTAACTGGTATAAAGGGCTGACACCTGTGGCATTTCTTTGAGCAGTCTGTAAGCTTTTCCAGGGATACTGTAGCCCCTAAATTGATTGGTATTTTAGGTGTACTAGCTATACAAGTTAAAGATAACTTTTAAAGGATAAATTCAGCTGGTGAGATGGCTCAGCAGGTTGGAACACCTGCTGCCAAGCCTGTTAAGATGTTGAGTCCCATCTCCACGACTCACATGGTAGGAGGAGAGAACGCACCTGGCAAGTTGTCATCTGAACTGCATATTTACAACATGGCCTGTGCATGCCCACATACATACATACATACATACATACGTACAAACAAACATGAAGATCAATTTGTGATTTTTTATGCAGGTATAAAGACTTGTCAAAATGTTTATTTAAATCCTTAAATATATAAAAGAACCGGGAAGATACAACCATTTCAATAAGTAATTCCAAGAAATACACTTAGAGGTAAAGAATACTGACAAGTGTACAAACATCATAGGGTGAGACAAGGATGTGCACTGTGTCTCGGGGCAGAGTCAGAGAGTGAGTGATGGAAAGGCAGGGTGGCGTCCACATGGACACAGTTAGCTCCACTAAGCATCATCATCTGGATTTGGAAAGGAGAGGGGAGGGTCTTTTCCTGTGGATAGTAGTTTTTATTAGATGTGCTCAGCTCAGTCTGCATTATCCAGTGCTTGTGTGAGCAGATAACTGGGCACCCACAGATGGAATGAATAGTCATACCTCTAGAACAAAACCATTACATGTTGAGTTTGTTTTAAAACTCCATATAAAGAATTTTCATCAGAGGTAGACAATTATAGGTACTTTTTGTTGCTCATTTTAAGACATCATAAAAATTTAATGGTAAATACATCTAAAAATATACTCTGATTTATACTTTACTTCAACAGTTTTATAAATACTTACTGACCTTTTATGTATTGGCATTCATATAAAAGAGAACATAATGATCCAAATGCAAGTCAGAACAACAAATTCTAGGCTCGAGAACTGTGCAAAATTTTATACAATTAAAAACAAGACAAAGTCAAGGATGGCTTACTCAGTTTTAGCATAATTGAGGAATAACATCAAAAGACTCATGCAGATAATGTGCATTTAAAAGTAAATATTTTTTCTTTTATAAATTTTATACTTCTATAGTTAATATCAGTAAACATTAAAATTAAAAGAGTTCTTAAATCTCTTTAATTTTGTATATAAAAATAAAATATCCTTACTTAGCATTTCTAAGTTAACGTGTTTTTCAAATAAAGATATTACTACCATATTAAATAGCTCAGAGTTACCAAATCGTAGACTTAAAATCAGTGACACAAATCACATATACAGAAGGTAACATATCAAATTCAATATTGGGTAAAAATTAGACTACAGTGCCCTATCGACTGCATATAAAAGGTAGAACCTTAATCATTGTGTTACAGAAGGATGAAGGAGACTGTAGGTGGGCCCTGCTTTATTGGGTGGTGCCAGAAAGCATGTCTTATGATCTTAACAGAAAGTGGGGAAGAAGCCCAGTCTTTAGGTAACGGTCTTATTGGCCCTTGTTTTTTTTACTCATACTATAGAAATTCCAAGAAAACTGAAGCAGTTTTGGCCAGTTACTGATTATAAATGCTGTCTATTTTATTTTTTATTTTTTAAAAATCTCTGAATAGGGAATTTCTAGTCTCTCAAGGGCCTAAGAAAGAAAAAAATCAGCATCTCTACCATTCGGAATATAAATTGTGAAGTTGGTAGCCCTCTGGCATCATTGTTGGTGAGATTGCAGGGTAGCTCAGGCTCCCTACAGCTCAGTGAGAACATCAGCGGCATGTAGATGCTCTCAGTACCCACATCTGACTACTATTTCCAGTTTGTGGTACTTAACATAATACTTTAAGTAGGTGTACCGTAAACTCTGTTTCTTCCCAGAAATTACTAGCCTTATGTATTACAAACTGATAGACTAGAAAGGCAGAATTTGTGTGTGTGTGTGTGTGTGTGTGTGTGTGTGTGTGTGTCTGTGTGTGTTTGGCTTGATTTTACAGTTGGTGTTTAAATTTGGGGCGGTTCTAATCCTTCAGTGTCAGTAAGTGGTCAGAGTTGATGTTGTGGAAGTTATAAGTGTGAATATCCACTGCTAAACCTTTCCTGATCTACCTGAACAGTTACAAGATAATTCAGAATAGTAACAGTGAACTGAAAATTACCCTGATTTAGGCTGGGATGGCAGAATGAATCCTCTGATTCCAGATACTGTGGTTCTGTTGAGTGTAGTAATTGGTGCGGGTTGTGTTCCCAGCACCTGAGAGGAGCGCGGCTGATAGTTCCCAGTGCCTGGCTCCCAACCATGGCCGCACGGCTAGCTCATACCCGAAATGATTACACACAAACTGTATTCATTTAAACTCTGCCTAGCCCATTATCACTAGCCTCTTCTTGGCTAACTCTCACATCTTAAACTAACCCGTTACTAATAGTCTGTGTATCACCACGTGTCATGGCTTACCGGCATGAGTCTCACCTACGTCCATCTCGGGTAGGAGCATCAGGGCCTCTGGCATCTTCCCTTCTCCCCAGCCTTCCGTTCTGTCTACTCCGCCCACCTAAGGGCTGTCCTATCAGAAAGTCAAGGCAGTCTCTTTATTTAACCAATGAAAGCAATACAAAATACAGAAGAACCCTCCTACACCATTTCCCCTTTTTCTGTTTAAACAGAAAAGAAAGGCTTTCATTTTCACATAGTAAAGTTACATATAACAAAACAGTTATCAAGTAAGAATTACAGTTACAATATTTATATCTATTTTGTCTTTTATCATAACTAAGGAAAACTATAACTATCCATTCTTCAACTCTATCAAAGACTCCAGAAGGATAAAATATTACCTAAGTAAACAAGAAGTAAGCAACTTCCAAAACTCTAGAAATGACAGAGACATCTCGCTGCCTGGACAGTCACCCAAAGTTCCTTTGTATCATTGGGGCATCCATCTTCAGCCTACAGGCCCATAGCATCCAGCAGACATTTCCATGAAGCAGGAAATTTCAAAGACACTTCAGTCACTTTCTTTTGTGTCCTGCAGAATGTCTCGCAGACTCTTTTATGAAGCAGGAACCCTGAAAGATCATCTCACCTTTTAGGCAAGTTCAGCAGTCCTCTCTCTGTGGGTTCTTTGTGTCCATTTAAGCAGTCCAGGCAAGAGCAGTTTCTTGCCCAAATGGCTAGCAAACTCCATAACGAGCCTCTTTGATGCCCATGTTCCTCTTGAAGTAGCTGGCGCTGCCAGGAGCAGATGTGTCTCATTGTCATGAAAAGCCCTAAGTTATTAAAACATTAAATGCCATATTCTGTAGTCTTTGAAAGATATGAAGAATGCCTATCTAAAATATATCTATGCATATATAGAAAATCTAACTAACATGACTACAAACTTAACTATTATAGATGATTATCTGTTAACAATCTATATTTCTTAATTATACATTACATTTTTAAATGAACTACACAATCACAATACCTTAAGATCAGAAATATACATACATATATAACAAAATTGACCTTAAAATTATACCACAAAGCAAAATTTATATCAATGCAAATTATTCATATCCTTATCATTTCCCCCTTTAAATGTAAAAAAAAGCATTTATAAACAATATTTGGGAATATGGACATAGTTATTTCTCTCCAAACTTCTTCCTGCTGTATGGGGGTGCTGTTAATTAGTCTTTCATGGTATAACCTGTGTGGCAGGTACATCTCAGTCTGCAGTTGAGTGAAGTAATTTTCTGAAGGTTTTCATGGTGACCTTTCAGGAGGGCATGGTCTGTCATACCAGATTGGTATAGGAGAAGTCCACAGGTTCTCATCTTCTGTGAAAA
This sequence comes from Dicrostonyx torquatus, assembly GCA_028555095.1. NCBI lineage: Eukaryota > Metazoa > Chordata > Mammalia > Rodentia > Cricetidae > Dicrostonyx > Dicrostonyx torquatus. The sequence continues at coordinate 3,468,806 of JAQHUG010000035.1, forward strand.
CAAAAGAAGAACCTCTTTCCGAAAGCATCACATCCTTAGACCCAAATTTGAAGCAATACCTTTATAATATCCATGCTGTTTTAGCTTGGCAGCCCATATAATGAGATGTCTCTTTGTACTTAGCTCCTTCACAGTCAAAAAATTTAAAGAAAACACAATAAAATACATAATCCAGACATTCTGTGAATTTTCCATGTTTATGTGGCTTATTATTATTATTATTAATATTATTATTATTATATCTATAACTATCTGTAGTCTGTCTCTTTAAAGTCTTTACCCTTTTTTAAGGCATTAACTTTATTTTAAGGCATTAACTTTATTCTCTATATTCTTTTTCTTCTCTCTACCAAGCCTATGTACACCCGTCCAACGCTGTGACCCATTTATAGGTGTTTTATGTCTGAATCTGTCCTGTTGTGAATCTGTAATTCTTTAATGTAAAGGAACAGTTTTGCTTTGTGCTTTTAAAATGCTAAGCTCTTAAGAATCTATAAGCTGTGACAATTTCAGATCAAATATAGGTACTGCCTGCCTGCTCCGCCCAGTACAACATGGCGGAACCGCTCGTGCCTCTGAGCTGTGCACATTGCACTGCTATCATGGCGGAGCTGCTTGTACCTCTGAGCCGGTGACATGCAATGCCCCCCTTCCAGGCAGGAGCCAAGCTCAGCAGTCCAACTCGAAGAATGAGCTTTTTATCTGAGTTACAGCTGAATCTGCTACGCAGAGCATTGTGCAGCCTGGAAACATCTCTGTGTATGGCTGCAGAAATTCACCATGCTCTCCCGCCTGACTAAGCCTGATCCTGCCGTCTGACCAGGTAGGAAGAGCTGAGCCACAGCATGGTCTCAGCTACTTTCTTCCCGATCCTGAGCGGGCAGACAAACATCCAGTCCCAGAAAAGGCATTGAAATGCTTTATAGCCAGACTTCAAGCTGGCGGCACAGCCCAGGAAACCCCGTTTTAAAACCGCCGCAGTGGGCTGGGCGGTGGTGGCGCACGCCTTTAATCCCAGCACTCGGGAGGCAGAGGCAGGCAGATCTTTGTGAGTTCGAGACCAGCCTGGTCTACAAGAGCTAGTTCCAGGACAGGCTCCAAAGCCACAGAGAAACCCTGTCTCGAAAAACCAAAAAAAAAAAAAAAAAAAAAACGCCGCAGTGTTGCTTCACTGGGTCAGGAAATCTCTCTTAGGTAGATTTAACAAACAGCAAAAAGCTGCGTTAAAGTCTTTCTCTTTTTAAGCCCTCTCAGGATTTTAAGTAGATTTAACCAGCCATGTGGGCACCAACTGTAGTAATGAGGGGTGGAGCGGGCTGTGGAGGCTGCGTTCCCCAGCGCCCGGCTCCTGGCCACGGGCCTGCTTTTGGTCCCGGCTAACTTATACCCGAAATAACCACACAAAAATGATATTAATTTAATTAATGCCTGGCCCATTATCACTAGCCTCTTCTTGGCTCTCACATCTTAAACTAACCCATTTCTAATAGTCTGTGTATCACCACGTGTCGTGGCTTACCGGCATAAGTCTAACTTGTTTCCATCTCGGGTAGGAGCATCATGGCCTCTGGCGTCTTCCCTTCTCCCCAGCCTTCTGTTCTGTCTACTCCGCCCACCTAAGGGCTGTCCTATCAGAAAGCCAAGGCAGTCTCTTTATTTAACCAATGAAAGCAATACAAAATACAGAAGAAGCCTCCTACGCCTGGAATACTACGCCCACATTCCCAAAAAATGGACTATGGATAGTTTCCTTTGTTAAAAAAAAAAGGGGGGGGGGAAGTGGTGTGGAAGAATTATCTGTATTCTGTCAATCATGTTTTAAATAAACGCTGATTGGCCAGGCAGGACGTATAGGCGGGAAAACCAGACAGGAAGTATAGAGGTGAGAACAGGAGAAGGCTGGGAAACAGGAAGCTTCCCTGCCATTCCTGCGCAGTCCATCTAAGAAGCAGGATATAAGCTGCCCCGCTGAGAAAAGGTACCGGCCATGTGGCTTACATAGATAAGAACAATGGTTAATATAAGTTACAAGAGCTAGTAAGAAGACTGAGCTAATGGGCCAATCAGTTTATAACCTAATGTAGACTCTCTGTGTGATTTTCTTTGGGGCTTGCCGGCTGTGGGGTACCAGGCGGGACAGAAACCCCAACAAGCAGACCCACATGTTACAGTTGAGGTGAATTATTTGTAGTTTGATTTGGTTTGGTTTTTGCTTGTTTTATTGATGTTTCTAATGACTTCAGGAACTTAGACAGAAGCTGCTAGAGCTGGGTTCTTCCATTGCTCCTATTATCAAAGCAGTAGCCACGTAGAAACCAACAATACCATTGGCAGATACCGTAAAAATACATGTGCTTACTCCATCTTCAAACCTTAAAAACCTGCGTTTTAGACAGGATGCAGCCTGTTCATAAATACCAGCCAGTCTTCACATAAGAGAACCCTGAAGCATTACTTCAAAGAGTAAAACATCTCCTAATTTTTATGATACAAACATCTTTACAGTTATCAAATGTCAGTCTTTGGAAATGTAGACCAAGTCTGTAGAACTAATGTTTTTGCTAATTTTTCATATTGTTAAATATTTGGTTATAAAAATCCAGCCAGGCAATGGTAGCACACAACTTTAATCCCAGCATTCAGGAAGCAGAGGCAGATGGATGTTTTTAAGTTAATGGTTATAACATCAGCTTATCATAGGACATGGTAAAGGTCAGGATCCGAGGGCAGCTCCTGAGGACTGACTGTCCCCAACAAGTCCCAGAGTGGTGGATGGACCTGTCTTTTCATAACTGTAGATTTCAGGTTCTTCTCTATGAAAACATACTAAATAGTCTCTAAATTTCTTTCAGGAATTTATATGGAAACTAGGGAATAGCTGACACTGAGCTAGACTTAAAAGGTAAAGGACTTGAATTAACAGACCTGTATCCAGAAGTAGTGGAAGAAAATGGCCAACAGTAAAACTGGGGACTTGTTTAGAAGGCATGGGCCCAAGTCCTGACAGTTCATGAATCACGAAGGCAAGAGTAGGGAAATGGATATGCGTCTCTCCAATGACAGTTTTCTTTTGTATTTTCTCTATGTATAGTAAACTCTTGGGAAATATTTTTGAAGTAATAACTGTCCATGTTCAGTATTGATAGGACCAAAAGATATGTCATTCTTACTGATTTCAGAAAACATGAAAATGGTTAGAAAATTAAGTTCAGTTTGTGGTCATAAAAATTATTTCAGAAACTTGGTTGCTGATCTTTTTTTTTTTTTTTTTTTGGTTTTTCGAGACAGGGTTTCTCTGTGGCTTTGGAGCCTGTCCTGGAACTAGCTCTTGTAGACCAGGCTGGTCTCGAACTCACAAAGATCCACTTGCCTCTGCCTCCCGAGTGCTGGGATTAAAGGTGTGCGCCACCACCGCCCGGCCTTGGTTGCTGATCTTTAAAATAAATAATATACCTGCATCTACACAATTGGAACACTCTTCATAGCTGTGACTGTCAGCTCTAAACGAGGGTATGAGAAAGCATTAATTTCACATGGAAGGCATTGACTGTATTGACTTGGGGAAGTTTCTTAGATAAAATAAAATCTGAGAAGTGGTAATGGTTGAATGCATGTAATTACTGAGATTCAGAGATTAAGATGGCCATCTTTGGCCAGAACTCAGTTCTTTATCCTTTTGTGTATACTGGATTTTTTATTTTAGCCTTAATCTATGAATGGAAAACAACATGAGGAGTCTTTACAAGGAACTTGGGTTTGTATGGCTTGACCCCAACTCTAGAAATCTCAACCCCAAGAGATCATGTTATTATATTAATATATTCTAAATATGACATACTAGAAACCATCTGTAAATTGAGTCTTCTTCCCTCTTTACTTCACATCATTGAGATGAGAGTGAGAACTCTTTGTTGGGTTTGTTCCAGGTATCTACCTGTCGGACTTGACGTACATCGACTCGGCGTACCCATCCACGGGCAGCATTCTAGAAAATGAGCAAAGGTCAAATTTGATGAATAACATTCTTCGAATAATTTCTGACCTACAACAGTCCTGTGACTATGGTGAGTGAAACGAATGTCTTTTAGAGTTAATTTCAGGTTTGGTGCCATGTGGCTCAGTTACCTTCAGTTATATTTCTCTCAAGTTTCTAGTTACTATGTACTTTACTAAATAATCATTTGTCATCTTTTGCCTAGATATTCCCATGTTGCCTCATGTCCAGAAATACCTGAATTCTGTTCAGTATATAGAAGAACTACAAAAGTTTGTGGAAGACGATAATTACAAGTAGGTCCATCTTCAGGTTTGGATGATCCTTTGTCCAGTTCTCCACTTTGAGCCTTCACCATTTTGTCTGATGTGTTTAGACTTCTAGGTGTGGAGCACACTGGTGCCTAGTCAGTGATTCATTAGCAGTGGGTAATTACGTGTGTTTCTTTTAATCACGTGATATGGGTGAACCAGTATGCAAATGCTTCCGCTTTTCCTTTATTTGAAAGTAATAGCTTTTAAGCCAGCAGATGCTCTGTAGGGAAAGACACTTGAGGGCAGCCCTGACAGGCAGAGCTTGATTCCAGGGGCCCCACATGAGGAGAATAGAACCAGTTCACACAAGTTATCCTCCCTCAAAAACCAAATATAGTAATTTAAAAATACATTTTAACATTCTTAAGCTGTAAGCAACACATTTAATTCAAAACTGAAGATTTTTTTCTTTTCCTCGTATACTCAGACTCTTTTCCTAAGGAAATGCTTATTTCTGTAAGCAGGAAAAAATTATGCCATTCACAAAATACAAAAATTGTTCCTTCTTAAATGATTATTTTTAGACACATCTTTGAAAGTGTTTCAGTGGTTTGAGAGACTGTTTAGACTTCCCTTCCCTAGATTATGGTACCACTGTAGTACCGTATTTAATAAATCCTACTGTCCTTTAGTAAGGACCCTTAAGTCATAGAGTTTCTGGTTCCTTGTGGCCTCACTTCACATCACAACTGCTGGGGTAGAGAAGCTATGCTTTTTGTTTTTCTTTGGTTTCATTTGTTGAATTTTTTTTTCCTTTGCTCTTTTCATTATGTCTGCATTGCCCAAGGTGTCCCACATTGTGCTGCTGAAACAGTTCTGTCTCAGACCATCGAGGACTGGACATGCAGGTGTATACCACCTCACAGGGGCATTGTTTAGCTTTATTATGCCATTTATTGCCAAGCTTTAAAATTGAATTTTGTGCCTTCAACCCTCCCCCAATCCCCAGTTAAAGGGCCTGTTTGAGCCGACAAGATGGCTTAATTAGTAAGGGGGTTTGCTTCCAAGCCTAACAACATGGTAGGAAGAGAAAATTGGCTCTCTGTTGTTTGATAAAATTTTTCCCCAGGCAGACTCAGCACACACAGGTCTACTCACCCCCGATAGGGAACCTACTACAAACGCAAGTACAGATACCACCAAAACCCAACTTGGTAAACCAATGAGTTTTATTGGGATTACTTACAGGAGTGGAAATGACTCAAAGGCAGCTGTATCACCAAGGCCCACCCAGCATGGGTGGAAACAAGGCTGGAAACTTGGAGCTCATCAGGTTGGAGAGTGCCCTCAGTGACTCTACAGGCAGCTTTGCCAGCCTCTGTTTCTTCCAGGGTGCTGGCCTGGTCTCACTCTTTGCAAGTCGCCTTGTCTGAGAGTGAGTCTCAGCACTTTGACTCGTGTGCATCCTGGAAAGGAGGCCCTAGAGAGTGGTCAGTTTCAGTAACTTCCTGAAGCTGTTTGGAACTGTTTACCTTCCTACTTAAGGAGCGTCCCAGAAGGATGGAATGTTTTAACCTCAGAGGAAACTGTTATAGAACACTCAGGGAAGTCATCATCTGACCTTCATGCTTGTATCATGGCTCCTGTGCACACAAGAATGAATAAATGAAGGAGTGAAAAAATATAAAGGCATGTTTTTAAAACATGCCAAAATAGAAAAAAATTCAATGAGTTTTTTTCCAGTATTAATGAAATAGTTTTTCCTTATCCCCTTTGACTAATTATGATCTACTTTGTACTTAACAGATGTCAACAGTCTTAATTCTGTGATATAGAATTAGTCCCATTGAAAAACTAGAAATTCTGGAAAGTTATAAATTATTTTCTTCTGATATTAAATTTATTAAGCTCTGAAAATACTTTTATACATCTAAAATTGTGTTGTTTGAAAATACCTTTATTATCATTTTCTTCCCCATATCATATCATTTAAATTTCTCTCTCAGCTTTTAAACAAAATAAATTTTGTTTATATATAATGACCCACTTGAATCTAATATGAGGGCATTATTAGCTTTTTAAGGCTGGAGTTTCACAGACCTCTTGCGCCATGCTGTGTCTTGAGTTTGATGGTGTCTGTCTTATTATTTAACTCTTTTTCCTGTGCCTCTAGTAACTAACTCTAGTATAAATACAGAATTTACACGTGACAAACACATTTTGTCCAGAGAAATATGAACATTTATCTTGATGTCCTAAAATCTCAATACAAGTATCTATTAAAATCTCTCTCTAGGCAAAAAAACTTACTGACATAAAGAATATTATGTAGAACAGTCTAAGAAAAACCTACTCAATTATAGAGAATTGTTAATTTTTACTGATTATAGCAAAATTGTGCTGGAGTTTTTATTAAAGCTAATTGGGTTTTTTTTGGTTTTTTTGTTGTTGTTGTTTTTTGAGACACAGTCTCTCTATGTAGCTCTGGCTGTCCTGGAACTCACTATGTAGACCACGACACTTGGAATAGTAGCTGATCCCTGCAGTGCTTTCCATACTGGTGTTAGATGCCATAGGTAGCATTGGAATGTAGTCAGCCAGCTCCCATTTAGTGCTAGGAAAGGTAGACAGTATGCCCAGTAGATGGGGGGTGCAGGGAGTGCAGTCTGCTGAGCCGTTTGTCTACACTGTCAAGTAACTGGAGTGTAGTTTTTTATTTTCTTAGGCGATGATGGAAGTGATATGTGATTTCATTGAAATTTCCAGTTAGGTAGCACATTAGCCTTTGTTTATAAGCCCCAATGCCACTAAAACAAAAGACAACTTAATGAATTTTCTTATTTGTTGTTATTGTTATTTTTGAATAGCAAGATTTAATAAACAAAAAGCTTAGATTCAGCCAATTGTGAAATGACCCATTGATTGAATGACAAGCAGCAAAATTAAAACAAAACAAACAAATAAAAACATTACGGGATTGGATTTGCTCCAATTCTGGTTGTGCCATATTACAAATAATTTATGTCTTCATAATATATAAATTGGGTCTAAAGTTCAAGTCCCATTTAGGATACCAAAAACACTCCTTGTTCAAAGCCATTCTGAATTTCACCAGGATTTCTATCCTGGTGGCCAAAAAAGTAAGAGGTCTAAACACAGAGAAAAGACATAAGACATAGACCCTGGCCATTCCCAAAGCCTGTCCCTGCAGGTTTTGGTGGAAGAAAATAACTATTACTGAAAGACCCCCCCGAAGGGAATCTATCTCAGGTGGGACCCCGTTCCCAGAGATCAGCCGAGACCACCAGCGCGGATGCAATCAGCAAGAGGTTTATTCAGATACACAGGTACCCGGGGTGAGGACTTGCGTGCCTGGCTCAGGGTTTTAGGGGTTTTTATGGGGGCAGGGGAGCAGAAGTGCGGGCACAGAAGCGAGATGCATGGTTACAGGGATTTCATTGGTTAATTTAAACAAGGCCATCGTGAGGATGAGGTTATGTTCTCAAATACCGAGAATTTAGATAGAGGGCTGTCTCAGCTCTTATCTGGGGGGAGCAGCCGGAGTTAGACAGAGGGCTTGCTCAGCTCTTATCTGGAGGGAGCAACCAGAGTTAGATAGAGAGCTTACTTGGCTCTTGTCTGGGAGAACAGCCAGTACTTTCCCACGCCAGATATCTGACCACAGATATCCTGTTCGGCAATGGCCCGGGAGCTAACTCCTCATTTAGGGCTGTCTCTTATCTGAGCTCTTATGGGTAAGTGCAACCCTTGTAAAATGGTGTTTCTATGGCTAAGCTGCAGAATGCCGGGGGCAGGGGTCTTTCATTACACATATTCAGTACTCCATGAACTGACTTACCAGTTTTATAAGCCTAGGAATAAAATTTAATACATACCAATAACCTTTTCTTGTGTGTTAAAGGACTCAGAGAGTACTCAGTCTTCTCTCCTGGTGCCTCTTTCCTATAGAACTCCTACCACAAAATGGCACAGGTCTGTTTATATCACCAACTCTCTCTCAACACTGTCCTCATGGAAACTGGGGCTGCAGCTTATTCAGATGTAGAACTAGGAAGTAATGTTCAGTGGTGCCTACTGATTCTGTTGACAAGAGCCCATGCATTGGGACATAGGATTTTCTCGTGCCTAATTGTACTACATGCTTAATGCCCATCATTCCATGTAATTAGAAAAAAAAAACAAAACATAGCAGTATGCTTTTCTACAAGGGAGGCAATAATCCTGACAGTACTAACTTTTGCTGATCTTTCTTATGGTGGTGATCATTAATTGACCAGTAGAGTGCTTTTTCCTCTGTTGCTCCCATTTTCTGGACTTCGGTTCCTTCTCTTTCTTTGATGCTGTGCTTTCACTTTTCCCTCCTACTCTCTACGTGTAAACATGTCTGCAGGAAATATCTGCTAGTTCTGCTTGTCATAAATCTCTGCCAGGCATCTCTGCTCTACCTTTTCTCTGTTATCGTAAGCACCAGAGATACTTTTTTCCCCTCAAATCCAATTCATACTAAACAAAATTTTATTTATATACATTTAATCTATTGCATATATAAAAATCATATAACACAAATTTTCTGTTCATTCAGACAACTTAATGAATTTTCAAATTCTTAGTAATACAAGGCTTCACAAATTATACCAAAACATTTTCTACGATTAACTGCTTCAGTATTGTTTCCCAGAACTGCTTTCAGTAATAAAAATCAAAATATATTTCTGTGGAACTCAAAACTGTATACTTAAGTGGAACAAGTAACAAGAAACTCCCAGCATTAACCAGCCGCCACCAATCCCAAACCCCGTACGGCCCTGGATGACCAGGGCAGCAATGAGTGAGAGCCGCCCAACACAAAATCCTGCACTTATTTTAAAACACTGTGAGTTTGGTTAGTTTATGTCTTTTTGAGTTTTGTTTTTAGCTTGACTGTGCAGTTATGAACTTTGTAGACGGTGTCATGGTGTGAAAAATAACTGCACAAGCCTGTAAGACAAGGATTGGAAAGCCATTTTGGGAGCAGTCTTGGTATTTCTGTAGACCTTTCATTTCATAAACTGTGTTGTTTGATTTGTTGGGTAATTTTGTAAAAAGTTTTTAAAGTTTTCAATATTAAAGTCAAGCCAATACCTTGATCTTGTAGAGAGTCTAGAAATAAATTATATGTTAAATACATGAGTACATTCCTGGACTTGATTGTCATTTCAGTAAGTGTATATCAATAAAAATCTAAATTTATTGTTGCTTCTTGTGTTGGTTTGTGTGAGGCAGGATCTCAAACTGTAACCCAGACTGGCCTAGATTTTATTATGTAGCCCAGGCTGGCTACCATGTCCAGTGTAATTAAAATCATCTTTTAGTAATTTAGTAAATGTCTTTAGCTGTGGTAAAATGTTTGGTACCTTTGTGTAGTAACTAAAGAGGCGCATGTGTGTGTGTGTTTGTGCACACGGTTAAATATAGCATTTTGATGTGTTTTTCCATTGCTCAAATTCTAATTTGTCCTAATAATAAAAACCCAGAGTCAGATATGGGAATAAAAGATCAGAGAAGCAGAGCAGCCAGCCACTAGCTGTTACCTCTACTGAATCTTTAGACTGAATAGGTCTGATCCTGTCTTCTCACACCTTATATTCCCCTCTCCACCCAGCCATACAACTCCCTGTCTCCACCTCCCTAGTGCTGGGGTTAAAGGTGTGAGCCACCACTGCTTGGCTCTGTTTCTCTTTTAGACTGATTCAATCTCAGGTAGCTCAGGGTGACCCTGAACTTACAGAGATCCACCACTGCCTGGCCTCTATGGCTAACTAGCGTGACTAGCTCCGCACTCTGATCTTCAGGGAAGCTTTATTTGTTGCAGCACAAACAAAATATCACATCTTTCCTCTTCAGTATTTCTTAGAGGTTTAACACCTTCATTAAAAATTACATTGAAGGAAAATACATATTACAGCTCTCGTTACTCTATGAAAATATTGTTGGGTTTTTTTTAAGTATTTATTTTCGTTTTTATGTCTGGGTGTTTCGCCTGCCTGGTGCCTATGTGGGTTGGAAGAGGGCATCGTATCATCTGAAACTGGAATTACAATGGTCCTGAGCTACCCTGTGGGGCTGAGAATTGAACCTGGTTTCTCTGGAGGACTGTCTGGTGCTGTCAATCACTGAATCATCTCTCCAGCTCCCTATTGGTTTTTTGTAAAGAAACATGACTTTGATATTTTGTCAGTGTTCATTATTTCTTACATTTTGCTCTTTTAAAATTTAGGCTCTCATTAAAGATAGAACCAGGGACAAGTACGCCACGTTCAGCTGCTTCCAGAGAAGACCTAGTAGGTTAGTCCATAGCTGTTGGTTGGTGCATGGTTTCCTTGGGGAGGGTTTTTTTTTTTTTGAGGTGGGTTTCATTATCAAACAGTGGACCAGATAACCTGATCTCGTAAGAAAGAATTATACTTCAAAGTAAGTGAATACTTAGCATATCTTATACTGCCTACAAAAAATTACTTGGGGTATTAAAGTATATCAGTGCTGTCTGGATTTCTGTTTTATTTTTGTTTTTAAAAAGTTGTTTCTTGATTGTCAGTAATGTATAAATAAATGTTTCCTAGTTGAGGAAAATCCATATGATATAAACAGTAGATTTATGAATATTATCTTTTAGTTATTAAGAATACAGTGTAAGATTAGGCAATGAAGACATTTCTATGGTCAAAACAAAAATTCTAATTTAAATAATTATAGAATTCAATTTTAGTAACTTTGGCTTTCAGTGATGGACCACATGTTACAAATACAAGCACCATACTTAACTTCTTTATCCATGGATTTACAACTGGTTTTAAATGTACATAAATCACATCAGAAACCCTAAAATGTAAGAAATTAATCATTAAGAAACAACTGATAAGTGCCTTTTAAAATTACCAACAAAGACCTCCAAACTAAGCTTTCTAGTCCATACCTAAGAATCTGAAGTGCTGGTTCATCAGATGGAGGAAGTAAGCTGCATGACAGTGTCCAGAGGAGGATTCTCCAAGCAGAAGATGCTTCTGTCTGATTCTCTTAAATGTGCTTTTCATTCCTGTTTGTTCCTTTTAAGACAGGATCCTGCTGTGTAGCTTGTGCTGGCCTCTAACTCCCCATCCTCAGGCCTCAGCCTCCCCAGTGTGGGGTAATAGGTGCACACCACCATGCAGGGTTTGTTTGTGTTTTGGGGGTTTTATCTGGTTTTTGTTTTATTTTGTTTTGTTTTTGACATGATTTTATTCACTGTGTAGTCCTGGCTGGCCTGGCATTCACAGAAATCTACCTACCTCTGTCCCTTGACTGCTGAGATTAAGGGCGTAGGGCCAGCAGATTTTTGTTGGAGAGTTATTTTGAAAGCTACACATTGTGAGCTGTTTTTTTATTCCCAAAAATCAGTTCAAGTGTCAGGCAGTGAGATAATCATTTACCCTGAGCCCTTGACCTAGCCTACACACTTCATTCAGAGAGACTCAAAGCCGTGTGTAAACAAGCGGGGCATCAGATTGAAACTGAGTCAGAAGACCTAGGTACTCAGTCTAGATTTTTGTCTGTGAATTAAGAGCCCAAACTGATCTCTTTTCTTTTTGATAAATTAGGGAAATGTTTATACCGCCTTTGTTTAACATATTTAAGAGAGATAAAAATCATTAGATTTTGGTATGGTTGGAGGTTTGTTTTAGAATTTGGAAAATACATCTCTCTGAATTAAAGAGAACTAACAATACACACTTTGATATCAAAGAGTTTCAATTTGGTTTGTTTTTTTTTGGGGGGGGGTTGTTTGTTTGGTTGGTTGGTTTTCCAAAACATGGTTTCTGTGTGTGACAGCTCTGGCTGTCCTGGAACTCACTTTGTAGACCAGGATGGCCTCGAACTCAGAGATCCACCTGCCTCTGTGTTTTTTTTTTTAATATTTATTTATTATGCATACAATATTCTGTCTGTGTGTATGTCTGCAGGCCAGAAGAGGGCACCAGACCCCATTACAGATGGTTGTGAGCCACCATGTGGTTGCTGGGAATTGAACTCAGGACCTTTGGAAGAGCAGGCAATGCTCTTAACCACTGAGCCATCTCTCCAGCCCCTGTGTTTTTGTTTTTTAAGGATCCCTTGAAACCTCATGACAGTTTCCCCCTGTCCTCTCCTCCTAGGTCCTGAAGTGGGAGCCTCACCACAGAGCGGAAGAAAGAGCAGTGCTGCCGAGGGGGCCTTACTGCCACAGACGCCCCCGTCCCCTCGGAACCTGATTCCACACGGACACAGGAAGTGCCATAGCTTGGGTTACAAGTCAGCACTTTCAATTTTGTCTTTCCATTGTTTTTAAGTTGTTTGCGGATGGATTTTCTTTTGATTTCTTTGTTAGTAAAACATGTTTCTATATCCTGTTTACTTAATTAGTTAAGTAGAAATTAGGTGCCTTCAGACTTCATCTTCCTTGAAAAAAGAGAAAAAGAAATTAGATGCCTGTGTGATTGGTCTTTAGGTTCAGTAAAAATCTTATCTTGTTTGCCTAAAAAGATTTTTCTTTTACGTGCATTTGGAAACGAGTGTATCTGAGGAAGATCAGCCACAGTAATAAATCCAGAGAGCTATGTTGAAAGTTTCCTTTTAAAATTGCAGCCTTGTTATCAGAGCTATCAATTGTCGTGACAAATACAAATAATAAACTAAATTATAAAAACTACTCTCTTTAGTCCTAAATATAAGGGGGAAAACCCCGATTCTCATTTAGTGCCATTAGTTTTGCACTGTTGATTGCTGAAGGAGGAACGCATTTTCAGTGGGCATGTTCTGTTTCAAAACAAACTCTGAATACTCTTTTGATTATCTTTTATGTTCTGTACTAGAAACAGGAGTTGTAAAGAGTGTTTTCTCTTTGTTCCTAGTTTCATTCATAAGATGAACACAGCAGAGTTTAAGAGTGCGACATTCCCAAACGCAGGTCCACGGCACCTGCTGGATGATAGCGTCATGGAGCCACATGCACCATCACGAGGCCAAGCTGAGAGTTCCACACTTTCCAGTGGAATATCCATAGGTGAGAGAGGCTCACTGGGGCCGCCCACTGCTGCAAAAACAGAATTTGAACAAGCGAGCAAAAACAAAATAACTTAGCCACAAAAACATTCATTAGCACAGTGGTTCTCGATCTCCCTAATGCTGTGACCCTTTAATGCAGCTGCTCATGTGTGATGACCCCCAGCCATAAAGTTATTTTTTGCTACTTCATAACTATAATTTTGCTACTGTCGTGAATTGTAATATAAATTTCTGATATGCATCTATCTCATATGTGTCCCCTGTGAAAGTGGGTAGGCCGTTTGACAACCCTGGTGTTGTAATCTTCTTCCCTTGCATAAATACAAAACATATGATTTAAAACAAAGGCACAGTCAAATGTAGGGTGATGGTAATAGTTATTATTTTTCAAGTGCTAATAGTTTTGACTCCAAATTAGAAGGCATTTAAGGACTTTGAAAAAAGACCGTAGGCTGCTTTAATTGGTTAACACATGCAGTTTGGCTGAAAAGTGAGGAAAAGAAGAAAGGAAGGGGTCAAGTGTGACTCCAAAGTCATTTGAATTATCAACTCGTTAGCTGATGGTGATCTTACCATACACAGGACTAGGAGAGAATGGTGTCTGACTGGCAACATATTTATTGAAGTGTGGCTGAATTTGGCAAGTCAAGACTTAGGTTTTGAATTTCTTTGGTCTTAGTAGAAATGTCAGGCCATAGAATGTATGAATCTGGATGTATGAATTTGGCTAGTGAAAAGTCTGTGGTCATAGGAAAATTAAATATTTATGGTATTTCAAACTATAAGACTTGTTTAGGTCACCCAGCTATAGTATAAATAAGGACATTCTCACGTATAGCTGTTTATAGAAATTATTTTTTAGTAGAAGATGGACTAACGAGGAAACCATGAAGGGGAGAAACCAAATGTGCTGTCAGAGAAGCCCATTGTCTTCAAGAGGGAAATTGTTTTGTGTATATGTGTACTTGCACCATATGTGTGGAGGCCAGAGGTTATCATGGGATGTCCTCCTCTAGCACTCCTTACCTTATTTTTGAGATAGACTCTTGAACTGTACCTGGCCCGCACCGCCAACAACCTCTTGGGGCCCTCCTACCTCTTCTCCTGTGCTGAGCTGCAGGCATACACTGCTGTGTAGCAGGAGTGCCTGGGCATCCAGACTTGGTACTCATGTGTGCAGGGCAAGTGTTTTACCCACTGAGCCGGTTTTCCAGCGTGGAAGAGGGAGATTCTAAACATAGTCCTATCTGGTGCAAGTTCCCATAGATGCCTGAGGTAAGGTTTCATGATGGAAGCATGCAACAACACAGTAGAACCATTCACCTTGTGTTGGAAACTGAGAAAGAATGTCATCTCTAGGACATCCCCTTAGTAACCTGAAGACCTCCTACCCTCCCGATAGTGCCACGCCTGGGGACCGCGTCTTTAAAACGTGGACTTCTACAGGATATTATAGGTCCAGACTGTAGCAAATCAGCACACCAGTAATCCTTGGAGGTCGAGGGAGGAGGATCACAATTTTGAGGATAGTCTTGAGCTATACATTAAGATTTTTTTTTTTCGTAAGAGAAAGGGAGGAAAGAAACTGTAACATGAGAATGAAAAATTGAGAAAGATTTGTAGGGATTAAGTTCCTGGGCATTACAAGCATTATATAGTAGGACCATGGCTGGAGAGCCCTGAGTAGAGTAAATTGGTTTGGTTGGAGATCTCTTATTATTGTTGAATATTTTTAATGATTTAAACTTTATTATAAAAATTTGCAGCTGGGTGGTGGTGGTACACACCTTTAATCCCAGCACTTGGGAGGCAGAGGTAGGCGGATCGCAGTGAGTTCAAGGCCAGCCTGGTCTACAAAGCAAGTTCTGTTACACAGAGAAATCCTGTCTCTGGGGGTAAAATCTTACAGTGAAATTAACAAGACCCAAAGTCGCTATGTCTCATTGAACTCCTTTATATACAGTTAAAATAGAATGGCCCTCAAGCTGTGGAACCTCTCACTGGAGTGTGAGAGTGTGTATATGTGTGTGTGTGTGTGTGTGTGTGTGTGTCTATTGGTGTTAGGTTTTTGAGACAGGGTTTCACTGTAAGACCCTAGCTGTCCTGGAACTCACTCTGTAGACCAGGCTGACCTCAAACTCACAGAGATCCACCTGCCTCTGCCTACTGAGTGCTGGGATTAAAGGCGTGCGCCACCACTGCCTAGCCACTATCAATATTTTTATGACCTTATCCACCATCAAAAAAGAAGAGGAGGACAGAAAAAACAGTCCATGGTTGAGTTAAAACTAAAAACAAAAAACTTACCTTTGGATTAAGTGTCTCTCAGCTGCACCCAGGTCCTATCACCTAATATTTACCCTGTGTTGTTTTCCTTTCTTCATGTTATGCTGTACCCACTGTACATTTGTTTATATAGTTCATGCATATGTTACAGGCTAGGATCCACATAGGATCTTTGTGAGATTGTGTGGCCACAGTACATTCTAGGTCCATCTATTCTCCTGAAAACTTGGTGGTCATTTTTCTTTAGAACTATATTCTTCTGTATCTATGTGCTAGATTTTTTTGTTATCTATTCTCTGTTGACAGACAGCTAGGTTTGTTCCATTTCCCTGAAGCATCAGTAAACATGGTGTGCAGATACCTCTGTGGTAGGGCATGGCGTTCTCCGGGTATATGCCCAGGAGTAAAATAGCTGAGTCATATGATAGATGTTTAGAAATTCTGGGTTTTTCAGCTTTTTATAGAGTTTAAACCTTCATGGTAATCTCTGATAATGTTCTGTTATGATCCTGCTATAATGACTCTTTTGAACTCTAATTGTTAATTTGTGTCTTTAACCTCTTTTTGTCAAGCTGTCTAAGGGCTTGTCATTCTTACTAGCTTTCCTCAACCAACTCCTTGGTTGATTTTTGTTTATTGCTCCTTTAATCGTTCTCATTAATTTCTTCTTTAATCTTTATGTTGTCATCTACTGTGTGTGGAATTGATTACGTTTGTTACCTCTCAGAGTTTTTAATGTGAGCACTTAACCTCCACAGACGTTCCTCATAGGACTGCCTTGGCTGTGTCCCAGAGGTTCTTCTGGGTGTGTTTTCATTATCATTTGACTTTAGGCATTTCTTTTTTACTTGAACTGCTCATTCAAAAATGTATTTTTAGTTTCTAAATATTTTTGTGGTTTCTGTAGTTATTATTCCATTGAGTTATTCCACTGTGGTCTGACACAATACAAGGAATTTATTCCATTTTTTTGTTTGTTTGTGAGGCTTGATTTGTATCCTGTATGATAGTTTGGAGAAGGCTCTATGTGCTGCTGTTGATTGTTTTACTTCTTTGTTTAAACTTTTTTTTTTCCCTTGAGTTTTCAAGATGGTGTTTTTCTGTGTAACACTGGCTGTTCTGGAACTCGCTCTGTAGACCAGGCTCGCCTCAAACTCAGAGATCCACCTGCCTCTGCCTCCTGAGTGCTGGGATTAAAGGGATGGAGCACCACCGCCTGGCTTGTTTAAAGATATTTATAAGTTGTGTCTATGTGTGTGCATGTGTACGTGCCTTCCACCTGTGTGTGCCTTTGTGGGTGCATGACCAGCAGAATCTAGAAGATGGTCAGATCTTCTGCAGCTGACATGAGTGTTGAGAACCAAACTTGGATCTTCTGAAAAAGTAGTAAGACTTTCATTTAACCCCGAGCCATTCTTTCCAGCCTGTTTTTACTTTTTCTGTAATTCTGTATGTGTATGTGTGTGTGTGTGTGTGTGTGTGTGTGTGTGTGTGTGTGTGTCAGTTTCTGAGTACAAGTGCCTGTCAGACACCCTTGGTGCTGGCGTTACAGGCCTTTGTGCACTCACTGCCCAGCATGGGTTCAGGTCCTCTGCTCTTAACTGCCGAGCCTGCTCTCCAGGCTTTAAAACTGTGTTTTATTATCTGATCATGATTTCTTTTTATAATTAGAAGCTATATATATAGAATGCTCAGTTGTGGTTTTAACAAAGAGAAAAAGGTCTTCTGACTGTCATGTTGCTCAAAGGCTAAAGTATATTATTGCTATAATCTCGATGTCAAAATCAGTAGAGATCCATCATCTGAGCATACTGGCTCCATTGGCCTGAGAATGACAAACCCTAAACACAGAATCGCTTCTCAGCCCTCCAGTGCCACTCAGCACTTGTTTGCTTTGGTGCTCTCCTCTGATATAAATGCTGCTAATTAAACGACAGAAAACAGATTGTTACCGGAAATACCTCTTTAGTAACATTATAAGTAGTCCATGTGTAGTATCAGCCTTGATCTTAAAAGAAAGAAAAAACCCACAGGCCCCTGTTTTCAGTTAGAAGTTTGTCATACCTATGGAATCTAGTACGTTACGTAAGAAAACAAATTCATGTACATATTTAGCTATCTTGTCTGTGTGTTAAAATTATTCTCTAGTTTAGCTGTAGCTTTTACTTTTTTGTGTCTGTATGTGTTGTCAGAAGCATAGGTGAATGACCTGTTTGTGAATCTCCATAGAGTCAGGATTTATTGAACAACAGATTCACAGGTACTGCAGTTTTGTGGCAGCGGTTTGCCAGATACTGCCACTTTCCTTGATCTCCTTAGCCAAAGCACAGGGTCTTTTATTTCAGTCTTAATGAAAAATAGCTCTACATCAGATATTACATACCACACAGAGTGGCTACAAAGGGTAAAGGAAGCAGAGGCTCTCAGCTGGGAAACTGGCAGAAAGGCTGATGATCAGTGGGAGTGAGGTCACAAGCCAGCAGGAGGTCTGTGAGGGGCTGCAGCTGCTGCTGTGGAATCTGCTGGCTACAGGATAGGAGTTGAGCTATAGAGTTGAATCCAGGGACAAAGGGCAGGACTAAGTTCAGCTGAACTCAGATGGATGGACAGGAGGACAAGCAGACAGTCTGAGTAAATCATCTCAACAGTAAGAACAGAGCTGAGCTGCAACCCATCTGTCTCTTGATGCACCACACACCAGATGTGGGATGGTTAGAGCTGGTGCCATCAGAGTGACGTCAGGGTGAGGGAGCTGCTCCCTCCTTGATCTGGTGTCACCATTGAGTTCTTGCTGCTGGTTTTCTTTATGTGGTGTGAATAAGCACATGTGCTCTTACAGTCCCAATTCACGCTGGCAGCTTTATAGGGTGGCACTTTTTCTACTCCCCTGAGACTCTTGTCTAAAATGCCCAAAGCTCTGGATTTGAATCCCAGCACTGAAAAAGAAAAATC
Source organism: Dicrostonyx torquatus (assembly GCA_028555095.1). Classification (NCBI taxonomy): domain Eukaryota; kingdom Metazoa; phylum Chordata; class Mammalia; order Rodentia; family Cricetidae; genus Dicrostonyx; species Dicrostonyx torquatus. The sequence continues at coordinate 3,487,370 of JAQHUG010000035.1, forward strand.
CTGAAAGGAAAATGGCTGAAGTGTATATTCTTAATTTGAAGTAAGGATGCAGTAATCTTCTACTGTTTGCCTACATAACAGCCTTAGGAGAACTAAGAAAGTTACCACAAAGATACCTGAAGACATGGTGTAACTGAGAAGTAGTCAGATGACATCCTGTACTCGCTAGAACAGCTGTGGGCTGTGAAATGCAATGGTTCTCAGACTGTGCCATGCCCTGGGAGACTCTGGTTCAGATTGATCAAGCTGTTTATCATTGTCGTTTATTGGTTTCAAAACAAGAAGTTAGTATGTCATGACCTTCTTTGGATTTAAGTTTTGGCAAACTTAGTGAGAAAAAGTCTTTGCTCTGAACACTTGGGTAGAATTTTTTTATTTTATTTTATTTTTTTTATTTTGTGGTGTTGACAGTCTAACTCGGGTAGACCAGCACTCTACCAGTAAACGACATCCCCAGCCCTTGGATTTTTTTTTTTTGTCGTCATTGTGTGTTTTTGTTTTGAGACAGAGTCAAATATTATTTGACCAAGGCTGTCTTTGAACATAAAGTCCTCCCATCTCTACCTTCTAAATACTAGGATTATTACCATGTACCACCAGAAAATTTCATTTTTAAAGTAGAAAGTCTCAACTGGAAAAATTACTGATAGAACAACTCTTGATTTTAGGGAGTAGTGATGGCTCTGAACTCAGTGAAGAGACCTCATGGCCGGCTTTTGAAAGGTAAGAGAAATTAGCCACTAAAATTGCTTTGACCTTTGGCCTGTCTTAGGAAATAATATGGATACGAATCGGAAAAAGTTGTTGTTACTTATTACTAAGTGACTAATCGTTTTACTGGCAGAAGAGATGGCAAGTAGATATTTAACTATAGAATTGTACATGAGAATGGCTATTGTGATCTTTATGTTTGTTTGGGGTTTACATGTGTTTTGAATTTTTGAAATTATAACATTTATTTTTTAGCAATAATAAATGTCTAATAAAAATTTTTAAATAACTATACTTAACTTCTGTGTACCAAAATGACATTATTTCCATAGGTCTGTGTAATCTAATTGTAACACATTTATTTAACTTTTGCATTCTTAAGGACAAAATGACAGCTAATTTTAAATTACAAGTAAAGATTGACATTTGACATAAGAGGTCAGTGCATGTGTAGTGCTTCTTGCTAACCTACTGTACGATCATGCCGTCTTCCCTTGTTGCTTTAAGCTGCAACCCTGTCATCTGTACAGAGACAATGTGCCATATTGATTATCAAATAGAATTCTCCCTGAGACTAAGGACAAGTTATTCAAATAGGTATTTGCCACACATCCATTTGAACTCTTTTTTTATTTTTTTTTATTTTTTTATTTATTTATTTATTTATTTTTGGTTTTTCGAGACAGGGTTTCTCTGTAGCTTTGGAGCCTGTCCTGGAACTAGCTCTTGTAGACCAGGCTGGTCTCGAACTCACAGAGATCCGCCTGCCTCTGCCTCCCGAGTGCTGGGATTAAAGGCGCCATTTGAACTCTTAAGTTATCACTTTAGTACCTCGTCCGGCTCAAGACATCTGACTTGACAGAAATAAGTACTCCATTGCTACACATAAACCAAGATCCGAAGTCATAGCTACTAGTGGACTAGGGAGGTGAGGGAGTTCTAGGGAGGTGAGGGAGTTGGTGCTTGTTTCACAATGTTGGGGGTTGAGCCCAGGGCCTCCCACTGAACCTCCTCATTGTTGAGGTGTTAGTGTTATATGAAAACTCCAGGTCAGTCACTTTTAAACAGGAACACTTGAAATTATATTTGAATCATTAATTTCAAACTGCCTGTTAGAAACTTTCTCTTTAAAGATTTCTCATGATTAACAGAAATTGGTTAGCATTTGTTTCTTAGGTTGTTTAAACTATAAACTCAATACCCAGTGTAGTGTTGCATCCCAGCAGGTTGTCTCTGAAGGCAGTTTGTAATGTGTTGACCTTCATACCTCACACTAGTGTTGTTCTTGTACGGCACAGTTTGTTTAACATGCGTTTGCAGCTAAAGCATCTGTACCTGTGCCAGGGTTAACTATCATGTATCATACACTTTGGCTTTCCTAAACCAAAAAATACCATTATTTCTGGGTTTATATTTCCTGTATCAAATACGATGTGATTTGGGATGAATACTGGTTCATACCATTCTTAGCATTTATTGGCTTTGACAGTTGATATGAAAAACAAATAATGCCTGTTATGTTCTCCTCAGTTTGTCTCTACTAGTTTCTTTGATAAGAAATTTTCCTCATTCATTTTAAGTTTATAAGTCACATTGCTTTTAGGTGTCTTCATAGGGACATAATAAAATGAATTATTCATACAATTCCGTGTGTCATATTTAAACTGGAATCCAAGAAGAGCAAAGGAGGCTGTGGAACATTTTCAAGTTTCCATAAACAGTTGTTGTAACAGATAGATGAGAATGAGTGCTGTGTAGTCTAGTGTGTACTTTATACCTGTGTTTCTAGAGTCAGTAGAAAAAATTGTAACTATGTTTCATGTTTTAAAAAAGAATCCTATCTTTCCCTTTTTAAGGATTAATATAGAAAGCTAGATTACAAACTAGTGTACTATTCTAGGTATTAATGATTTTATGAATAAAAATATGTGTAATGTATACAATTTATAATGGAATCCAACAGGAACAGATTATACCATTCTCTCGGCCCGGTGACAAGAGTGCCACGAAATGGCTATCGAAGCCACACGAAGGCCAGCAGGTACAATTCCCCTGCATCAGGGGCCATAGAACTCCCTTCTGGTGTTGGTGGCTGGCTCATATGGGTGTTGTCTGACATTTTTTTTTTCTCTTCTTTCTCAGCTAATTGGTTTTAAAACTAAACAAATTGCCATGAAACTTTCTTTCCAAGATTTATTCTAGTTTAAATTTGAACTAGTCTTTCTAAGTCACAGAGCTAATTATTAAAATTTGCATCTTTATGTCACATTTTTAAAATGCTACAAAGTTGTTAGCCCTTTGACTACACACTGTCTAATGATGCTGATTACAGCTGAGCTGTGTAAAAAATCAATTTGTTACTCTTAAGTTGCAATCAAAGCATTTCTTTTTCTAGTAAGTTTATATTCTATTTGTCTTTTTTAAGTAAGTTTTTTTATCCAGATAAACCATAGAGCCTAAATGTAGATGAGTCTGTTTCATTAAATATTTTTTTAGCTGGGCCTCTCTGTAGAAGTACCTAAAGATGATACATGCGGTGGGGTAGGAGGGCTCATAACAGGAAATCACTCAGAAGAACAAAGCAGCTCTTGAGAAGCAAACCCTGTCAGCTTGATGGTGTCTCCTCTTGTGTGCCCCCTCCTTTTAAACAGCTAGAGCATGAAAATTCCAGGTTGTCACTTTGAAGACACCTAAATAGTTGTAAAGAAACTAAACATCTGCATTCTTTGCTGTGTACATCTCATAACACATCACCAGAGATTGGCATTTAAATCATTCTGCTTTAAATATAGACTCTAAAATCAACTGAGGAAAGACAATTACAATGATTACTAAAATATATGAAACAGGAATCCTGAGTGTGGGGGTTCTTTGTTAGAGATCTTAGGCACTGGTAGCTTTTGAATATCACTAAAACTTAATACAGAAAGCCGGTTTCTAAAAGCATGTTATTGACACTGTTACTTTTATTTATATACTTTAAAATTAAGTGTGAGTTTTCTGGGGTTGTTTTTGTAGGGTTTTTTTTTGTTTTGTTTTGAACTTGTTAGTTGCACTTTCTGTTTTATATACTTAAATACTTCTAACAAAAAATCCTTGTCTCTTTTGCCAGCAATCAGAGTTTCTGATGCATTACCACAGTGATGTACTGTGGCATGTTGAGAAGGAGAAAAAAAAAGCCTTAACTTTTTTAACTAATCTTGGTTCAAGTGAATTCCTCCTCTCTTTCTAAGTTGTATCTGTTGAAATATGTAATAGGATGTGTGTTTAATCATCTGACTTTAATAACTTCCTCATTAGCTTTATGACAGCTTATAAATCTCAAATCAGTAAGTCTTTAAAATCCTCAGTTTCTTACCAGCGCTCAATAAAGTATCAAAGTTTTAAAGTTAAGAATACTGGGGTTTCACTTACTGACCCCCTCTTAATGACCGCTTCAGACGTGTGCTTAGCTGCTTCCCGCTTGGTCTTGTTACAGTTCTGCAGAGTCGGAAGACTTGGCGGTGCACTTGTATCCAGGAGCTGTTACTATTCAAGGTGTCCTCAGGAGGAAAACTTTATTAAAAGAAGGCAAAAAACCCACAGTAAGATTCCTCTTACTCTGATGTAGGTCTGAAGATACGCTAATGGCCCCAAGAAGCACGAAAGTTGGAAAAGAAACAGATTCGTAGTAGAGTTGTAGTCACTAAAAACACACTAAGGTTGGTTTTGGTTGGTTTTGGTTTCTCCTGGACAAGGAGAACTTCACTCTGAATCAAGAAGGTGAGTACACAGAAACAGGAAGTGTGCTTGGTTTTCCTCATGGGGTATTCCCCAGAGAAGACTGCTTGGACATGTGTCTCAGTTTTATTAGATGACTACACTGGGTGTTTGGGATCCCAAGCCTTTCTCAGAGTGACTTTTGAAGCACAAAAGCCATGTCCTGAGTTGACACACTTCATTTAACAAGAGTAGTTAGCCAGATGTGAGACTACAGAAGCCAAAGAGCAAGGTTAGTGCACTTAGAGATTTTCCAAGAACTATGAAGTTTGCTCAGTTAGGCCTTTGTTTTGGTTTTGGTAGGTGGTGCTGTGTGCTGAGTTTTACAGCCAAAATGGCACTTCCATCATGGAGTTGGTTATGCTGAGGTCTGAAACCTAATAAGGTCTGGAGCCCCATTGCAGCTTTTATTCTAACTCGGGTGGTTACTATAGTTTTCCCCATTGACTTGGGCAGTCTTATTTAGTCTTAAAATTATTTGTGCACAGGAAGTGAAGAATGAAGGGAAAGGAGTCACTGCTCCAGGTCATCAAATTCCCTTACCCTGTTGATTAAAGTATTAAAGCTATTATGTAGATTGCAGCTAAATCACATTTTAAATGTGCTTAAATCAAATAGTCCTGAACTTCAATTTCTAAGGTAGTTCTTACCCAAAATTATTTTTAATGGGCCCTGAAAATACATTAAAAAATAACATAATAAGCTGGGTTTAGTGGCATACACCTTTAATCCCATTATTCAGGGAGTAGAGTTTACATAATAGATTCCAGGCCAAACTAGGTCTACACAGTGAGACCTTGTCTCAAAAAAAGAAAGAAGGAAAGAAGAAAAAAAGTATATCATAATTTGTTTAGAAAAATTGAAAGTAGAGTAATTCCTAGGAACTAGAATAATTTTGTTCCATCAATTTATTTGGACTTTGTAACGTATTTTTCCATGTAAACAGAATCCCAGTACTAAATGTCCTCCAAATATCCCTGCCAGAAACAAGAAACTAACTGGACAGAACTTGTAGTATATAGCAAAAAAAGTTTGTTTTTTTTCTCACAGCATAATAGTTTGACTACTAAGAAAAGTTTTTTCTTTTCTCAAATCACATTACAGTTTAATTTAAAATATATATCTACTAGGCAGTGGTGACACACGCCTTTGATCCCAGCACTATGGAGGCAGTGGTAGGCGGACCTCTTGAGTTTGAGGCCAGCCTGATATATACAATGCAAGTTCCAGTCAGGGTTACACAGAGAAACCCTGTCTTAAAAGAACATTTTTAAAAAAGGAATAATAAAATGTATACTTTGGCTCATATCTACACTTACGGCTTTTGAAAATCTAAGGGCTTCTGAAAATGTGAAAGTGGTCTATCTCTGTCATCTTAGTTTGCTTTTTACATCACATTAAACCAAAGGTGCACACATTCAGAAAGCTAGCTCTCGAGTGACCTTAGAGTCACACGTGGGCTGAGGTCTTGCTACAGCTGTTGTCTGCTAGGTGCTAGAATCTAGCAGTAAGCATGCAAAACTAAGTGCCTGGCTTTTGAGAGTGTACTCCACTGAGGAAAGCGGAGAGGTTAGCATACAGATGGTCTTCCAAAGGCGGGACTGCATCACTAGCACCGTGAAGAAGTGTCCCCAGAAAGAGATCTGTACAGCATCACAGCCCTGAGTTCATGATCTTTCTGCATCCGCACCCTGAGTTACGGGTGTGCTGCTATCCGTGCCCACTCCTTCCCTTGTTTTAGTTTTTTGTTACTGTTGTTTGTTTTTCAAGACAGAGTTTCTCTGTGTAGTCCTGGCTGTCCTGGAACTTCCTCTGTAGACCAGTCTGGCCTCTAACTCACAGAGATCCATCTACCCTCTGCTTCCTGAGTGTTGGACTTAAAGGTGTGACCACACATGTGCTAGGTCACCCTGTGTCAGCACTGCTAAGGGATGACTGTGATAAAAGAAAGACTGGTAAAATGTCAGTGAGCAGAAATCTTAACAATAGCTGTGTAGCCTTGGAAGCCACATGAATGAAGTTGAATAGAAAATGGGAAAAACAAAAGCAGGGGCAAGAGTGAGAAACCTTGCTGTGAAAAGAGCGAAAGAGCTGGATGATGTTGAGAGGACAAAGGAGGACACGAAGGAGGGAAACTCCAGGCTCATTGTTTAATTAGGTGGAAGAGGGAGGAAATTAAGAGAGAAATTACTGCAAACACAAACTAAGAAAGAGGAACTGGATGTCCAGAGCATAAATAGTTAAGTTTATAGCTGAGTGGTGGTGGCTTATGTCTTTAATCCCAGCCTGGCCTACAGAGTAAGTTCCAGGACACCCAGGGCTACACAGAGAAATCCTGTCTCCAAATAAAAAGAAGTTGAGTTTGTCTTTGATAGCTTCAGGGCTAACAGAACTTTGGTAGCAAGAAAGAAGGCTGATTTTTGTGAGTCCGTAAACAGGCAGTTATGGAATGTGTGTTGAAAATAGGAGTTTTTGTTTTTTAATCCAGATTTAGTCTATTTAAACAGGAATTATGTAATGACATCATGGGAGTTGGTATAATAGAACTTTGAGGAGTGGGTATGAAGTAGTTGTCTATACAAGTTCCAGGATAGCCAAGGCTACACTGAGAAACCCTATCTCAAAAGAAAAGAAAGAGAGAGGGAAAATAGTTGTATATAGAGAAAGAGTACAATGACTTGATTGAGTAAAAAAATATTAAAAAGTACTATGAGATTGGTAAACATCATCTTACCTGTTGGCAAAGCTGTGTTCCTTCCCATGATACTCTGCTGCTAAGTAATGAGATACAAAGAAAAAACCTTCTTCTATCATTCCCCCTTATTTTTTGAAACAAGATCTCTCACTAAACCATGAGCTCAGTGGCTAAACTGGGTGGCCAGCAATCTTCCTGTCTCCCACACCCAGATGTTTGCTACTGAACACAGCCTTTCCATGTGCCGGGGATCTGAACTCTGGTCCTCATGCTTGCACACAGCAGGCAAGCACTTTATTGGCAGAGCCATCTCTTCAGCACCCAAAAGTTAGAAGATTCTTGATGAGATGTGGAACTGCTTGACTTCTGAAGTGTCTTCACTGAAAGTGACAGCAATGTCCGAGATGCAGATTTAGAGATGCTGTAACCGTCTCTAATAACTGAAGAATAGAATATTGTCACTAAGAAGGTCAAGTCAGAGCCTTTCAGTGATGTTTTCAAGTTTATCTTCTCCAGGTAGCATCTTGGACAAAGTACTGGGCAGCCTTGTGTGGAACACAGCTTTTTTACTATGCTGCCAAATCTCTGAAGGCTACAGAAAGAAAACATGTAAGTATTCCTCCTCAAAACCATTAGCTTTGTTTCATGACTTCTTCCTGGTTGTACAGAGAATACCCCTAATAGGATACAAGATCGTGTTTCTCATCCAGCAGCTGTCATGCTTACTCCTAATTGCATGTTATAGTTGGAAACACAGTTTAAGCAGCCATTCCAAGGAATGCCATGGAATCACTTTTGTGTTTCCAAGTTTTTCCATTGCAAATGTGAAAATAGCACATTGCAGATATCTGTTTTGGGATTAAACCTGTCTCAGCCTGCATTGGGTCAGACCATGGCTCAAAACCCCTGCCTTGTAGCCTCAGTTCCTAGTATTTAAATGTGAAAATTAAAACAATACCTAAAATTCTGTCTCATATCTGGGCATGATGGCACACACCTTTAGTCCTAGCACTCAGAGGCAGAAAAGTTATGATCTCTGATTTCAAGACCACACCATGAGTTCCAGGACTATATAGAGAAGACCCTGTCCCAAAAAGAACAACAACAAAAATCTATCTCAGACTCTAATGCAGCATTTCTCCCAACGGTGAAGAGGTGCCTGTGGACCTGCTTTCATACCCTCCATGGTTCCTTAAAAGCCTCTTGATGCTCTTTTCTCTGTATGCAGCCTTTTTAATTATGAAATGTTTACTTTTTAATTAGTATACCAAGTCTTACATTTTATTATGGTATTTCACACATAGGTTTTGTCTTGTTGATCATCCTTCCCCCATCTTTTCCCACTGCCCCCAGCCTGTACACCCTTTCTTCCACCAGAAGTCTCTTTTCCCACTTTATGTCACATGTCTTGAGTCTCTCCCCCAACAACTCTCTCTTCTTCTGGTCCCCTCTTTAGTTTCATGGCCTAAACAGACCCACATCTACACACATACATAAACATTGAAGCTAGGATCTGTAGGATCTGCACATAAATGTGGGTTATCTCCCACGTTTTTTGTTTGTTTGCTTGCTTGTTTGTTTGTTTTTTGGATCTATAATTTCATGCAGTTTTCACTTTTTCTTTGTGACTGGAAAAATTTTATTGTCTATATAGAATATTTTTACTATCCATTCACCTGCTGATGGACATGTAGGTTGGTTTTATTTGTTTAGTATTGTGGATAGAGCAGCAATAAACATGGAAGTTTAAGTATCTGGTGTGATAGGATGTATATAGGTGCATGTCCAGAAATGAAATAACATAAAACCTAGGTTTATGGGTCATAAAACCTCTGGTCTTATTTCCATTATGACTGCACTCCCACCCACAGTAACCAAGGCTTCCTCCTTCCCCACATTCTTACCTGCATTTATTATCTTGATCTAGACTAGGTAAAGTGGAATCTCAATATAGTTTTAATTTGCATTTCCCTGGTAGCTAAGGATATTAAACACATTTTAAAATATTTACTGGCCGTTTGTGTTTTATGCTTTGATAACTGTCTAGTCCTCTCAATAGTTCATTTATTACTTGGCAGTTTGGTTCATGTTATGTTTAATTTTTTATTTGCAAATTTCATACATGAGTACACTGTATGAATCATTTCTGCCCTTGACTCCTCTTGTGCCTCTCCTCTCGAATTCATGACATTATTTGTGTGTGTGTGTGTGTGTGTGCGTGCGCACGCGCGCACACACACACAAAGATAAGCAGCCTACTGAACCCAATTAGTGTTGTCCTTGTTTGCATGTGTTTAGAGATGTTCACAAAGATAACAGTGAGTCAAAGGCCAGCCTGGGCTACAGTGTGAGACCTAATCTCAAAAATGGAGGAGAGAAGAAAAATACTTGGCAACCATATGCCATACATATACCTGAATTAGAGTTATTATTTGTTGGTCTATGAAGAATAAACTTGGGAAGAAGAGGTATTATTTTGTTATGCTCTGTTTTTTGAATGTTTAAAAATGAAAGCATACTGATGATATAAACTTTTAGTTGAAGTATATTCATTGTAAAAAAAACTACAGCTATATTTAAATCTGTCACTACATAGTAATGACTGAACAATGTGTTTTATTAGTTAAAGTTTTAAAAACCAAATCTGCACTTGAGAAAAAGCTATAGTATTTATAAAGAATAAAACAGAAAAATGAAACAGGGAAATTAATGGAGGGTAAAATGTACTAACCGGCTTGATTAAATGATCATCCATTAGACAGAAATGTAAAGGTGGATGATATTGCATTAGCTGTGATGTAAGATTACATGTAGTCAGAAACTGAAAGTGTGTATGTGAAGGCGTGTGTGCCTGCGGGGGGGGAGGCTGGCAGTATCCTTTTTTTTTTTTTTGCAGTATCCCTTTAATATACTGTAATTCCTCATCTAAGAAAAATTTCTCCTTTGTGAACAAGTGCACAAAGATAATTGGTAGAAGGATATTCCTGTAATGGTTAGAATATCAGTAAGGAAATAATTATTAGTCATTTAAAACCACAATCATAGCATAACTATACCTAGTTAGCAGCTGTCAGTAACAGATCAAGTTCCAAGCATAGGAAGAAGTCAGCAAGGGGTATCACGTTCCAAACTCGACTCTGTGCACTGTGGGGTGCCTGTATTTATATCTCATCCACCTTCACTGTGGGGCGTATGTCGCTTGCTAATTCAGCAGAGGTCAGGAAGAACATCTTAGAAAGGAGTTGTGCACTGTCAGGTGTGCCATCCTAACCTCCTGGTTTCCTTTTTATTTTTGTGCCTCTCACATCACTGTTATACTGTAGTCATTCCTTCCATTGCTTTTAACTGTGAAAGATACGTCGTAAACGAGCATATTTAAGCCTCCTCTAGCGTAAGACATAGCTGTCATTGCTGTGAGGGAGCCATTCCCAGACGGGCATATCTTACATGTCATTTTTGTCATGGCCTTGTTTTCCTTCAGAGTTTTCCCATACATGTCTCCTTCCATAAGTGTCAGTTTAACTTTTTAACTGTACTTGCATTTACGTTCTCTTTCCCTTCTGCTCACCGCTTGGCCTCTCTGGGTGAAGCTCACTCTGTAAACCAGGCTGGCCTTGAATTCAGAGGCCTTCCTCCCCGCTCCTGCTACCACCACACCCAGCTGCTCGTGCACCATGAGATCACGCAACTCAAATCTGCTCTGTACTGTTGAAGTCAGTTACTGCTTTTCATAGCTGAATAGTCTTCTATTTTATGAGTTTATCATAATGTAGTCATCATTCTATTGATGAGTATTTGATGGGTTTGTGTCTTCCCTGTTTCTGATGTGGATATTTTTGTGCACAGATTCTCTGGGTTATGTCTTGAGTAGTGTAAATATTAAGCTTTTCCAGAAAAGGCAAGGTAAGTTTCCTGTCACCAGAAATACTGGGGCTCTCTTTGGCCACGCATGTGAAGCATAGCTGTATTTTGTCTGCCATTGGTTACTTAGTGAGTTTCACCCTTTCTGTGCTTTCTCTTCACAAAATGGCTGTGGATCTGTTGCTTAATCTTATTTTATTTACTTAATAAAGTTCTGCATTTAATCAAGCCACACTAGCAGTCACATGGTGGAAGATCATTCATTTTGATTTTTACTCTGTACTGTGACTTCTGGCAACTCTTTTTTTACACACTGCTAGATTTGAGTTGTATTTTTAACACTCCTTATTCCTGTTACTGAGATTAACCTTACTCTCTGCCCTTTTCCCCACAGAAAAGAATGGGTACCTGTGAAAGTAACCAACATGCTAAAAATACTTCCCTTTTTTTTAATTTTTGTAATCTTTCTTGGTTTTGCAAAATATAAATAAGAATTGTTGGATAGCCTTGCTGACATATGAAATCATCAGATCGAGGAAACACACGTTAGGATGCAGCTGTGGCTCTTAAGTCAACAGTTCTCAGCCTGTGGGTCACGAGACCATGGGAAAATACAGGTGCTTACATTGCAATTCATAACAATAGCAAAATTAGTTATGAAGTAGAAACAAAGTAATTGTATGGCTGGGTCACCACATGTGAGGAACTGTGTTGAAGGGTCACAGCCTTAGGAAGGTTGAGAACCCCTGCTCTAGGTGGAAACACTGTGACTAGGTGAAGCAGCAGACTGACAAGCACGCTCTTCAGAAATGTACGGTGCAACAGTGGCTGTGACGAAGCGTGGCACTGGGGATGGCTGCGTAAAGAAGGCATGCCAAGCTGACCTGGGTCAGCATTAGGTCATACAGCTTATCTGTCCTACGGACAAACTGACACTTCCCTTTCAGTGAGAACTGGCCATAAAAGTCACTAGTTGTCACTGTTCCTTTTCTCTGATTATCTTACATCCTAGTTCAAGTCAACGTCAAATAAGAATGTGTCTGTGGTGGGGTGGATGGTGATGATGGCTGATGATCCAGAGCATCCAGACCTCTTCCTGCTGACTGACTCGGAGAAAGGTGAGCTGCTAGCCAGGCGGGGATCAGAGGTGCTACAGACACTAACCCTGAGCCCAGAGCCTGGTTCTGCTGTATCACCAACAGGGAGGTGTTGGAGGAATTGCATCTTTTGATAGTACTTTTGTTCCATTTTTATATTCTAAGCTTAATTTAAAAGCCCAAGTAATCCAACTCATGGATTCTATACAGAATTCTACAAAGGCTCACTATATGTAATATAGGCAGTACCTCCTAGAGTGAGCGCACAGGAAGGGTGGGGTGGTAGTATTTGCAGACTATCTAGAGAAGCCACACAGTTATTTTAATGAACGGTTAGGGAACCATAATCCCTTTACTGCACATACCGTAGAAAGGTGATTTTTTTCTGAACGTCAGATCCTGTGAGCATACGGCATAAAGAACTGTCCACTGGGTGATGAGGCTGCAGATGGAGAGAGTTCTGAAACTGTTTCACTCCATCTTCTTGTCTGGCTGGGGTGTTAGGTTGTATTATCTTTAAATGTATTGTTTTCTACTTGCTTTTGGTAATTTTAGGAAATTCATACAAGTTTCAAGCCGGCAGCAGGATGAATGCGATGCTATGGTTTAAACACTTGAGTGCAGCCTGCCAGAGCAACAAGCAGCAGGTGAGTAGTCTCCTCCTCAGACTCTGTAACTAGAAAAAGACATTCATAATATAATAAATAGCCAAGCCTGGCCTGGAACTCACTAGTTAGCTCAGGCTGACCTCAAACTTGTGATTCTCCTTCCTCAGCACTAGTGTTCTGGGGTTTATGTATGCACTACCATACCTAGTTGGATTATTTTCTCAGTTGTACATAATTTTTATTGTTTATAGAAATCAGTGAGGTATGGAGTCCATATTTTAGAAAGATAATAAGTAAACAAAACTATGCAATACAGAGTGAAAAGAAGGGAGACTGGTAGGGAAAGGCACCATATGTGACTGAGCTTTCCCAGAGACAGTGATGCTCACGCAAGCGGTAGGAAGATGGAGAGTGGAGGGCCAATTTAGGCAACAACCAGTGCAGATAAAGCTAGAAGTTTATCTTTGATAACAACTTGAAGTGGGTACCCGTGGTTGCAGTGAAACCATGGTGACCCAGTAGAAAGCTTGTCTCTGTACAGGGCGGCTGTCTGTTGTGCTGTGTTCTCTGGGCCCTCTGGCAGAGATGCCCTGAACCACAGGTTAGCAGACGGGAAACAGTCACAGTTGTGGAGTTTGCGTGAAGCTTTTCTAGTTACACAGATTTGGAAATCACAAATTTACGCTTTACCATTTCATTTGTGTCATCAGTGCCTGCCAGCAGGCAGTGTTGTGCACCATAAATTCTGAGGCTTAAATTGTGGTTTTTACTCTGTTGCATCAGGCTATTGCAACTCTTCATAAATAAGAAAACTGCTCAAATGCACTAATGACTTTACACAGTCAACCAGTACAGATGCTGGGCCTTGAACCCAATTGCCATTTGCCTTTCCTTTGTAAGTGTTGTTAGGTGGGCTTTTTTTCTATCATAATTATTTCAGTGATGTGTGGAGGGGGAAAAAATTTGGTACAGCCTTTAGCAACTCCCTGAAGGACTTAAAATACAAAGGTTTTTGCCCATTTTAAGTTAGTGTCTGTGGTAGGATGAAAGAAACAGTCTTTATTTTGCCTAAGACAAATAAGGCTTTCAGAGTTCTCTTCCATGCTATGTACTTTCTTTAAATATGGTCAGAGGTGTTCTTATTTATAAAGAATTTCACATTCCAGCCAGCTGGTAGTGCCACACACCTTTAATCCCAGCACTTGGGAAGCAGAGGCAGGTAGATCTCTGAGTTCCAGGCCAGCCTCCTCTACAAAGTGAGTTCTAGGACAGCCATGGCTACCCACAGAGAAACCCTGTCTCAAAAAAACAAACACAAACAAAAGTCTCAGGTTTCAAGATTAATCCAGGAGTGTGCATACCAACTAGCATAAAGAAAGGCACGCATCTTTTTACTGTATTAGTAAAACCTTCCTAATATCACATAGATGTGCAAAAATGGTTTTGTTTCTGCTTATTTTATATTAAGCAGAGAGTTAGCAAATTTATAATAGAACCTATGAAGTTTGAAAATTATTTGATGACCCTGTCTCAAATGCAAAATACCTTAAGACACACATTTGAGTGATTTACAAATGAAGCTCACTTTGTTAAAATAAAGATTCCATGTAACAGGAGCACAGGCTGCTTGTTCTTCCCTGCCACCCTAAGTTCTGCCCTAGCAGACCAAGCAGTTTCTTTATTGATTAACCAATGAAAGCAACACATAAACAGAAGGACCTCCTACACCGTTTCCCCTTTTCTGTTTAAAAAGGAAAGGAAGGCTTTAACATAGTAAAATTACATATAACAAAACAGGTATCAAGTAAGAATTACAGTTACAATATTTACATCTACTTTATCTTTTGTCATAACTAAGGAAAACTATAACTATCTATTCTTCAACTCTATCAAAGACTCCAGAAGGATATAATATTACCTAAGTAAACGAGAAGTAAGCAACTTCCAAAACTCTAGAAATGACAGAGACATCTCGCTTCCTGGACAGTCACCCCAAGTTCTTCTGTACCATTGGGGCATCCATCTTCAGCCTACAGGCCCATAGTATCCAGCAGACATTTCCATGAAGCAGGAAATTTCAAAGACACTTCAGTCACTTTCTTTTGTATCCTGTAGAATGTCTCACAGACTCTTTCATGAAACAGGAACCCTGAAAGATCATCTCACCTTTAGACAAGTTCAGCAGTCCTCTCTCTGAAGGTTCTTCATGTTCAGTTTATGCATCAGTCCAGGCAAGAGCAGTTTCTTGCCCAAATGGCTAACCAACTCCATAAGGAGCCTCTTCAATGCCCATCTTCCTCTTGAAGTAGATTGGTGCTGCCAGGAACAGACATGTCTCATTGTCATGAGAGCCCTAAGTTATTAAGACATTTTAAATACCATATTCTTGTAGTCTTTGAAAGATATGAAGAATGCCTATCTAACTGAAATATATCTCTATATATCTAGAAAATATAACTAACATAACTATAAGCTTGACTATTATGGATGATTATCCATTAACAATCTATATTTCCTAATTATACATTACATTTTTAAATGAACTACACAATCACAATACCTTAATCAAGAGCAGAAATATACATATAACAAGATTGACCTTAAATTTATATCAGTAAAGCAAGATTTATACTAATGCAAATTATTAATATCTATATCATATCCCTCTTTAGATGTAAACAAAGATTTATAAACAATATTTGGGAATATGGACGTAGTTATTTCTCTTCAAACTTTTTCCTGCTGTATGGGGGTACTTTTTTGCTGGGTTCATCTCAGTCAGCAGTTGGGGGAAGCATTTTCTTTGTGGGGGTGTTCACGGTGACCTCTCAGGAGGGCATGGTCTATCATACCATATTGGTCTAGAAACAATCCACAGGGTCTCATCCTCTGTGAAAACAAAAGAAGAACCTCTTTTTGAAAGCATCATCCTTAGACCCAAGTCCTGAAGTCACAATACCTTTATAATATACATTCTGGTCTAGCTTAGCAGCCCATACAATGAAACGTCTCTCTGCACTTAGCTCCTTCACAGTCAAAAAATTTAAAGAAAACACAATAATATACAGAATCCAGACTCCTTGTGAATTTTTCATTTTTACGTGGCTTATTTTTCTTTACTCTTTTTAACTTATCTCTATCTATATTTTGTCTGTTTAAAGACTTTACCCTTTTTTTAAAGCATTAACTTTATTTTATGACTCTATATACTCTTTTTATTTTCTCTCCCAAGCCTACATGCATTTATCCAATTTAGATAAATTTAGAGGTCGCTTATGTCTGAATCTGTCCTATTGCACTGTCCGTAATTCTCTACTGTCTTGAAGAGCTTTTAAAATGCTAAGCAGCTTGGTTGCAGCTGCTCTGGATATTGGCTCCACCTCTGTCCAATTTCAAAATGGTGGGCGTACCATTACTGCTAGCTCTGGGGCTGCCAGGTAGGAGCTACACTCAGCACTTGAACTCTGAGAATGAGCGTGCATCACATAAACTCTTTTTTATCTGAGTTACAGCCAAATCTGCCATGCAGAGCACTGCGCAGCCTGGAAACAGCGCTGTGTGTGGCGGCAGGAGTCTGCCATGCTCTCCTGCCTATGCACGCCTAGTAGACCTGATCCCACTGCCTGCCCAGGCAGGGAGCACCAAGCCACAGGCATGGTCTCAGGTACTTTGTTCCTGATCCCATGTGGGCACACAAACATCCGGGCCCACAAATGCCATTGGAGTTTGTACCGGTGGCACAGCCCAGGAAGCCATGTTTTAAAACTGCAGGGCTTTTTTTTTTTTTTTGTTACAGCTGCTGAGTCAGGAAATTTTCTCTTAAAGGAGCTATGGCATGCCGCCAGCTGTGCTAAACTCTGTATTTGTGTCTAGAATTACTTTTTAAGCCCTCTCAGGTTTTACGTGGAGTTAGTTTTCCACATTGGAGTGCCATTCTGTAACAAGAGTGCAGGCTGCTTGTTATTCCCTGCCACCCTAAGTTCTGCCCTATCAGGCCAACCCGTTTCTTTATTGATTAACCAATGCAATACCACATAAACAGAAGGACCTCCTACGCCATTTCCATATCACCAAACCTGGGATCTTAAGCACATGAGCCCTTGAGTTATAACTCACTTATGATATTGTCTCGTAGAATTGGCTGAGGCTGGAGAGATTGTGCAGTGGTTGAGAGTGCTTACTGCTTCTGTGTGGTTTGAGTCCCATCACCCACATCTGGTTGCCCCGCTACCTGTGTAACTCCAGCTCCAGAAGGAGCAGGTACAAAGAGAGTCTGTGGCCTGTGAGAGCCACTGAACCGCTGTAAGGTTAGGGAACCACTGACTGAGCAGCTGGGAAGCTGTGCTGACTGTGACCCCCGTAGCCCTTGGGTAGAGAGCAGTTGGGTTTTGCAGGCCTGAGGTATACCCCATTTAGCTAGCACACACAAGGCCCTGCCTGAGTTTCATCCCCAAGACCACGGTAAAAACTTTTTAATTCACACTTACAGGATAAATTTGAATGATGGTAAATTTGGCTCTTCGTATTTCTGATATTTTTATAGAGAAGTCCTTCATATTTTCTATAGAGCTCTCAGTGTAGCTTTCTTAAATGTACGTAGAGAAATTGATGGTAATGTGTGGAATCTGTTTGAGTAAAATCCATTAGGCCCCTGTAAGGCACGAAAACATCTATATAATTCCTCCTATTCAGGCATGCCTACTTGAAAAAAACATATTAACTCAATGATTTCCTAAAATGATTTGGCCTGCTGGACTCACTGTTACAAATTCATGAAGCATTTCCTATCAAATTCCTTTTAAAAGATACTTAAACGGTGTGATGGTGTGTAGATGGAGGCAGCTCATTCATCTCCCAGCCACCCAGACCCAAAATAATCACACAGAAACTGTATTAATTTCAACACTGCTTGGCCAATAGCTTAGGCTTCTTATTAAGTAACTCTTACATCTTAACTTGTTCCTATTATTTTTGTTTTTTACCACAAGGCTCATGTTTTACCATTAAGGTTCTGGCAGGCAAGCATCTTTCTCCTTTGGTGGCTACATGGCATCTCTCTGACTCTGCCTTCTTTTCTCCTCTATCTCTGCTCGGAATTCCCACCTTGCTCTATTCTGTGCTGCCATAGGCCCAAAGAAGTTCCTTTAATTAACCAATCATAATAAGACATATTCACAGCATACAGAGGGGAATCCCACATCAATGACTCGTGCTTGCATTCCTAATACTAACAAGTTTAAGACTGGCCTGTGTAGCACAATTAGTAAAAACCCAGAGACAGATATTGGGGTTCAACCTGAAAGTCAGAAAAGCAAAACAGCCAGCCACTGGCTATACATCTACTGCAGTCCAAAGTAGCAATCCTCAGAATGAGACTATCTGAGAGCTGTCTCCTCCCATCTTATATTCCTCTCTAGTGCTGGGATTAAAATCAAACACCACTGACTGGTCTGTGAGGCTGACTCAGGCAGCTGTTTTACTCTCTGATCTTCAGGCAATCTTTATTTATTAAAATACAAATGAAATATCACCTGACCTGGGCTGCAAAGTTGAGACCTTGTCTTAAGAAAGATACACATAGGTCAGAGTGATTTGGGTTTGGACAGAATATCTGTTAAATTTAGTTTATTAAATCTTATGTAAATTGTTGAAAAGAGCTTATTTAACAAGAAATCCTACACTTTGTATATAATAACACAATTTATATGTTAAATTTTGAGTTACAGACCCCTCATTCCAGAGGGTACTTGTAAGGGAAAATGACTTCAGGACACTGTAACAAATGTAACGAGTGACTAGTAGCCAGCTCCTGAGCAGTCTGTTTGGAGTGGTAACAGTGTGGGCTGCTTGTGTTTTTAGGTTCCTACAAACTTGATGACTTTTGAGTAAATGCCCGAGAAAGAGGAGGTGTACCGTTGTTCCTGCATGGAGCAAGGACCTGCTGCGAGCACCAGCCGCACCATACCGTGCCAGGAAGAGCCCCCAGGCTCCAGCCCAGCCTCTGGAGCTCAGAACCAAAAGCACTAATTTCAGGGAATGAAGTGAGATATTCCCAGAGAACAAATTGGAGTTGCAAAACAAACTGCCATGAACTATGCTTCTGTCTCCGAACTGACCTGTGGAAACCACTGCCTTAACAGAGTGAGAGGAAAACCAACACCAAACAGTGTGTGTGAGTCTCCGGTGGTGCTGGGCTTGGAATAAATTGTAGCTACTTTGCGTTTCTTTTAACTTTGTACTAATTTTGGAGGGGAAACCATCTTTTTTTTAATACACTTTAAAAAAGAAAATCGTTTCTAATGGATTCCATCCAGAGCTGTTTTAGGTGCAGTGAGAAGGGCCTGGGAGGAGCAGGCCAACAGCCCACCCGCAGGGTCTGCTCAGCCTCTGCTCCTGGCTTCCTCGCATTTCCCTACAGCAAGACATGGGAGTTGGATGATGGCAGTGCAAGTTGTGGGGGTGTGTTTGGGATAGGATGTGCTTTATTTGGGGTGAGGGATGTGTTTAAACTCTACGCTTCGGAATTGAGTGCTAGAAGGAGAACATGACCTCCTGAAGGAGGTGCAGTGTTCCCACGCAGCAAGCTCCAGAAAACACCTTGTTTCTCGCTGCTTTACCTTCTGTATGAAGTCACTGTTGGGCCACAAGTCTGCATAGAAGAATGATAATCCCAAGCTGAAGTCTCTGTAGATTTTTCTCAAGTCAAGTGGATTCTTCGACCACAGGTGTTCGTCGTTGTGGTGAAGACCCTGTTACCAGGGTCTTGCCCTTTGCAGTGTTTAAGGTGCATATGCCAGACTTTTTATTGAATTTGTTTTTGTTCAGTATGAGGTTCAAGAGCATACTTGTTTAAAAGATTCTTCATGTGTATGTATGTATTTTATTGTGAGACAAAACAGTTTTAAGAAGAATAAAGGCAAAGTTTGCAGCTCTAGGAGTTAAAAATATAAAACCATTTCTCTATATGACTTCCCAAAATGTACCAGAGCATTTTTAGAAAGCTTACTGTCTGTCCCCGAACCTGAAGCTATGTTTTGTTATAACTGGCCAAGCTTTCCTAGGCAATAACGCATTTAATTTTTACGATAAATGTTGGACTTGAGATAGCCTCGAATTTTAACCAAGAATAGCCCTTGAATAGACTGCTGTGGGCTAAGCTCTTAGTAGTGGCTCCACATGCAGAGGCCTTGACTTACACCTCCAAGCAAATTGTTCTTTCTTTGAGTCACACATAAAATTTCTCACATTTGTATAAAGAATTGTGTACTTTTTATCGAAATATTTTATTGTCAAGTCCATTGAGCTTAATTAGAAAATACTGTGTGTACAATAATTTAGCTAAATAATTAGCTAAAAAAGAGATCAGTTCAAGAGAAAGTGGAGAGCCTTTTCTGAGTGTTTCTAATTTAAATAATTCAGATGTGTTCATTATGTGACAGAAATACATTATTTGGTGTTTCATTGACTAGCAGGGGAAGGCACATGTTGCCTGTATGGAATGACTTTTCGTATAATGGTCTAAGTTTAACCCATGTTGGGTATGCACAGACATTACTGAGTAGGCAGCAGTATTACAGTGTAGACTTTGCACATCTTACTTTGTTTTGCATATTTTTAGCAATATCTTAGTTTATTTTGCTCGTGAAATGTTTTAAATAGTGTACTGCTGTTTTTGAGATACTGTGAATGAGAACCCTGTGGCTTATTACTACTTTATCAGAGTAAACTAAAGCTGTGACATTGTAGGCGACTCGCATCTGTGGAGATGGGCAGCTAGCAGAGACCGACCTCACAGTTTTGCCAAAGAGAAAGCACAGAGGTGGAAGACATGTTTGCTATACATCCGGCTGTAGACACTTACGGGTGTGTAGGGGACAACCACGTTCAGATTTGATTAGCCCGTCTGTGTTAGCACTGTGGCCTCTGTCTGACTAGAACTATTTTCTACCTTAACATTTGCTTTAAACATCAGCATTGTTTCTTAGGATGATTTTAGAAACTGTGAGAGATGAGTGACATAGAATAGCTTGAGTTTTTTATCTATAATTCACAAAATGGTAGCAGATTATAATTAAAGCAAGGAAAACATTGCCAAACTATATTAAATATCTGAGTACTTTATTATTGGAGAATGAATCCTGTTATACTAACCCTCGGTTGTAAAGTGACTCACAGGCTCATTTTCATGAACATTAAAGCTCATTTGTTTCTCTCCTAGCCAGGGAGAGCGCTTTAGAAATTCCGTTAGGGCATATACTTCAGCTAGTGTATAAGCAGACTGAATGGGGTGTTCTGAGACTTGGTGCAGTGGTGGGTAGTGCTAGCCATGTCTCATCTGACAACTTATTTGAACATAAAGGCTTATTTTTCTTAAGTACCTGTGTAATGACTGCATAATGCCCAGGCACTGTTTGCGCTTCACGCGCTTATTTTCAAAATATTTTCATTATAGTGTCTATGCTGTAAATATCAAAAGAGAATTGAGGAAATACATCTTCCTTTTTGGTTTTGTTCAGTGTGTATTTGTGTAAACAATTCAAAAGGATCCAATTTGGGAGTGTCTCTCTCCTCAGCATGTTTCCGTGGCTGTCACTTTTCTGTGTGAGCTATTGTGCCACCGTCCTAGTCTGCTGCTCTTGAGCCTCAGTGTCCATGGTCAGGAGTTTTGATGACGAGCTTTGTTTCCTCCTCGAGGTTTGTAAAGAAGCCCAACAAGCAGCATGGTTATCTGGGAGGAATGGAGTCATGCTTAGACCCCCTCAGTATCTGACATGGGTCCCTGTGAGTGCAGCTTTGTCAGCCTCTGGGGATTATGAGCATTTAGCTATCCAAATGACTTCTGTTAATTACATACACTTAAAACTGTGAGCCACTGTATTGATTGGAAATCGGTACTAATAGATTTAATTCATTGGCTTTTTAGGAGAACATACCTTCTGTTGATATCCTTTCTGTTTTGAGCCATCCTGTTAACCTTCTGCAAACAAGAGGTACCAGTGTGGCTTAATGGGAGATAAGCTTTAATTAAAAATATCCTCTGCCCCCAAGACTCTTAAAAGAATTGTATCCTTTTGGAAATGAAGCTGAACTTGATTGTGCCAGAGCCCCAGCAGTAGTTCTGCTAGATGGGCGAGGGAGCCAGTGGTGGGCGTGTTTGACTTTAGCCTCCTCTTAGGGCTTGTGCTCATTTTCTCTTCTTTTGTATTATTTCTTATTTCCATTCTGATTTTACAGCCAGAAAGGTATTGCTTTTTCCTAAGCCTCTGAGACACAAAAACATTGCTATTAAGTAGTTTTGATGACAAATTACGTGAACCTTTTCAAAATGATTTAAGTACCTTTTGGCTTTGCTTCCCTGAAAATGGCTTGTGTCTAAAGTGACTTCATTTGAGAGTCTACTGAAGAGATGCATACACGCCAGCTTTTCAGCTCAGTGAAGGCAATTGCATTTTACTCTCTTGCCAGCCATAGTGTGGAGAACATTGGATCAGTGCCTTATCAATTTGGAAACCAGTTTTAGGGCATTGAAGATGGCTATAATCATCTTAACCCTCTGTCTTAAGGGGTGTGCCATCCCTCTCTTCACCCACAGTTTCACAGCAGCCTGAAGATGACTGCACAGACGTCTGGATACTGCAGTCTTCCAATCGTAATTCTTTTGCAGTTAAGCCCCCCTCCCTGCCGCGGTCCTGTCTGGGTAGGTTAATCATAAATGCACTCACATGAGCCTTTTGATGGGCACTCTGAGCGCTGGCTCTGAAGAACTCCATCTGAGTATGTTTGAATTTGTGTTGTTTTGAGCTTAGGTTTAGTGACAAGGATTGTCGGGGAAATCCCTAGTGGAATAAGATGCATGCAGAAGGAGTTTTTCCATTTTACTAAAACTACTAAAATACTTAGTGGTGATCCCTTCAGCCAGAAATGAAATGTATTTCAGTTTCCTATTTAAGACAGAATGAACAAGCAGTCCCTTACCTTGCTGGTTATTGCTTACTTGAAAATACACAAGAAAGAGACAGCGCTATTAATAAATCAGGCAAGAGAAACCTAAGGTAGGTTTCTCAACCAAAGCAAAGTTTGGAAACATTTTGTATAGGATGTTGAAAGGCCAGGAGATACTGTTGTCTGAGTAGAAATGCTGTTTTCAGAATCCTTAGAGAGTAGTAGACACATACACATGGTCTTTAGAGCCAGTGAAAGGGTTAGCAGGTCCTTGGCGGTTTTTTAGCAAAATTTAAAATCTGATTCCAGCCAATTAGTCTACAAAATAGTTAAAGGAATTCATGGAGTGCTTGTGGGAAGGAAAGCGGAAAAAGCTAAATATCAGCAGGATATTTCAAATTTTTATATCAAGTAATGAATGTCATGTCCCTGAAGATGTCACCTAGTAGAACTCACGGTACAGTACCAGGAAGTATTGAGTTAGTGGCTGTGACTAAGATAGCTGGTAGAAGACCCAGCTCAAGTGTCTGTAGCTTGATTGTTGACGTGCATTCTTTGACAACCCACTGAAGGACCTGGAAGGAAGAGCTCAAACGTCTGTAGGGATAAATATCCAAAGCTAATATTAAAAAAAGAAAGAAACATTCACAAGCCATTTTCATCCTTTGTCTCAGTTAACTTGGGGTACTTAATGATGAAGTGTTCACTTGCACTATGACCTCCTTGAGTGATGTGCAACTTGGTTCCTCTCTGATTTTGTTTCTTTTTAATATGCAGAAGTGAGTGTGTGATCTTCAGTGTGTTTGCATAAGCTAACTTAAGATGAATTTAAGAACAGTTTTCTGAAATATTTCTATTGAAATAAATGACTTAAAATTATAGATTGTGTGATGTTTTGTATATTTGCATTTAAAATGCAGTCAATATTTGCATTTAAAATGCAGTCAATTTTGTTGGTTTGGTTTGGTTTTTTTAACCTTTCAAAAGAAATTAATAAGAACAGTTGCTACAGAGAGAAGTTCTGAATGACTATGCCCAGAATGAGAGTGTGCTCTGGCATTCATTGTATATAGAGGGATCTTCTACTTCCCCCACTGAATGTGAGCAGTCCCCCAAAAGGCCTCATTGCTCAAACAATCCCATAGGTTCTAATACATAACATTTTTCCTCCAGGACTAGGTATTGTACCTAGGTCATCATGTATGCTAGGCAAACATTCTGCCACTGAGGTATAATCCTGTCTCCTTTAAGACAGGATCTCAGTAAATTGCTTGGGATGGCTTTTTTGCAATCCAAAAGGCCTTGAATTTGAGATCATCCTGTCTGACCTTTGAGACCAGTAAGACTTCGTTTGGTTGGTTGGTTGGCTGGCTGGCTGGTTTGGTTGGTTGCCCAGCCTGTGGAGCTTTCAGTCAGTGGAAGAGTGGAAGCACCTGTGTTGAGGTAAGCCATCTCTTAAGAATTCCTCATGAAGGCTGGGCGGTGGTGGCGCATGCCTTTAATCCCAGCACTCGGGGGAGGCAGAGGCAGGCAGATCTCTGTGAGTTCGAGGCCAGCCTGGTCTACAAGAGCTAGTTCCAGGACAGGCTCCAAAGCTACAGAGAAACCCTGTTTCAAAGAATTAAAAAAAAATTTTTTTCTCATGAGCTCTGCCTTATTAAGTACTTTGGAAATTTTCTCAGGGCAAAAATGCCCCCATGTTTCTGCTGTAAGGACCAGCCTCCAGCAGCTCAGGAGTTGAAGGGGGGCTACAGAGTCGATGGACTAAGCACTCAGTCGGCTTTTCTGAGAGAGTAAAAAATTTTCTGGGACCATTGAAAAAGGAAAAAACACACACACACTCATGTCAGGTTCTTACCTAGAGTGTTGGTGAACGGTAAGTCTTTAGAGGAGATGCAGAGCAGGCAAACAGGACAGACAGACACATGAGGACTTTTCTCAGGGCCAAAGCTTATTCGTTTTATTATTCTTTCTGTTGCTTGCTCTTCTCTATTCTTTTCTGTTCTGTTCTACCCTGATGATTCCCTTCTGTCTTTCTTGATGTCTTCCTTCTCTTTCCTTTATTTACAGCTTTTTTACCCCAGCAAAATCTTTCAAGCAATATAAAAATTGCATTGTGGTTACATTCTATTTTTCAAGTGAATGAATACAAGTAAAAAAAAACTAGTTTTCCAAATCACATGATTCAACTTTTATGTATTACAGGTAAAAATCCAATTATCCCATTTCCAAGCCACTTTTTACAGATTAACAAAGTATTTTTCTCATTCAGTTCTTTTACTGGCAGGTGGCATTTTGCAGTTACAAAGGACCAATCATTTTATTTCCAAAGGTAACCTTTTAAAAAAATCTTCAAAGGATCACAAATGTAACTTTTATATATGAAAAACAGTCATTTCTACCTTACGTCCTCAAGGTGCATACCCACTCATGAACAGTTTGTTATTAAATCATATCAGTAAACTGAGGGCAGAAATGGGCATCCAGAATTCACCATCGCCTTTGATCACCAATCTAGCAAGAAAGGTACATCAGCCAGCAATAGCCAGGCTACCATGCTTCAGGTCCCTCGCTCAACTATTAAAAACGTGCCTTTCTAGACTTTAAATTGTTCCCCAAGATTTTCTACCTCAACTAATAAAAACATCTTAACCTAACCTTAAGTCATTTAAAGCGTTGTTTTAGCTATGATGCACACTGAACCCATGAACACATCTCCCAAAATTAAGATTTAAAAGATTTTTTGAGGTAGCCTAGCTTCTGGGACTCAATTGTTCTCCTTAATCATGAATATAAACCATAGTCTGTACAGCTCCTCAAGAGAAACTCCTAGCTGGGTGACACTTCCTTGGTCCTATTTTCTACCCTCTACTCATTTGGTTTGGACTAGAGTACAGTGCCGGGTCAGATGTAGTGATGGCATTCAGAGAATTTAATCACCCAGTCTTCTCAGCAGCCCTTCAGGATGCATAAGACAGAGACAGAGAGGGAGAGCCCAGATAGACCCTGAGCTTGCCTTTTTTATCACATAGCCCGTGTCGTTTTGATTGGCTTTTATTTAACTTTTAAGCAAGCTAATTTTCAGCTTTAGTTTCTGCTTTTTCTTATAATTCTTTTTTATATACTCAGGCCATTTACTCTGAGCTGCCTCTGATAACTCAGTACTAGTAGAATGCTGGGAACAGGGCATTACAAAGTCTGGCATCAACCCGTAGTTTATGCCACTGTTTCTGAAATGGAAACAATTTTGTCCCCCAGGAGATACTTGCCTAAGCACAGCTAGGAAAGGATTCTTTGGGCACCGAGCAGGTAAAGAGCCAAGGGCTGCTACTAAACACACTTAGAAATGATGGTCTGCTCAGTGCCAGTAGAGCCCAGACTCAGAAACCCTGGTCTGGGTTTTTATATTTCACAAATTCAGTATGTTGGTCTTGCTTGTGTGAAAAGTTCAGCTTATGTCTGGACTTTTAACTCTCCCCTTTCTCAGCAGTTCAGCCTAGTGTATCTAGAGAGACAGCCTGAATTAGCAGCACAAGAATACGTTCATGGTCTGAGCCACTTGGGCTGAAGAGTAAGGAATTGTATGTGAGGGAGACCAAAGTCCAGAACAGCAGGAAAGCCATCCTCTGGAGCTCATGCAGTCAGGGTGTTTAGTCTATGTTCAGCAACAACAACAAAACGTTTGAGCTAAAGGTAAAAACTTCAACCTAAAGCAAATGGAATGAGAACATACTAAATGAGCGTGTGTGCTGGGACGCCTTCCTCTCTGTTCCTTCTAAGTGTAGAAGAATTGCCCTAATCAGTATGTTAGACTGCCTTGTCTGTTAAATCTTTCAGTTAAACCAGAGACTGTGCTTTTTTGATGATGTACAAGGATTATAAAAAAAAAAAATCTGCATTGAAAAAAAAACCCAAGCAATACAAAAAGCTGTTGGGTGGAAGCTGCCTGTCCCACCTACCAGACATCCCGTTCATAGTTAATAAAACCATTATCCTTGAATCAGTTCCTAGAATCATTTTTTTCTGACTCAAGCTCTGGGAATGTATTATTTAACTCTCTGAAGCAGATGTCCAACTTAAAACCCTCACGTATGTTCCAGCAATGGTACAGCTAAGAGCATGCCAATGACGCTGCTGCCTCAAAATCAACAGGTGATGCAGATTCGTTACGTTCTTTCATCTTAGGAGATTTGATGCAGCATCCTAAAATGACATCAAAGGCACGTTACATAAAGATTTTGGATGCTGAGTAAACTAGCTGGCATTTTCCACTTTCCTGTAACAGATAAGTAGCTCCAGATGTCAGATTCCTCAGCCCACGCCTTATTAGATGAGACACAAATTGTCCGTATTAACCACTTTGGGCCTTTAAGGTAGTAATTTCATGTGTCTTGTCCTAATATATTTCTTAAAGAACTACGTGAGTCAAAAACCACAATTTATTTCAGGTCTTTAAGCAATCAGTATTAGGAAAGTTTGGCCACGTAACACAAGTTCTCTGGATTTGAGAAAAGTAAACATTTTTTTTCTGGTGGCAATGAAAGTTTTTAATATTTTGACATCATGAGGGGCTAAAAGTAGTTCATCTTTTAAAGATATATTTGTTTTTATTCATGTGTATGTATGAGCCTGAATGAGTGTATGCACATCATATGTATCCTGTGCCCAAAGATGTCAGAAGAGGGTGTTGGATCCACTGGAACTGAAGTTGCAGACAATTGTGAGCCACCATGTGCTGAGAACCAAACCTGGGCCACAAGTGCTCTTAACCATAGCCATCTCTACAGCCCTGAAAGTAGTTCACTTCTGTCCTTCAATTTTAATTTGAGAGACTTTTTCTCACCTATTTTTCTTTTCACCTCATTTCCATTCTGTTGTCTTTGAAAATGTTCATGTAGGTGGCATATGCTCCATGGTGGTTCTGATTCCCCAAGTTAAATTAACCATCCCTGAAAGAAGATCCTGGGAAGAAATGGATCCCAGCAATGTGTTGCCCAGCTAGATAAAAGTTACATTGCTAGAAGCTTGCAGTACACCTTATGGCTTCCCAGTCAACCATAATCTGAAAATAGTAAGTGAAAAGTTTCAGAAATTGCATGCCAGTCTGAGTAACTTAATGAAATTGTGCATAATCTCTCGCCATTCTGCCCAGAGTGTGAGTCGCCCTTGTGTAGAGGAGCCATGCTGTGTGCACTGCTTGCCCCATAGTCATTTAGTAACTGCCATCATATGTTCCTGTAAGGCTGGTTTTACTCTAGCGGTCCCCGAAATGCCAGAGTAATGGCACTAGCAATTCAGATAAGTCAGAAAAGTGGTCAAGGGAAAGCTGCAGAGAAACAAAATGATGGAGTAAAGTTTACTTTAAGAACACATTTTTGAAATCTTGAACAAAAGTTTGTGCAAACTTTGATACCAAACAAATCTGTAAAAGTCATGGCCATTGCGCAAGACCCCAGGACAATACACAGCTTCCCAGTAATAACTGAATAGTAATGTCTCAATTAGCCCATCAAAAGACTAGTCAGGGGCTGGAGAGATGGCTCAGTGGTTAAGAGCATTGCCTGCTCTTCCAAAGGTCCTGAGTTCAATTCCCAGCAACCACATGGTGGCTCACAACCATCTATAATGAGGTCTGGTGCCCTCTTCTGGCCTGCAGACATATACACAGACAGAATATTGTACACATAATAAATAAATGAATATTTAAAAAAAAAAGACTTGTCAGGCATGATGGTATGCATGAGTAACCCCAGCTCTTGAGAGGCAGGTGGGCCTCTGTGAGTTTAAGGCCAGCCTGATTTAGATAGTTCTAATAGAGAGACCTTATCAAAGGAGAGGCTAGTAGATGGATTAGAAAACAGAATCCCTCATTTTGCTGCCTTCAAATAAAAAAAAATGTCACCACCAAATGTAACAAGTCCCACCAGCTAACTCCCCAGTAATGACACAGAGACTTATTAATTATGAAAGCTTGGCCTCTAGCTTAGGCTTATTCCTAACTAGCTCTTATATCTTAAATTAACCCATTTCTATTCAGTTACCTCTTTTCCATCTTGCACCTCCTCTTTCTTCTGGGTGTTCAGCTGGCAACTCTCCCTTTCTTATTTCCAGAGTCCTCTCTGTCTCCAGAAGTCCCTCCCCACCTTTTCCTGCCTCTCTGTTGGCCATTCAGCTCTTCATTAAACCAATCAGATGGTGCCTTGGCAAAGATCCATCTTTACAGTGTAAACAAACATTCCACAACAATCAAAGGTAAACACTGTCCTCGGGTGGAAGGATGAAGGAAGGTATTCCAAGCAAGTGGGACTAAGAGAAAAGCAGACAGAGCTTGCTTCTAATATCTGTGACAAAATAAGCTTTAAAACTGGTCAGAGCAAAGTGAGGGCACTTGGTACTGATCAAGGGAACAAATACAGGCTCATCCAATTTCATAAAAGCAAGGATTATTAAATTTTAAATCACAGGTTAACCCTCACATAGTGACTTTAATGCCCTACTTTCTCTATTACAAAGATCAACTAGACAAAAAAGAAATAAACATTGGGTTTAAATGACAGCATAGATCAAATGAACCTAACAGACATCTACAAAACATTCACCCAAACGCCAAAGACTGCATATCACATTCTTAGCAGTCCAGGAAACCTCTCAATAGGTCGCATACCAGGGCACCAAATAAGTTTCAAAAAATATAAGAAAATTGAAGCATCATCCTGTATTCTATCTGACCACACTGAGATAAAGCTGGGAATCAACACCAAGACAAACATCAGAAAAAACAGAATCTCTCAGAGATTAAACAACACATTAAATGATAAAGAAGACACAAATTAATAAAGGGTGAAAATGGAGACATAACAGACACAGGAAATTCAGCAGCATAAGGTCATACTTTAAAATTGTCTATTCCACCAAATGGGAAAATCTAAAAGAAATGGATGAATTTCTAGATGCATATGACCTTCAAAGTACAACTAAGATTATTACATGATTTTAATATATCTATTATAAGTGTCAAGGTAGAAGTAGCCACTTAAAATCTCCTACCTTAAAAAAAAAACCACCCGTGGCTAAATGGAGTTGGAGTTGACACAGACTTTCAAAGAACTAACATCAGTGCTTGTCCAATGAGTCATTAAGACAGAAAAGGAACACTTCCAAACTATTCTTCAAAGCCAGTATTACCCCCCATACCAAAACCAGATAAAACCTCTTCAAGAGAGAGAAACAAAGGAAGAAGACACAGCCTAATCTCCCTGTTGAAAATTAACACAAAAATACAAACCAAATTTAAGGACATATCCATGATAGAGCTACCGTTCTTCTGAGAATGCAGGCATGCTTCAACATACCGTAAATCAACACATGTAATTCCCACATAAATGGGTTGAAGGGCAAAAACTGTATGACCACCTCAACACAGAAAAGGTCTTTGGCAAAATCCAACATCCCTTTCCGGTTTAAAAAAAAAAATCCAGAGACAAAATAAAGGAAAGCTAAGGTCAGGAAGAGACAAAGGCATCTTCTTGTCACCTCATCAGTATAGCACCTGAAGCCCCAGCTAGAGCAATAAGGTGAGATGAGAATACAATCCAGAAAGAAAAAAGCTAGAGCATGCCTATTTTCAGATTCTGTGTCTCAACACTTTCCACAGTGACAGGGTTGACAGGTTCAAATTTCACTTGCTCAAATCAGTAGCATTTCAATATACCAAGACAGACATGCTGAGAAAGAAATGAGGGAAGCAATCCCATTCACAATAGCAGAACAACAAACTTCATTGTGAGCCTACCCAAGGAAATGAACTATTTATACAACAAAATCACTGCAGAAAAAAGGAAGACACTAGAAGACAGAGTGATTGGGTAGAAAATGATCATCCTACCAAAAACGACCTACAGGCTCAAAGCAATTCCCATCAAAATTCCTGTGCAATTTTTCACAGAAATTGAAAAACAGTCTTAATATTCATATAGAAACTTAAGAGACTCCATCTAGCCAAAACAATTCTGAACAAGAAAAACATTGCTGCCGGTTGTGGTGGTGCACGCTGGTAGGATTTGCTAAAGGAGGCAGAGGTAGAAGGATCACAAGTTTGAGACCAGCCTGGGCTACACATTAAAAAAAAAAATTGCTGAAGGTATCACCAGCCATGACTTCAATAATACCACAAAGCCACAGTAGTAAAAACTACATGGCTGTGCTAGAAACATCTACCATATGACCAACTGTACAATTCCTGGACCTACATCCGAAGGACTGTGTATATCCCACTATAGACCCATACTCAGTGGAATAAAATTCAGGATCCAGGTCTAATTCCATGTACCTACATCTACCTGAATTTTTAAAAAGATGCCAAAAATGCACATGGGAGAAAAAGAGCCTCTTCAACAAATGTGCTTGGAAAATTAACCACTTGTAGAATGAACAGTACTTATCTGTCCCCCTGCACAAAAATCAATTCCTAGTGGATCAGAGCATTGAATAGCATACCTAAAACTCTGAAACTTCTGGAGGAAAAAGCACGCTTTTTCAGGAGCACGCTTCTGGGAGCTCAGATAAGGACTTTCTGAATAGGTCCAGCAATTCAAATAGAGGCCAAGTGTGGTGGTGCAAGCTTTAATCACAGTATCTGGTAGGCAGAGAGAGTCAGGGCTCTGGTAGTTCAAAGCCAGCCTGGACTGTGTGTTGCAATCCAGGCCAGGAAGAGTTTTGAAAGCGCCTGCTGAGTCACCGGGACCGGTAAGTTCCTTCCATACCGGCCAGTCAGGGACCGGGGAGTGCTCTGGTGGCTCCCCGATCCCTGAGGCCTCCTGGCCCCACAAAAGGCTCTTCCACTCAACCGGCCCTTCTCCTTATTCAACTTAACTTTCCCCAAAGCAACCCCTTCCTTCAGCTGGCAGAGGTCTAGGAGAGAAACGGGTAGAGAGGCCTAGGGTGCAAGGAGTGCCTTTGTTCAGCTGAGGGGGCTGCCTCTTGCAACCCCGCCCTTTTGGCTCAGCCTACAAGCAGATTTACCCAACGCCTGCTGAGTCACATGGACCACCACTTAACCAGTCCCTGCTGAGACAGAGGGACCTATTTAACCAACGCTGAACCATCTGGACCGCCTTCAAGAAGATTCAGCCAGTGCCTGCTGAGCCATACAGACCATGCCTGCTGATCCATCTATACCACCTGCAAGCCGATTTATCCAGCACCTGCTGATCCATCTAGAAGGCAGAGGGCCCCGAGACAGTGCCTGCAGACCCATCCAGACTGCAAGTGACCCCTATCAAGGAGCAGTTGATTCATCCAGAGAGGAAAGAGATGGGCAGGCACCAATCCAAAAATTCTTCCAACAATCTGAAAGGCAACATAACACCAGAGCCCAGCAATTATGCAACAGGAATATCTGAGCAACCCAATCCAGAAGAAGTAGAAGAAATTGACCTTAAACGTTATATTATGAAAGCAATAGAGTCCATTAAAGAGGAGGTAAAAAA
>JAQHUG010000035.1:3533304-3545582 GCA_028555095.1 Dicrostonyx torquatus
TGTGTTACATTTCTTTATGCTGTGGAATATTACTTTAACTGTGTAAAGATTTGTTACATTTGTTTTTGCTGCATTTGTTTAATTATGTAAAGATGTGTTGCATTTGTTTTACCTTGTCTGTCTAAAGCACCTTCCTGGGCTAATAAAAAGCTGAAGAGCCAATAGCTAGGCAGTAGGGGGTAGGCAGGGCTGGCAGGCAGACAGAATAAGTACAGGAAATCTAGGCTCAGAAAGTAACGAGGAGAGAGCAAGGGAAGAGAGAGACACCTGGGTCAGTCAGCCAACTGCCAACCATCCAGAGACAGCAAGCAGTGACAGTAGGACACACAGGACAAAAGAAAGGTAAAAAGCCCTGATGCAAAGCGTGGATGAAGAGAAACAGGTTAAGTTATAAGAGCTGGCAAGATAAGGCCGAACGTTCATAACTAATAACAAGTTCCCGTGTCATGAGTTCGGAACTGATTGGTGGCCAAAAAGGAAGCCTGCTACAGGAGCTGGGTTCACTTCCCAGAACCCACGTGGTGACTCACAACCATCTCTAACTCAAGTCCCAGGAGATCAGATGCCCTCTTCTGGTCTCTCTGGGTAGTATAGGCTTTCACTTGTGCGCAGGCATACATTCAGGAAGAACATACATGCACAATCATTAGGTAGGTAGGTAGGTAGATGCACACACAAACAAATGAGAAGGCTGGTGAAGGCTGACAACCTGAATTTGATCCCTGGGACCCACATGGTAGAAGGAGACAACTTGCCTTTTGACAATTTGTGCCATGGTGTACCTACAACAAATAAATAAACAAAATAGAAATAATTTTAAAGGAGAAGAAATGGGACCTTCACAGAACACGAGTAGAATTTCCCAAAGCAAAGAGATGCACTGGAAAAGTAATAGGACCCTGACCAGGCTGTCTCCTTTGCTGCCTGGAGAAGGGCTGGGGCTCCCTAATCTACACTCTGCCCTGGAGCCTGTGTGTGGCAACTCAGATAGAAAAGGAACTTTGTGTTTACTTTGGTAAGTGAGACCAGGGTCAGCTGGTTCCTGAGTCACCTGGGAGATAGGCCTACTGCCTCTAGGGGTCAGTGGGGAGTCATAAGTGCCCAGGTCAGCAGCCAACCCGTCTAGGGGCCAGTGGGGAGTCATAGGTGCCCAGGGCAACAGCCAACCCCTCTAGGGGTCAGTGGGGAGTCATAGGTGCCCAGGGCAACAGCCAACCCCTCTAGGGGTCAGTGGGGAGTCATAGGTGCCCAGGGCAACAGCCAACCCCTCTGCTCATTACTCCCTTTCATAGTTAACAGCTCAGCTTGTTCGGATATGCTAGATTCTCCCAAATGGTTAAAGCCAGATTGTTTCCCTCCTCACTTTTGTTTTGATGTGTCTTAAAATAATTATGCTTTTACCCTCAAGTGTTTCCATTCTGTTATAGGCTGAGCGGCGCCTCTCCCACAACACACCAGGGCAAGACGCTATGGGCGGTCCAGTAAGCAGTTACCAAACAAGACCTGTCCAGCTCAAGTGATCAAGCATCCTCCCATCTATGCTGAGCTATGTAACTGCTGTCAAAAACTCTGACCCCTGAGCCTCCCCTGCAGAATTTAAAAGAAAAGCAGCCCCTCACCCATTGCCAAGGACTTCTTTGCAACAGCTTAATTACCCATTTACTGGTTAGAACATTCATCTAGAAATAAGCCCTGCATCTTTTATTCTTAGAGAGTATGCACATAGGAATGTCTAATAAAACCAAGATGTGGTGCTGGGTTAATGGCTCAGTGGGTAAAGTGCTTGCTGCATATGCATAAGGACCTGAGTTCAAATCCCCAGAACTTTTTTTTGAGGGGGGGCCTCAAAAAAAGCAGCTGAAATGATAGTGCATTTCTATAACTCCAGTGTGGGAGGAGACAAACAGGAGTATGAAGACACATGACCCTGACTTCTGGCCTCTAAACTCACACACGGGCATGCACACCCATGAAAACACACATGGTACATGATTGAACACACACACATGTGCTGAATTCTGGTCCTATGACAGATTCTGGGGAATTCGAAGTCAGGCTCTCACCGTCACCAGGGCCAGGAGACAGCAAAGAAGCAGCAACCAGGGAGTGGGAGTGACCGAGCTCCCTGTGAGTGTGGGAGTGCCCACCTGCATGACATAGGCAGAGCGTGTTACCCAGCAGTTCAGTTAGACCAAGGAGCGCCCATGGCGGCCGCAGGGAAAACTTATCAACCTTATCA
The DNA here is from genome assembly GCA_028555095.1 of Dicrostonyx torquatus. Taxonomy (NCBI): domain Eukaryota; kingdom Metazoa; phylum Chordata; class Mammalia; order Rodentia; family Cricetidae; genus Dicrostonyx; species Dicrostonyx torquatus. The sequence continues at coordinate 3,535,544 of JAQHUG010000035.1, forward strand.
TCTGGTGGCAGCTACCAACCATCATCCCATTCTGTGTAACCAGGGTGACCCAATTCTTGTCTTTAAAAAGGAAAGAATTCCCTTGAGAGGTGCAGACAGTGTAAGTACATGTTTATCTAGCAAACAAAGCCAGCTCTCCAGAGGGAAGTCAGAGTGCGCTGCTCAGCGTGGGGTGGCTTCTTTGTGGCAGGTTTTAAGGACACTTTTATGAATTTTAATGAGGTAGATAGCATGTTCATGGGATAACTCCTTACTATGGAGGACTGGATTCACCTGTAGAATCTCCTCCCGTGGTCCTCCAGGAAAAGGCCACCTTGCATTAATGTACACATGTGGCAAAATGCCCAGGTACTTTAGTCTTTGACAGAATGGGAACAACTAATCAACAGCTTCAAGGGTATTTAACCTGGCTGTCAGGAGACACCAAGACGAAGACGCAGCCAGGATTTTCTTGGTTATATTATACCTAATTCCTTTTTGAGACTGCTCAAGAGCCCATATTGATTCCATGGTTATCAGTTGAGAAATCTGAGACTTTATCTTGAAAGCTGGGCCTGGCTTTTACAACAGACTGGTGGGATGCCCAAATAGGACCAGAACCAGGGCTGTCAGTGGGACTCCCTCCTATTCTGCTGCCCAGATCCCTCTTCTGCCTGGCACCCCCATGGGGAGAGCTTAACCTCGCCACAGAAAATGTGACTAAGCAGCTGGTCTCCTGCCTACCTGACCTCTAGTTCTTCCTGTGTCTGCCCCATAGGTTCCTCCAGATGCCACCAATGTTCCTGATGCATTTTCTGAAACTTAACCAGCTTAACTCAGGACAGTCATTGGGGCCATGGATCGAATCTTACTCATCTTGTATCCACTATACCCTTCTTCCTTTCGATGATCCTCTGGAGGTTGTTTCGTCTCGTGATTCAAGAATGGTTCCTCTAAAACTCAGCGAGGTTAAGGAATTCATCTCTAGCCACCCAGCAAACAGGTAGAGCCAGGATCCGAGCACAGAACAGTCCCGTTCAGAGTCGTCACTCGCAGCTTCCGTGCCCAGAGCTGGTAGCTCAAAAATCCTTGTGATGAATTACATAACAGAAGACACAACCCAGATGTCGCTAAGGATGCTTTCTCACTGGAGGATAATGTGTGTGCTGTCAACATGTCTAAGTAATTGTTTTTCTGTCTCTGCGGGGGCACTGCCTCCCTGTGGACCTCAAACCATGCTGCATCTGGTCCCCAGCATTTGACAACATCGCCACCGGCACAAGCCCCGAGTGCACAAACAACCCCAAATGCCTGACCATGCTGCTGCCCATTTTGGACAAGGACAGTCCAGGCATACTTGCTCAGGCCACGTGCTATGGCCTAAAGAGGCAGGAAAGCTGGAAGGAAGAGGGGGCATTTGAAGCCGGTGGGCAGAGTTAAGGACCACAGGAGAACAGACTGTGGGAAATAGAAGGATACAGTTGAGGCTGGGAAGAGTTGACGCTGGTGGAGGAGGGTGAAGTTGGGAAAGGAATTAGAGTCAAATTGCTTAGCACTTCAGCTGCCAGGATGAGGACTTGGAGAGAGGATGCTGGAGACCAGGCTGAAAGTGCCTGTGGTCTAAGGGAGAGAGAACTGGCCTGTCCCCACGTGAGATCAGCAAAGGAAAGGGCGCCAGGTGTTAGGACTGGGACTAGAAGCTTCTCAGAGAGGTTCCTCTTCTATGAGGTCTTTTCTCTCCCCTCGTGGCTGCTGTGGCGACTGTGAGTTTGTAGCCCTCACTTTCACAAAGGACACTTACTAGGGGCCTGGTGCTGAGGCCACCAGCCTGAGGCGTCAGCAGGAAGGGACACCCACAGAGCCAGCAGCATGATTCTGAGGACCTGGCCATGATTAAGCGTGACTACTGTGCCCTGACCAACAGCTGAAGGAGAAATCCCACAAGTCTGAAGCAGGATCCTTTTGGGGAGAGATAAGCCAGAAGCTGCTCTATTCTGACAGCAAAGTGTGACTCATAGTTCATTAACGTTGTGACTCTGCCGTCACAGACTCCTTTCCTGCTGTGTTGACACGGGTGTCTTTCATCCATGTTATAACGGAGCCCAGATGAGAATGTACCACTGGATCCCTCCAGTAAGAGCTGGTAACTGAGAGCACTAGACGAGCCCTTCCCCCACGCACGTTTCATCATTCCATCCCCCTGTGCACTGAGCACAGAAGGCAGACGCTTTATCATTTCCACGTGTACCAGACAGCTGTGCATCTTGACATGCTGTGGTGTTCAGCCCTCATGCCATCCCGTAAAAGAGGAATGGCTATCCACAAACTTATAATGAGAAAATAGAGTCTTGGTCAAAGAACCTTGCTCAAACTCATACATTTAGCCAGCACTTCAGTGGAAAGAGGCGCTAGGCTGAAAGCTGTGTTTGCAGCACACACCCCTCCTGCAGTCTTGTGCTAAGCCGCTGCTGCTCTTACACGGACTTCCAAGATCAGCATTTTCCCCCATAGTATATGATTAAAGATGTGTAGTCACCATATGGTGGCTGGCTAGAATACTTACCTTTAACTGCGGAATTGGAAATAAATGTAAGCACTGCAAAGCTTCAGTCAGCCTGGAACAGCATCCTATTTACTGGCAAGTAGAGGACAGCTAAATAAAAACAAAAGCTGTGGGTCAGAACAGAGAAAGGTATGGCAAGGGGTGTTTGTGTTTGTTGCTAAAGAAAGAATGGGATGGAGACCCCAAAGTTTATACAACACGACACAACAGTTTGTTTTATTTTTCTATCTTATTTTATATATATTGGTGTTTTTCCATGGGTGTCAGGTCCTCTGGGACTGAAACTATAGACAGTTGTGAGCTGCTATGTGAATGCTGGGAATTGAACCCAGGTCCTCTGGAAGAATAGTCAGTGCTCTTAACCACTGAGCCATCTCTCCAGCCCCATGTTTTAAGTTTTTAAAGTTAGGAAGGTAAATCAGTCTTATTGGCACTTCACACCACCGCAAATACATTCACTTACAATGCTGCTCTGTTCACTGAGAGCCCCAGTAGCTGATACGCTGCTCAGTTGATGTATGGAGGCGGGAGAGAGTGCCCTGCAGTAAACCTCATCTTCAGAGGGAAGAAAAGGCAATGTATGGAAAAGACTGAACACATGCAATGTCATTTCTCAGCAGTGAGGACTGTGGTGACTGTGAAGGTGGGGTTTGCAGAAGGGATGCCCACTGGCTGGTGCTGCCAGACCAACCGAGTCTCGAAGGGCATGGATGTTGGTGCATGCCTGGAGCTTTAAACAGTCAAGTTGCAGAAACTCCGTGCACTCAGTCCTTACAAGGCTGACCAGGCTACAAACAATGGATTCTCAGCTAACCGAACTCACCCAGCAGGATGTTGGGAAAACAAAAATGCCCTTGAGCCAATGGACGGCGGGGACCTGTCCTTCCATAGCTACTGTCTTGAACTCTCTTTCCAGTGTGCTCCGGAGAAAGATTCACATTAGAAAACTGCTTGGTAAGCAGGAATTGGAGAAAAGGTATTGGGGGGATGTGTCTCACCCCCAGATCATCACCAGCTAGAGTCTTACTCTTCACCTCTTTCTAAGGTCTGCATGGGGGCTTCCATGCCCATCCATTTTCATTCTTCCCAAGTCACTTGGCTTATACCAAGTCTCGTGCCTTAATCTCTCAGTAAATGTGGTATCATCTAATCTTGATGGCATAACCCATGATACCTTCAGCAATGCCCTCCCGAAACCTCCACCAAGGTGCGGGGTGTCTGCAAAAGGTGAATCTTAATTATATTGTGGGAACTTTTGCTTGCAGTCTCTCCCTCCAGAGCCAGACACCATTCCACCTTGTCCCCAAATGCTGGAGGTGCTGGCAACTGCCCACACAGGCAGCAAATGTTATAGATTCCATAAGTACTAGAAGAATCTGGAAGGAAAAAAGAAATTCAATTCCTATTGGTGTGAAATAGATCACAGCTGAGCTTGGCCCACACAATGGGGATTGTGTGCAGCTCAGCTGTATAGGTACCTTATTCTTTTTTTTTGTTTGTTGGTTTTTTTGAGACAGGGTTTTTCTGTGGCTTTGGAGCCTGCGCTGGAACTAGCTCTTGTAGACCAGGCTGGTCTCGAACTCACAAAGATCAGCCTGCCTCTGCCTCCCGAGTGCTGGGATTAAAGGCGTGTGCCACCACCGCCCGGCCAGGTACCTCATTCTTTAGCACTCATGACAAGACCTAGCCTGCTTTGCTATGGTCTTGATCAGCTGAAAATGCTAACACAGAATACCAGAGGCCGGGCTGCTTACACAACAGAGGGAGTTCTTATGATCCTGAGAATGTGAAGTCTAAGATCCCCGCAGACTGCTCAGCTAAGCGCTTGATTCTTGACTTGTAGGCAGCCATCTTCTCTGTGTCTTCACATGACAGTGTCAGAGAGTTCTGGACACTTCTCTTTCTAACTAGGAAAAGGAAGTGGAGAGTTCCCATCTTCGTGTCTTTATCCAAACCAAAGGTCCCACTTCCAAGACCATTCGGGCTTCAGCGCTTGAACTTGATGGGTCACACGCACTCCCACAACCTCTGACTTCCTTCAGACTTAAGACTCTGCTCAGGGGGGGAAAGGTGAGCAGTTTCTAGGATCTGGAGATAAAGTCCAAATGGCAGGATGAGGAAACTTTTAAGCAGCGGCCATCTGAGTTTCTAATAAGCAGAAAAGGGGGACTGGCGTCCTCCATGCGGGGACACAGTTTGACTGACAACTGGACAGGGTCCTTTCAGGCCACAGTCAGACACAAGACCAGACCTTTCCATCCTTCATCTGCTCTGCTGGACTCTGGAGCATTACCCTCCTCCAAAGAAAAGGGGAAAATTAAAAACAAATTCTCAAGTGGGTTGCTAGGATTTCAGCCCAGCAAATTCTACTTTCCATTAAAAAGCCACCAGCTGTCATGTGCTCAGCTTCAAATGGAAAGTCCTTGCTCTCAAAGAACCTTTTTTCAGTTGATGTCACTCCTGAGTTTTATTTTCTTCTAATGAAAAATGGATTTGCGTTAGTGTATCTGTAGTGACAGGAGCCCCTGGACACAGGCCTGCCTGCCTTGGGGATCTGCCCTGCCCTGAGGAAAACTAATTGCTTTGGCAGTCAGCTTGGAAGATTGACACTGTGGTCAAGAGAGGACATGAGGTGTCCTGGGGTGGGGGGACAGAGGGAGCAGGAGGATAGTGGCTCATCTTCTTTCAGTGAGAACCCCACAGAGCTCCTCATCAAGAAAAAAAGAGAGAAGTTTCTTTCAGCAAACAACTTTCAAGTGTTGAGGAGGAGGTCTTGGAAAAGGGAGTGAATAGTTTAGCGTGACTAACGATTCTCAAGGAAGCAGTTCCTCAGAGTCTCAGACACATGTGTCCATAGAGCCTACTGCTGAAGAGGCTCAATCCTCACCAGAACTCTGCTCAGAACAGGCCCTACAGTGGCCCCACGGTGTGCAGAGTCTCCTAGGGCCTTGAGTCTGTAGCAATTAGGATGATCTCTTTACGATTCTCAAAAACAAATCAAGCCACACGGTGGCACATGCCTTTAATCCCAGCGCTTGGGAAGCAGAGGCAGGCAGATCTCTGTGAGTTCAAAGGCCAGACTGGACTACAAGAGCTACCTCCAGGACAGGCTCCAAAGCCACGGAGAAACTCAAAAAAAAAAAAAAAAGGCAAACAAACAAAAAACAAGCCACCACAAGATAACTGTTATTCTCCCACTCGGCAGCTTTAAACAGGAGTAAGAGATAGTTTGAACTAGACAGTAACACTTCTCCAAAATAATAATAATAATAATAATAATATAATCAAAGCAAGAGCAATAAGACAAAATAAACAGCATTAAGTCAACAGCAGAAAGACGAAGACAGAATAAACTGAACTATGCATTGTTGGCAGGGAGGAACCAGCTGCTGCGAAGAAACCAACCGAGCTCCAGTCTTGACAACAGATGCTGACTCCAGCACTGAGCCCTCAAGTCTGAAGTCTACAGGTCAACTTGAACAGCATTTAGAACGGCTCTCACCCCATTGGCCTCTCCATATAGAGATCCTATACACACAACCTTTGCACACCCATCACTTAGAGATCGCCATGAAAAAAACAGTACCCAAGCTCCAGTCCGGCTCAGGCAAAAGTCCCCTCCCCCACCCCCATTTCTCTCTCCAGCTCGCTGCAAGAACTTAGAGGCATCCAAGATTATCTGAATAATGTTTCTGACAGACACTACAGCTTTTTCCTCCCCCTGCCTGTGGAGAGCTCAGGCTGCCCCCAGGGAAGACTCCCCTGGCAGCTCCCAGCCAAGCAGCTGGCTTCAGCTCCGGGAACACTAAATTCTGGCTGCCTTTCTAGTCAGGCCTGGTTACTTTAGATTCCCTGTCCTCCAGTCTTTTCGAGCTGGAGCCAGCCAAGGTATTCGTCATATTTCCGAGCTACCCTGCTGCTTGATTTATGTACAAGCAGGGTAGAGGCCAGGCGTCGAGGAGCTGGGGTGATGGACTCTTCCATCACCCCGGGGTCACCAGAAGGATGATCCTTAGGATCAAGCCTTCACTCAGCTCAGGGTGGAGGATGGCACAGCCTCCCCCGCCCAGGGAGCAGAGACGAGTTTGTTCTATGTGAGAGATATCCATTAAAGGAGAGTAGCTGCATGTGCCTTCCACTGGGCTCCACCTAAAAAAGCCTTCCTGAAAAAATTCCAGCCTTCTCTTTCAAGACGCTGGATGCCGTCTCTTTGGCCAAAGAGAAAACGAATAACAGATGAAGCTCTCGTGGACACACAAGGAGGCCAAACCCAAAATGTTAATCACCTCCAAATATGTGTGGTTGCCTCCAGCCTCCCTGGCTCTCCTCGAGAGATCCGTGATTGGAGAGTTTTCCCAGGGGCTGGGAACTGGCTGCAGATATTCGGGAACTCATCAGAAGGTCCAGTTGCACGGACAGAGTAAATTGCTGGGCGGCGTGTTTAATGTGCCTGTGGGTGATTTGACTGCCTCAAACATGGACTGTTGCTCCAAGTTCGACTTCAGTACTCCGCAAGATTGACTGATGCTGTCATCCAAAAGAAAAAGAAAAAGAAGAAAGAAAAAAGACTTTTTATTCCACTGCATATGAAACCATGAGCTCATTGGAATATTTTTGGAGCGAGACTTGGCAACCTGCATGTGTTTACAATTCTTGGACTCGTGGCTCTGGTGTGTATCAGAAACACCCTTACCTCTTCACCTTCCCTGCGAAGGTGAACACCAGTTCCAAGAGTCTAAAATCCCTTCCTTGGTAACATAGACTTTGCTAAGGGACCGGCTACATCCTCAAGACCAATGGTCAGTGAGAAAGTCAGAGTAGCTGGGTGTTGTGGTAACCGGGTGAACCCTGAGGAGTGAAGGGTGAGAGTGGGGGGTGGGGAGGGAGGGGGCGCTTCCCGCCACGACTCACCAAAGCTGACTGAGTGGACCAGCAGAAGCTCTGAATCCCCACTGTTCTGTCCTTAGTCCATCCATCACAACTGAGTCCGACCTCTTGGGTAGAAGACTAAGATGCCTGTGCTCCTTACCTCGTTACTACTAATCTGGGTTCCTTCTGAAGCCTTCCAAGACAGTATGGAACCCATGCGGGCTGCCTGCGCTCCCTTCCATGCCCTGTCCCATTTCTATGGCACGAGTTCTCAGAACCACAAGGAAGCTTTAAAAACACACTGATGTCCCGTCCCTGGCCCCGGGGATTCTGTCTGTACTGAGCTGGGGTCCAGCCAAGCAATGGCAGCTTTACGAAGAGTTAGACTTTATTCCTATTGTTTTAAAAATTACATTTGCATTTTTAAAATGGGGAAAACACTCACAAATGCATTCATGGACTATCTCTAAGGAACAGAATTAGGAGGGATTTTAATTCATTTGCAGGTTTCACGTTGTGTTCCCAATCTTCTCCAACAAAGCAAATTGCAATGAAGTAAGTTATTAGTGAAGATGTGTGTGTTGGGGATGGGGGCGGTGCTGAAGTTACTTCCCACTGGAAAGACACCTCCAGCCTGACCTTTGCCCTGCATCCTCAGTTCTGAAGATGGCAACCAATCCAAGCTCCTGTCCAACTGCAGTAGCCACCTGACCTTCTCCTGCCCCCCTAAGTCCATTTCTCCCATTGCTCAATTACAGCATTCAGCTTCCTAGTACTTCTCCAGTCTCCCTCCTCCTGCCACCCTCTGTGCTGCTCCCTCAGTTTGGGCCCCGCATTTGCCTGCTCTCTTTCATGCTGATGAAGTGTCTCCTCCTCAGCACGTTTGTGCTCTCTGGCTTGGAGGCTAAGGAATGAACATGGTCCTTATGTTAGGCGCGATGTTCATCTCTGCATCCCAAACCCGTTCCTGTCGATCTTAAATCCTGTCAATGTTTAAAAACGTTCCATTTTCATCCCCAGAGCACACTCCAAGCAATTGGCGCCGTTTAAGAGGCCTCCATGCTCTGACTGTGTCCCATTCTGAGCCTCAAGTCTCACAACCTCTCAACCTGAACTTCCTGTTCACCGTGTACAACACGGAGGTCTTCAAATGTGCCCCAGTCTCACTGAGCCTCAGCCTGGGGTACTCCTGATGTGGAATGCCATCCATCCTACCTATTTTCCCCAGAATGTCTCCTGTCCTGCAAGAGTCCACTGCAGCCTCCTCCTCCAGCATCTTCAGCACCTGGCCCTCAATTTCTTGCCTCCCCTGTGTTCCCACATGCTTTTATGCTCCTGTTGGCTCACATAGGTTATTCTGGTCTGTCTGTCTGTCTGTCTGACCACTGTTGTTTTACTTGTCAGTTAGGAACTTAAATTTCTGTACATGGCACCGTCCACACGGCCTACCATTTCCCAGCATTCAATCACTGAGTTAAGCAGTGAATCAATAATATTAATTCTTTATGTGTATGAAGCTCTGTATAATTCTCCAAAATATTTTGTATGTGTGTTTGGGGTTGTGTTTTGTACACACACACACACACACACACACACACACACACACCATGCGCACACCCAACCACTGCTTTCAGAAGTATGCCTGTACCACCTGCCTTCTCACTTTGGCCCCAGGCTAAGCTGGGAGTCAGCAGGGATAGTGAGAGATACGATACAATGTGATTAGGGACCCTGTGCCCTGTCTCACAGGTATGCGGGAAATCTCAGTAGGCCTGAGTCCTGAGCTTTCTCATCTCATTTCTCCAGCACGCTAATTCCCTTAGGCTCGACCTAGAGTGTGTTGTGGCCCCCAAAGAAATGGGGATTGTCAACCCCTTAAAATCCTGCCTTCCTCCATTTTCTGGACACGTTTTCAAGCAGGAGATCTAAAGCAGAAGCCATGGCTGTGCATAAGTTTAGATCAGCTGCTCCGGCCATAGTCAACTAAACTAACATTTTCTAGAGAGGAAGCAGACTCAGCACATGGAGGTTTTCAGCATCTGGAAAGAGCAGAAATCCATCAATCCTTTCCACTTTAATCAAGCCTTGAAAGAGAGGGCTGCCAGGGGACCCTTTCCAGAATGAAATCAGCTGAAATGCAAAACCGCATGCCTTCTGACTCGCTGGCCGGCAGATCTTATCCCCAGAACTTTCACAAGGCAATGACCAAACTTGTGGCTCTTGTGTCTGCTGATCAAGCCATATTAGAAGTCAGTGACATGAAAAGAACCCAGTCCATGGTTCTCTCTTGGCCATCCTCATTTTATCCTTCCACTTGGTCTGACTCAAAGAGGACCCCTGCCCCCTCCTCTCTCAAGCAGGAGAGAAGTATCCTTGTCCCTTTCCAGGACCATGCAGGGGTGGGACTGTGAGGGTTTGAGAATTCCTTTCCCACCCGACTCAGATTATTCTACAAGCTAGACTGTCAACTACCGGCGACACTGCCCTCCAAAAAGCAGGAAGTCACAGCAGAGCTCAATGGGTCTTTTTTTTTTTTTTTTTTTTTTTTTTGGTTTTTCGAGACAGGGTTTCTTTGTAGCTTTGGAGCCTGTCCTGGAACTAGCTCTTGTAGACCAGGCTGGTCTCGAA
>JAQHUG010000035.1:3547707-3564547 GCA_028555095.1 Dicrostonyx torquatus
CAGGATTAGGGAGCTTGAGAACTGCTGATCTAGATGAACAAGGCAACTGAGTTTATTCCTTGCAAAGTACTTTCCTACTGGAGTTGGGGACAGTGTCCTACACCACTGTTACCAAGACCTGTTTGAGTATTTTCAAGTCATTGTCAGTAAGTTCCAAGGAAACAGGATTTGGGATGGACACTGTCTGAGTAAGAACCATCAGCTCCACCTCACGCCCTAGCTCCTGCAGAACCCCCAACTCCTGCTGCTGTCTTAGGACAATCCTGGAGGCCTACTTGACTTAATCAAACCACTTTTTTCTCTTATGTGCCTTCATCTAAAGAATGGAGAGGGGAGTGGCAGGCCTAACTGTCCTGGGTCTCAGTTTGAGAAAGGAAAGAGCGAGCCTGGTAAAGTCTCCATAGGCAGCTATCCTTACTGTTGCCCTAAAAATGACCCCTCCAGTTTCAGCTTTTCCCTCAAGTCACCCTTTCTAGTCCCGCTGACAAGGTGGGAAGCAGCTCCAGCTGAAGGCAACAGCTGGCACAGCTGGTGGCTGAGGCTTCAGTCTGGTGTGTTGACACCTGGGGACCGACCAGGGCACACCAGGGTTGGTGCCTCCCTCCCCAACAGAAGTGACTGCTGGTCAGAGTTCCTGCCCTAGGAGCGGTCTCAGCACACACTGGGGAGTTATAGGGAGCTCTTCAGTTCCTGTCCTTGTCAGCAGGTTCCTCCTTTGAGGACCAGTCACCTAGGCTCGCCACAGAAGCTCTGCAGCTTTTACTAACTTCTGATCTGTGATGTCACCACCACTGACCTCGCAGCACTAACCCCACCTCTCTCTTCCCTGAGCCATTTCCACCATCTCAGCTTTGGGATCCCACTCTCTCCTACCTTAATTGATCTCTTCCCTTGACATGCCCCTCAAAATCCTTTTATTCTAGGGGCTGGGAAGATAGCTCCATTGGTAACGTGCTTGCTGTGCAAGCACAGAGTTCAATCCCCAGCACCCACATAAAAAACTGAGTGGGGCAGCACAAGCTTTCAATTCCAATACCAGGGAGGCAGAGGCTGGTGGTCACCGCAGTTGGCTGGTCAGCCAGCTTAGCCTGGTGAGTGAACCCCAGAGGAGAGGACCTCCTCAAAATCCAAGGTGGAAAGCTCCGGAGAAATGACCCTTGAGATTGATCGCTGGCTTCTACATACATGCATAAAACCCACTCCCATGAACATGTGTGTGTGTTTGTGTGTGTGTTGGGAGTTTGGTAGGGAGGGGTTGTTGTTTTGTGCTTTGTCTTTGAGGAAGTCTTGCAACACAGCCCTGACTACGTAGACCAGACTGGCCTCAAACTTTTAGCAATTCCTCTGTCTAGAGCATGCTAGGATTGCAGGCGTACACAAGCCCACAACCACACCTAAATCCTGATTATTATTTATATCTGGCTTAATCCTTTGGCTCTCTTAACAATCAATCTACCTCTGAATATTTATATGCATAGGTAATAAATTATTACTACAAACACCAACTCACACCGCTAAATATGGTCAGAATCTAAAGTGCCCAGTGGCAGTGAAGACGAAACCATAGGGACTCAGGGTCACTACTTGAGGAATGCCAAAGGGTACAGTAACTTTGGGATGCTGCAAAACTAAATATACAAAGGACCCAGCAGGCATGCTCTTGAGATCTACCCAAATGAACTGAAAACTTTTTATAGACATGCAAACTGACAAAGGATGCTTATAGCCACTTGTACAGATTTCTGAAGAACTTAGAAACAACCATCATGCCCTTTAGGTAAGTAAGTAAACACCCACACCATGGAATATTATCCAGTGCCAAAAAGAAATGAACCATCAAGCTATAAAGAGATATATATGGTGGTTTGGATAAGAATCGCCCCCAAAAGCTCATCCACCTGGATGCTTCTTTCCCAGTTGGTGGAACTGTTTGGGAAGGATTTGGAGGTGTGGCCTTGTTGGAGGAGGTGTGGCGCTGGGGGTGGGCTTTGAGGTTTCAGAAGCCACACAATTAGTTCCTTTTGCCTCATGCTTGTGGATCAAGCTACAAGCACTCATGAATTCCAGTGTCATGCCTCCCTGCCTGCTGCTGTGCTCTCTGCCATGATGGTTGTGAACTCTAACCCTCTGGAACTGTAAGCCCCAAATAAATGCTTTCTTTTATAGGTCATGGTTTCTTATCATAGCCATAGAAAAGTAGCTAAGATAGCTTGGAGGAAACTTGCATGCATATTCCTAAAAGAAAATGAAGCCTTGAAGAGGCTTCATGCTGCAGGATGCAGCCATGTGTGACATTCTGGGGACAGCAAACTGATGAGCACAGTAAAGGAAAGGCCAGAGGCTCATTGGGGAAGGGGAATGTAGGGGAAGCTCTCTGAACAGTGTCTTCAGGCCACAGAAATAATTTTGTACAATACTATGTGCAAGAGACATGCCGTCAATACATTTGTCTAAAGTCACAGCACGCACTCCAAGAGTTCGCCTCTGTGTGAACTGCAGACTCTGGGAGACAAGGAGGCTTTGGTCTAGGCACCACTGGGACTGATGATGGTGGGAGAGGTCATGAGCGCATGAAGGTAGGGACATTTATAACAACTCTCCTACTCTCTGTTTAACTTTGTTAGGAACCTAGAACTGCCCTACTTTTTGTTTGGAATCTTTTATTTGTTCTGTTTTATTCATTCTTGTAACAGAAGGAGTGGGCTGCTTGTCATCCTGCCCACCTGGCTAGCTTACTGCCAAAATAACCACACAGAAACTATATTCATTTAAACACTGCCTGGCCCATTAGCTCTAACTTCTTATTGGCTAATTCTTACATATAATATAACCCATTTCTATTAATCTGTGTATTGCCATGTGACTGTGGCTTACTGACAAGATTCTAACCAGTGTCCGTCTCAGGCAGGAGATCCATGGTGTCTGCCACTCTGCCCTTCTTCCCAGCATTCAGTCTGTCTACTCCACCTACCTAAGTTCTGTCCTATCAACTAGGCCAAGGCAGTTTCTTTATTCATTATCCAATGAAAACAACACACAAACAGAAGAAACTCCTATACCACATTCTCAGTACATAGACCTGTCTGGCCTGGATCTCCATGCATGGACCAAACTGGCTTTGAGCTAGCAGTGTCTCTGCCTCTGTGCTGGGACTACAGATGTGTGTGCCCACATAAATGCTTTTAAAACTGTTCTTAAATATAGCCCATACCAGGCCTGGTGGCACATGACTGTAATCCCAGCACTCAGGGGGCTTAGACAGAAGGATCAGAAGTTCATATCCAGCCTAGGCTACATAGAGAAATGAAAAAAAAAAGGAAAGAGGAATTTATTTAAAATGTCATATATTCAGCAAATTGAATTTTCACAAATATTTAACATTTATTACAAATTAAACACCTCCAAGCATTTAATTAAATTCATAAAGAGCAGTTTCTCTTAAAGACTTGAAATATGTTAAACATATAAACAAAGTCACCATGAGTCCTCCCAGAGCGGTTTAATACCCTTGTGCCAAAACCAGCCATAAAACTTCCAAGGCTGTGTAGATTTCACTCTTTCTTATCCTAAATTCCACACCTTCTCGGGGTGCCAGTTTTAACACCTTGCTAGGATTGCACTAACTTTTACCAAGTACTATTTTTTGCCTTCTTAGGGATTTTTAACAACCTTACCAGACCACAAGAAGAAAAAGAGCCACCTCAAAGTGTAGGGCCTGAAAAGTCTGGAAGGCTGGGCTGCTGATTCTGGGTCAGGAGATGAAGCTGGCTTGCAGCGTCCAGGGAAAGTCCATCAGGGGAAACTTCCCAGATGCTTCAGGAAAACTTAAAGTCCCTACCTTTAGGGAAGGTGTTGGTGGCACCAAATATTCCGCTAGAGATGAGATTAGTAGAATCTGGTTTGGCCACCACCACACGCCCATTGCTCCATAGTCATTATGGACTTGGGGGCTGTTAGCATAATTTCAGCCCAGTGACTCCTTACTGGGGATTACATCATAACTCACAGCCCTACTGTCAACTTGAATTGCCTAAGGGAGGCGGCAGACATCTACCTGGGTCATTAGGGCTCCTTGTTGGCCCCTGGAAACATTCAGTCACCAGCACCCAGGGCTAGGAAGCCCTGCCTGGGACAGCGCCAGACTGTTTACTCTGGATTCTTTGCTTCTGTTCTCTCTTGCTTGCAGCCAGAAATGAGTGCTTGCCCTTGATATAGACGTATATACCAGGAAAAATGGTCTATTTCCATGACATGTCCCATGTATCAAAGTGAGAGCAAAGGAACACACCCCATTATATCCACACTCCTTTTAACCTGCCCCCCATAGAGTCTGAGTATTTTAATGAATCTACTATCTTTCTATGTCTCAACCTTGTTCAATTAATGCCCAAACTGTTGACGTTTGACCTGGAGCCTCTGGTTACTCTGTGCTTGTATGGCCACCTCTACCATTCTTGTGTGTGTGTGTGTGTGTGTGTGTGTGTGTGTGTGTGTGTGTATCTGTTTGAGTGTTTTGCATGCATGCATATGTGTGTACCATGAGCATGAGGTCAGAGAAGGCATCAGATTCCCGGAACTAGAGTTACAGATAGTTGTAAGCTACCATGTGAGTGCCAGAACAGAACCTGGGTTCTCTGCAAGAGCAGCACGGAGCTCTCAACCACTCAGCCATCTCTCTAGCCCCATTGCCCCTGACATTCCAGAAAGCATTCTGACTGGCCACAAGAACAGAGCCCAGATTCATCTAGTTTTCTCCCCACCCTAACACGTGCAATCGGCACCCTACAAGGAGTAGGAGAGCTGTGGAGAGGCTCAATTGGAAAGTGTTTGCTGTACATGAGCACTGGATCCCCAGCACCCACAGAGACTGTGGCATGCAAGTGTATAACTCCAACACTGGGGTGAGGAGGTGTGGAAGCAGGCAGACTTCGAAGGTTCACTGAGTAGCTGGTCTAACTGGAGCAATGAGCTGCAGGTTCAGTAAGAGACCCTGTCTGAAAAAGTAAGATGGAGAGCAACAGAGGAAGTCTCCCAATGTCTATTTCTGCCTTCATACAGGCATACATGTGTGTACATACATGCACACATGTGCATATGCCCCATAGTCCCCAAAACCAAAGTTGGGCACTCTGAATATTTGGTGGTATGTAAGCGTGGGAGAATGCGGGGATGGATACTTCTTGGCTGGCGACAGAGACCAAAGGATCTTTGTCAAGGTCATGGTTCATGCTCTATCAATTACTTAGCACACTGTAGCTTCTACCTGCTTTTCTTACCTTGGATGCTTTGTCTAGGCTGACTATACAATCCACCCCAGAACTGGCTCTTCCCCTTCTTTCCCATCCTCTGTTGTAGGGAAAAGAGCTGCCCAGGTCTCTTCCCAGCCTACCAGAGTGTCACCACCTCTAAGAAGATCATGCCCTGCAAACCCTCCAGAACACTCTGTGAGAGAATGTAGGAAGGGGCAGTGGTCCATTTTGTATTTAGAGTCCCCTGGTGGGATGGTTTTGGGGACGGGTAGGGTGTAGGTAGCAAGATCATAGAAGTCCTTAGTGACCCTCCTGAACCAGAGTTTTGAACCCAGGAAGTGGCACCAGATTTAGAGAGGAGGATTTAGCACTGGGGAGCTTTCGGTGTCTGGATTATAGAGCACAGATGTAGGTGGCAGCCCATTTCTGTTCTCCGGGTGTGTGATGGTACTGGAAATTCAGATGTGCATGGGGCCTGGGCAAAGTTTGTGTTTGGCCTGTTGAGTAAGAGGTGTTTCCTTTCAGATGGAATCATCTAGAGCCTGTTGCATGCATCAGTTAGCATTTCTAACATGAACCACAGGCAGAGGAAGCCTCCCAAGTTCAAGGCAGGTGGTGTGGGTAGCCTGCTGCCAAGGGGTACTCTCCAGAGGTTTCCACATCTTGGGCTGCTGCTGGCTTAGACTACTTGGGAAGACTGGGGACTCTTCTGTTTTCCTACTTCACATTTTGTCTGAGTCATTGCCAGGGTTCCTCTGATGTTTTTACTTAATACCAGAATTCCAACCAAAATTAACAAATAGCCCTGGAGGCTGGGTCCCAGAGTAAGGGCTGACCATTCTCCCCACTGACAGCACTCGAGAGCAGGGAAGGGTAGTGTGTGTGTGTGTGTGTGTGTGTGTGTGTGTGTGTGTGTGTGTGTGTGTGTGTAGAACCCAGGCTACAGAAGCTCCTGAGCAAGGCTTGGGCCATTCTAGAAGATTATCTCTGCTTCTCAACTTTTTTTCTGATGGACTCTAAGTCTCTGGTTAAACAGCAAAGGCCAGGGAAAGAGAAAGTTCCCCCCAACATACACACAAAATCCTCCTCTCCCAGCCCCTACCTTTCCCCTGGTAGTCTGTGGGGGCAGGTCTGGCCTGATCATCACTTGCTCCTAGAAGTCAACCTCACCTCAGGCAACGCCAAGCCCCATCCTCAGAGAAAACCCTGCTGTGGCCTTTCTGGGGCTGCTGCATGGGTCTGTGCTCATCTGGGATGACACTCTTGAGTGAGACAGTGAAGCCATCTGTTTCCACTCAGAGCCTGGACACCGCAGCATGAATCCTGTTTGTTTACCTAATTTAGTGTTAGGTTATTTTTCTTCCTCCTTTCTTGATTGCGAGAAAGTGCCAAATGCAATCAACCCCTTCCACCACACCACTGTTCCCTGCATCGAGCCAGAGGAAGTTAGCCTGGAAAAATGATTACTCCCAGGCTAAGGCTAGGCCAAATGCCCCGTCTGAAGCCTTATTCCTCATGGTTATGTACCGTGGACCCCACCCGCTGAGTTTGGACTTCTGCCACACTCTGTCCCTTCTCACCTCCAGCTTGAGTTATACCATCCCTGCCTTGGGTTGCCCTTCCCGTTTCTCTGTACCAACGGGGATCCCACCCAATCTCAAAGTTGAGCTGGGCTGCCATTGTTTCTATCCCACAACAACAGGGTGCTACACATTAGTTCTCAGGACCAAAGGAAAATGTGACTCAGACCCTGCTTTCCTACAAGTGGAGACAGAAGGTGGGCATTGAAAAAGACAATTATCTCACCATGAAGAAATGACAGGTGCTGGAGAGGGGGCAAATTTTCTTTGACAGAACTTCACATAGTGAATTCACACCCATAAGAATGGACAACTTTTATGTATCAGTTAGAAATAAAAGGAGAACTACTGTTGGAAGAGAGAAAAAAAATCCCCTTGAGCACATACAGGAAGTCCTCAAGTGAAGCAGGTCCTTGGCTCCTCTCAGTTCTCCCAGGAGCACCTCCCTGCCCCCTCACTATCCCCTTACTACTTTGCCACCCCAGTGTGTTTCAGCCTGGGCTCAGATATGAGTCCAAGTTGACCCCAGTGTGCCAACTGCTTCCTGGGGTTGTCTAGAAACGACACTTTTGCTATGTCAAGTCTTCTTCATTCACTGGGGCAGAGTGGCAAGTACGTTTTCAGCTCCCTGTACTTTTTCTGGAAAGGACACAAACTGGTCTGACTCCTTGGCTGCACAATGCTCTCTGCTGCCAACAGTGTGTGTGGGTCCCTGGTTTCTAGATGTCAGGAGTCTGTCTGTAGCTTATTGAGGAGGGACCACAGAGCTGCCTTTTGGGCATTCAGCTCCAGGGAAGAAGCGGTAGGAAGCAGGACTTGGACAACTTGTCCTATGGAGATGGGAGGCATTGAGTATCTGGGGAGTCCTGTAGGAAGGTTGAGACACGAACAGGAGCTCTGGGAAATGAGCAAGTGTGCAGATTCTGAGGGTTGTAGGAGTTTCATGGTAGAGGCCCACAGAGAAGGACTGTTTATTCTGTCTTTTTGACCTTAATTGATCACACTTTAAACTCAAATGCATGAGAAGCCGAGTCACCAGGACAAGGCTCAAAGCCCTGAGCATGGCACCAAGGCATGACTGGGTCCTTTTTGTCCTTTCTAGCTACACCTTCATGTTGTCACTAGTCACAGCTCTGCCTCTTTGCCCAGCCTCCTACTCTGCCTGCATGTCCCCCTCTCTGCTTTCCTACCTGCCAGTCATCCACACAGGCACCTGGCACCCACGGGACACAGCCTTGAAGCCTCAGCTTGGGCTCCATCTAAAAAGCTTGGCCTTGTCTGGTCTGTTTCAATCTGATATAACCCCCACTGCTTTTGAGGAAACCATCCCCAGTAAGTACAGCTAGCTCCTTCAAAGCAGGAACGCATCCCATCCAGGTTCAGCAGACTGCTTGCTAAGTGGTGGTGAGAAGCATGCATAAGGTAGATAAACTAAACAGTAAATAAAGTAAATGAACTAAGAAGAGAATATCACATGACTATATCACTTCAAGGTGTGTGTGTATGTGTGTGTGCGTGTGTGTGTATGAAGACGCCTAAGGCAGCATACCACACCCACATTTACTTCAGAATTGGTCACAATCGCCAAGTTACAGAATCTGCCTAATGTCCATCAACAGACAAATGGGCAAAGAAAATGGGGTGTATATATACAGTGGAGTCAATTCAGCCATATGGAAGATTAAAATTGTGTCATTTGCTGGAAAATGGATACAACTGGAACTCTTCATATTAAGTGAAATAAGCCAGACTCAGAAAGATAAAAGTCATGTTCTTTCTCATTTATGAATTCCAGATTTTATAAAGATACATAAAATCCTATATATGAGGTCATATATATGTACACACAGACCATGAAAGCAAAGAGACAGACCTATGAAGGAAGGGGACTGGTGGGAGGCAAAGGGTAGGAAGGAGAGGGTGTGAGAGGGTGAATATATTTATGCACCCCATCGCCTCACAATGAAAGTGCAGCAATTCAAACCATTTTTTCATGTGAGTTAAACAGAGTACAGTGGCTCACATATTTGAGAGGCTAAGAGTCTCACTGGAGATCTGAGGCCACAGTGCTGTGCAGGACTACAGTGAAATCCTGTCTCAAAAAAGCGAAAGGGGAGACTGGAGCGATGGCTCAGTGGTTAAAAGCACTGGCTATTCTTCCAGAGGACCAGGGTTCAATCCTTGGCACCCATTCCAGTGGGAATGGTGCCTTCTTCTGGTCTCCAAGAGCACTGCATACACAGACATAGATTCTAGTGGAAACACTAATACACACAAACACACACACAAATAATTTTTAAAGCAAAATAAAAAGTAAATTAGCAAGAAGAGGAGGAATGCAGGATGCCTCAGCATTAGAATCTTCGGGTGAGCAAAGCTTTGTGTCTTTGGTGTTTCTGTACTGCTGCAAAAGGCATGATGACCCCAGGCATATGGCCCCCAAAGCTGGCTGCCACTCACGCTGTCCCAGGTAGGCACTCAGTGACTGTCACTATAGACAGTCCCATCAGTTAAATTTAGTAGGGCTTATTTAGCAAAACAAAAATGATTTGTGAGCTGGACTAGCATCAGAACGGTGTCTTCAGGAGGCTTCTATAGGAAAACAGGAAAGCGGCTCAAAGGACCACTTAACCTTGCTACAGCTTACCTAGGCAACCAGTTATCAGCTACATCAGCTAAACCCTCACACCCTCTCCTTTCTACTCCCTGCCCTGCCCCTACAGGCACTAGTCCCCTTCCTTCATGGTCTGTCTTTTGCTTTCGTGCCATACATACATACATACACACATACATACATATATATGTGTATATATGTGTGTGTGTGTGTGTGTGTGTATACACACACACATACATCAGTTACATCTTACCAATCTACAGTTCCTTCTGAACCACCAAAGCTTAATCATGATTAAACCACATTAGCTTTGTCTGTTAGGCTTCGTGCCAGTAGCCAGTTCATTTTGATGTCCTCTGGCCATTTATTTCACAGATGATGGATATGGAAACTCCACCTAATCATTCATCCCACAGTCCAGGGGTCAGGTTTGCCTGTTTAGTCAAGAGGAAGTCAAATAACCCTTGGCTTTATGTAGAGCTTGAGTGAACTGCTCTGCTCCCCGAGACCTTGAATATCCATTCCCAAAGAGCGGGCTCCTCTGGAAATGTAGTAGCTAATTCTGGTGTGGTGACGCAGATCACAATGTGAACAGTGCTGCTAAGGCATGGACTGGTACGGGGTTAAAATTACGAAACGAGAATATCCTGGGCTGCACACCCATTCTAGGATCTTGTGGGGTTCCTATGTGTTTTTCTTCTTCTGTGGTGATGGGCTCAAACCCAGAATCTTGGACATGCCAGGCAAGGGCTCCACTACTGGGCCACATGCCCAGCCCCTCTGTGCCCCTGCCATGATTCAAAGGGTTCTCACCATCTCTTTCATCTTGTGGTTCACGGGAACATCGTGGACTTGGAAAGAATCTGCCTGGTTTCTTTCCAGCCCCACCAAAAAAAGACATATTGGAGACAAAGATAGTGTCTCACAAGCAACACTGTACTTGTAGGTCCTTGACTTCCTCCCACAGTCAGGTGGGAGTCATTAAATGCCAGTTTTACAGAAGGGAAAATGGATTAATGACTGATTCTGAGACACCTCGCTAATACATGTTGGGACTGCAAACTCCATTCTTCCTCTGCTAGAGCACACTGACTTCCAGCCTGGGGCTCCCAGATCCCCTCTGTCACGTGTCAACTCTTCTCCCTTCTCTCTTGAGTTCTCTGTGCCTCTTCTCTTGCTATTGAAACCTACACCATAGAATGGACTGAGCTTGAGATGTCTGCCTGCACCATGAAATGGGGCATTGAGAAACTGAAGACCAGTTGCCACAGGCCATCAGCTCCTTAGGAAGCTGGCCCTGGGATAAGCCTAGGAAAGTGTAATGGCTTGTTCTTCAGCTACTGGGGTCTGTGAGAAAACATGGCAGGAGCTGAATCACACCACCCTGCCTACCTAGGACCCCCATCTCCTAGAGTTCATTCTGCCCTATAGGAGGTCTCATTAGGCTGTAGAGGTGGCTCAGTGTTTAAGAGCACTTGTTGTTCTTGCAGAGGACCCAGGTTCGCTTCCCAATCATCCACAACTCCAGTTCGAGGGGATCAGAGCACACATATGGTGCACATACACATACATGCAGGCAAAATAAATAAAATATTTTTTAAAAGATACCTTCCCAGGAGCCTTCTTCCTGGTCCAAACTGAAAACCAGGAGAAAGTAATCACAAGCTGTGACACGCTTGACGTGAACTTGCTTGGAATGGGACAGCAGTGTGGTGTTTCTAATTTTATATGACATTTTTATTGATGTGATATTTACAATAACATTAGAGGAGTTTAAGGAGAAAAGTCAGTGTGTAATCCTACCTGTTCCTCTTACACAGCCATTTTCATTTTCCTTTTCTTTGGCCCCCTTTGTAATCTTCAGCTAGAAATACTCGTTCTTTACTTAGCTCTAATCATAGTGTTTATAAGTAATTTTGTGTTCTGTTTATTTTACTCAGAACTAGCATGTAAACACGTTCCTACACTCCTGTGTGTTCATGTTGGTCCCTCCTGACATCTGTAGTCTTTTCAATGCTGTGTGTGTGTGTGTGTGTGTGTGTGTGTGTGTCTGGGTCTGTCTGTCCATCTGTGTGTGTCTGTGAATCTGTGTGTCTGTCAGGTATCATAGTTACTTCCTAATAACTGAAAATTGAAGCTTCCCTTATAAACAACTGTGCTATGAGCATCTTTGGGCAGATATCTATCTTTTTCTGGGATATATTTTTTGAGCAGGTCAGGCTCTGAGTTTTAAGCATCAGCTGAGGTGTGTACCCATTCTGCAACAGCACTAGTAGCTGTCAGCCTCTTTAGTACCCATGACATTCTCTCACGAGACTCGTGACTGTGAGGTAGACCACTGTCCCCTTTCCACAGATGAATGGGCAGAGGCTCAGACAGATGAGGCCATTCGTCTCGCTTATGGATCTAGGACAAAGAATCTAAATCCAAATCTCCTGGTCCAGAAAACTGTTGGCTCCACCCAGCTGCTGACATTTCTAAAGCTATGTTATACAAAAACCAGGCACTAACAATTATTATCACTTCCACCCCCTGGAGCTTGAACCCCTGCACAGCCGGCACCTCAGACCTGCTACATCGCACACTTGGCCTTCAAGAAGAGCTCTTACTGGGAACAGTTGGGAGACCTCTGGGCCCAATCTCCAGTTTCCAACACTGTGTGAGTCTCGATCAGATCCCACTGGCTGACCCCACCCTGTGTGCGCAGCAGTGAGACACTGCAAACTGTCCGATAGCAACCCTCCTGGAGTAGGACACTCCTGGGACAGATGCCTTTGTGACCTGCTACATGAAGCTGAGAGGGGACAGGCCTCAGGATGCTCTTTGGGCATGTTGATGGCTCAAAGCCATTCAGCACTGTCAGGTTATAGTCATGGTATTGCCCTGGCTGTTTGGTTGAGCCAACACAAATCCCTGGTTTTAAAGTGTTGGGGAAGAAGGAGTGATGCAGGAGACAGAGGAGGAAAGTGGGGGGAAGGATCTAAACATTCTGGAAGTCAAATACTCCCCAAGAAATATTTCACTGTATAAAAGGCTGAGAAACATATGGATTGAATTTTTCCAAAGAATACACATGGATTCAAAAATGTAATGGTCAGGGTGGGGGTTGGGTTCTTGTTGGATGATTGGGTATTTTTCCCCAAAGCACATTGTGGGGAATTTTACTGGCAGTCAAACAACTTAAGGCATCCAGAGATGTTAAGCAGACGTGGAGTCACGCAGGTCACCCTGCACCCACTTTGCCGTGGTAGTGAGCTATCTACTGTGTCTCCGCTGCAGAGCACACATTCTTGTTCAATCTGTTCACTCTCTGTCCCAGGATGGCACATACAGCCCCAGAGGATGTCACCAAGGCCTTGCCCTGCTGCACACTGCCTCAGTGGCCTCCAGAGGCTGCTTGCCTGGGCTCACCGCTGGAGTTGCAGGATTGTGATACGCCGCGTCCGCCAGCAGAAGAGACGACCACAACAGGATTCTTCTCAGAACGCACTTTATTGGGACACACTGTCTTGTAGATAGGAAAGGCAGAAGGACCCGGATCCCAGGCGCGGCTAGCTTACAAGCAGTGCCAGAACAAAGCCCTAAGCTGTCATCGCCTGATAGGCTCAGTCGAAATTGGCGCCATCATATGATGACCGGATTGGTCAATTCATACGATGCCCTATACAAGTGCATGAATGCGCAGAAGCTATCAGGAGAGAAGCAGCAAATGGCTCTTTGGCTCCGAGCCAGCAAGCTCACAGCACTGCGGCGCGCAGGGCGCCTTACACAGGATGTTGATTAAAATTAAATGGAGTCCAACTCTGATGTTACTCTCTTCATTGGATGATGACTTTCTCGCCTGGAAAATGGGACTAATCACAACCCCGGTCTCCGAGAGTTGAGAGAATTAAATATGTGAGGATACATAACATGCCTAGAGCAAACCTCTACTACATACATGACACTCATAGTTAGAGTTCTAATGGCACGTAGCACCACATTGTCCCTGGTGGTGACTTATTGGTTTGTAGACCCTGGGCTCTGGGGAAGAGACAGTCTTGGTAATAATTTAAACAGGATTTCCTACCAATCTGGCAGGGGAGGAACTTGGATTCAGGCTGAAGACAACTGGAAGAAAAGAGAAATATGACCTTTCTTCCTCGTGTGAACCTGTGAGCCAAGAGTGTCGTCTGCTATCTCCTGTACCAGGGCAGCTGCATCTTAAAACTCTTTGGAGCAGACGGGCTCTGAGGGTTTGCTCTCTCATAGCTACTCACAGTTACCTCTTTGCTTTCCATGTCCATCTCCCATATTAATCTTCCAGATGAAACTGTGGCCTATGGAGGATGTCTACATGTAACCCCCAGAATCTGTGACTTCTGAATGTTTTTGTGAGGTTAAGGAGGTCAAGGCTGTCTTTATCAGGATCTTATTCTAGATCACTCAGATATGTCCAAGTATACCACAGGGGACCTGCAAAGCAGAAAAGAGAGAGTCAGAGAGGGCAGCATGAGAGGGTCATGGTCCCACAGCCCTGCTCTTTATGATGGGGAGGGAGCCACTAGTTGATGACTGTGGGCAGCCTTGTTAGAAAAGGCCAGGTGGCAGAGTCTAGATAAGGATCCATATCTGACCTGCAGACACTTCCATTAGCCCCGTGAAAACCACGCTGGACTTTCGATCTCAAAACTGTAAGAACCTAAATGTGTTGTCTTCAGCTTCTCAGTTTATTAGTTATAATAGCAATACAAAACAGACAAAAATAATCCAACAAAAGCGGTTGGAGACCTGTTTTTGCTTTCCTGAAGGATTCTCTCCCTTCCCACAAGCCCATACTTGCCCAGGTCCTCTCCCAGGGCTAATAAGTGCCCTTTGCATTAGGTCAGTTAAGCACTGGATGAGTGACTGTGTGGCTCTGTTCCTTTAGCCATGTCCCTCCTCCTCACTGAGGTCATCACCCCTGTCCTCTGAGACCCTCCATAGCCTAGGTTCGATCTGCCTTTTTTTTTTAGACTTTCCAAAATCTTTTCCATGATCCAGGTGTCTTTGCATGTGACTGACTAATTAAAACCAAGAGCTGCCAAAGTCAACAAAATGTAGTCACTCATAAGCCATTGGTGGAAGCACACAAAGTAGTCATTTTAGATCTAAAAACATAACAAAACAACAACAACAAAACAAAACAAAACAAAAACCAACAAAAGTTAGATACCTATCAGTAAATCATAAAATTTAACCCAGGGCAAGGGAAGGGTGTTCAATAGGTAAAAGTGACACCATTACGTCACCTGATGACCTAAGTTCAAAACCCCACACCCAAATAAAAACCAGACCCAGTGACGGGCATGGATTCGTTATTCCAGCACTGGCCTCGGAGATGTGAGGTGGAGACCCAGTCCCTGGAAGCCTGAGCACCAGCTCTCCTGAAGTAAGCGGTGCAAACCGTACAAGACTGCCTCGGGGAGGAGGGACCGAGAGGAGCAAAGCCCAAGGCTTTGTCCTTGCTGTGGCAAGAATGTGCAGCCTGCCTCATGCCCTCCTCCCAAACTTTCAAGTGCACAGGTGCTAATGCCAAAAAGATCCAGGGTGTAGCTACAACCTGGCTTCTGAGGTGGGAATGGGGAAGAGGCTCCATCTGCGTTTGGAGTGATCAAGGGACATACAGACAGCGAAGACCATGCCAGTGGCAGGCACCAGAAAGGCCCATTGAAGGGCACCCGGTCAGCCAGGCCTGTGTCTGCAGCAGAAAAGGATCTAGTTGGTGTGTTCAGCAGGTCCCCAGGGTAGAGGTCATTCAGGTTTTGTGCTCTGTGCTCCTCCAAGCCCTAGGAATTCTCCCAACTTGGCTACACTCTGCTCCAGCTGCAGTTTCTAGGACAGACTCAGACAGACCTGCCTCACCCAGGATCACACAATCAGAACTGAGAGTCTGTGCACCTCTCAAGCAGCCAAACAGCTGCAGGAAACCCAGAGGTGAGATGAGTTTTCTGTTAGGCTGTCAGTTTCATCAGAAATCAGTTCCAGAAAATGGCCCAACGCTCAGGGTGAGTGTGGTGTGAGTGTGTGTGTGTGTGTGTGTGTGTGTGTGTGTGTGTTCCGCCACTATTATAGGTTCATCTGAATCCTAAGAGGCTCAAAGCGAGGCTGGGAGGGAGTAGGTGCCCAAGGAAGTAGGCACTGCGGATCTGAGGCTGGAGGAGAAGGGAGGCATGGGGCTGCCTGCAGGCCTTGGCAAGGAGCCCTCACCTCTGGAAACGAAGCTAAAGTATTTTCTGTCTCTCTTCTCCTGGGGCTTCCTGTTTCCTATTTGGTCTCTGGTTTCCAGGCAACAGTGAATACCCCCCAAACTCCTGACATGCACGGTCCCTCTCTCTGAAGCTTGCATCTCTAACGAGTTTCCCATCTGCCAGGTCTCCCAGGGCAGCCCATCCATTCTGCTGCCTCTGAAGGACAAAGGCAATTGAAGACGCCTTGTGGTTTAAAGCTGTGCGCATGCACGCACGCGTTTCCCCTTTTGTAGGTTCCTCCAGTTTAATGACCCTTCCTGCAAAGCCAGTTTGGCTGGCATGGGGGGCAGGGGTGGAGGATTTAGGGTTTCTGCTTTGATTTGGAAAAGCTCCCAGCTCAGAAGCAAGGTGGTGGCGTCAGTATGGGGCTCAGTTCACAGGGAGGCTGACTTCTCTCCTAGAAGTGGGGACAAAAGCGGTTTTCGGCATGCTCCTGGTGGGCTTCTGGAGAGTCTGAGACTGTCTTAGAAACCCGATGACCTGGTCTGTGAACACAGAGGGCCGGGTAGGAGCACAATATAAAACCGAGGGGAAGCAGAGGTTTTTGAACAACTGGCATTCATTTTTATAGTGTTATACAGTTACGTATAATTGTCTTAGTTTGGGTATTAATTGTTGTGAAGAAACCCCGTGACCACAGCAATTCTTATAAAGAAAAGATTTGCTTGGGATGGCTGGCTTACAGTTTCAGAGGTTCAGTCCATTATCATCAGGACTGGGAGCATGGCAGTGTGCAGGTAGACATGGTGCTGAGGTCCAGAGTGCTGCATCTGGACTCAGAGGCAACAGGAGGCCAACTGTGACACCGAAGGAGGCTAGGGAAAAAGAGACCTCAAAGCCCGCCCACACAGTGACACACTTCCTCCAACAAGGCCAACTCCTAGTAGCGCCACTCCCTTTGGGAAGGGGGGCATTTTCTTTCAAACCACCACAATAATTTCATAGTTTCTGAAGTCAAATATTACTTCAAAGCATAAAACACAAACAACAGTCTCGCTAGTGTTTTCCCTCAGAGACTCAACTCCTGGGACAAATTCCCTCTACTTCCTTTACCCATTCTTAAAATTTCAACTGCACACTTTTGTAACGCTGGCCCTGTGCCACTGCGGGTCAGTACGCACAAGCCGG
>JAQHUG010000035.1:3571925-3654678 GCA_028555095.1 Dicrostonyx torquatus
AGAAGAAGAAGAAGAAGAAGAAGAAGAAGAAGAAGAAGAAGAAGAAGAAGAAGAAGAAGAAGAAGAAGAAGAAGAAGAAGAAGAAGAAGAAGAAGCCATAGTCCCTTTGTGGAGGGAGCCCTTGTGGCTGAGTTTTAGCTTTAGCTTATCAGATCTTGATCACAACGAGGAGAACTTCCAAGTCACCCTATAGTCTCACCGAAAAGGAGGGGGAAAGCAGCCAACACATCTTAGCAACACTTTGAGGTGTAGCTTGAGAGTCACCAAGATAAGGTTCTTGAACTTGGTTGAGCACACTCTCCCCTGAGGAGCCACGCCCACACTCTCACTGGGTCTTGCTTCCCCATGCTCCTGACCTGAGAAAGACTGAAGAAATGGACTGCCCTGGAAGGAGGCAGGGACTGCCAGGCCAGGGCATCATGGATAATGACAATCACTATGAGGTCATCTGTCATGGAGGCTCTAGATGACCCACAGGATTCTCTCCAAATCCCAGCTTCCTGATTCAGTGACTGGAATCTACCAATCCCAAGTTCAGTATGCACTCCGGACCAGGATGTCCTCGGGAACAGTATTTTCCCGGTGATGCTGAAGTGACCAACAAAGCTAGCGTCTTGGTTGCCTAAAAATTGACTTACTCAGTCCCTGATTCAGAATGGGGCCTTCATGGAAGCTGGAGCAATGCTTCCCTCATAGATGCCTCCCTCCAGAAATAAGAAAGCAGAACTCCTGGGAATTCTTAGAAATTCTCCCAAGTCATATTGTTATCAAAATATTTCCAATATTCTTCATAGTCTGTGCTCATTAATATATATCTTAGATTGTATGTTATATAATAAATATTAAATGTAGGGTATTTACATGGAACTGCTGCCTATAAGAAAACACACACATAGGAAAAGGGCAGTGAACACAGGCTGGGAATAATAATGCACTATTCAGCTCTCCCACAAAGGAAACAGCACTACATATAATTGTGGCTTGGAACTATCAATTTTGTAACTTTTTTCAAAAACAAAATGCCATATCTTTTCTTTTGGATGTGTTTGGTGTGTGGGTGCACATGCCATGTGTGTGTGCGGACGTCAGAGGACAACTTGCAAGAGTCAGTTCTACCCCCCAGATTAAAGTTGGTCACCAGACTTGGCGGCAGTTACCGTTACCCGCTGAGCAATCTTTCCACCGCTCGGATTTGTTTTTGCTTTCAGGTTTCGTTGTTTCTTGGAACCCTACCCATAGGATTTATTTTTTAAATTAGGATTGCTAGGCAAAGTCTAGCATTGAGCTATATATTCACGCGTGTTTTTATTTTTGAGACAGACTCACTTAGTAGCCCAGGCTGGTCTTGAACCCACGTTTTCCATGAGGCAAACCTGTAAATTACAATCCTGTCTGAGCAGCTGGGATTCCAAACCTGAACCAGACAGACCCAGCCAACTCACAGCACTAGGGAAAAGGTTATACTGCGTATATAAACTTACTACTGTTTATTTCATTCCACCAAAAGTTCACAACACCAGAAGAGATCCCAAATATTCCTGACGGCTACCATGAGAACAATTACACAGCTACGGTCTCTCTTCTGTGTACCTTTGTCATTGTTTCCAAAAGTGTCATCCTTAACCTTCAACTTCTATCTGTCAGCATTTTGTTGCTGCTCAGGACCCAAGGTCAGCAGAGTCCTTCAAAGCCTAATGTCTCTGTATTGGTGGCCACGCTTCAGTGCTCACAGAGGAATTAGAATGGTTTTGTTCTTGGTTTTCCCAATTGATCTTTCTTAGGATTCAAGATTTGGAAGGCATTCCTTCATGGAAGTGCTAGCTGGGGGCATTCTTTGTCTAATTGCTAAGACTCTTGGTAAACAAAGTAGCATCCAATCTGGGCTACATAGAGAGCTCCAGGATAATCAGGGCTATAGTGAAACTCTCTCAAAAATAAACAAAAACAAAATAGCATCATGGATGAGAGCATGATGGAGTAGTGCCCTGGCCCTCACATGCTCATAGCCACTGAGGTATCAGGCTGCCCAAAGGCTATCCGGGAGCTGTCAATCACCCAGTCCTGTTCTGGTTTTCAGCATCCATCCAGCACCATCTATGTACCAAGAACTGTGCTAGGGATTGGTGGTGCATAGATAAATAAGGCACAACTTCTGCCCCCCAAAGATAGCTGCATCAAGGCAGCAATCTGTGCACAGTCTTACAGGGCCCATCCTCTCTCGCATCTCTTCATACTAGAGCCTCAATCCCACCTCCAGGGATAAAAGTTGCTTTCCTCTGAAATGTGATAACAGTTTCTAGGCAGTCCTTTGTCCAGAGCTAAAGATGTGCCATCTCTCAGTGTGTGCTACAATCACTGTGTAGCTCCCAAAGGAGCAGACAGCGAGAGCAGGATAGATAACAGCGCTGCATTTGGCATCTATTTTCTGGCTGTCCAGGCTCTAGAAAGTCACATGATCCTGGAAGGATGGCGATGCCCTGAAGAGGCTGGGAACCAAGATTTGCTGTTTTCCCTTTGGAAGGAGTTGGAAGGACAGGAAACTCCTTCCCCGGAAGCTGTAGAAGTTGGGCAGCAGAGAACAAATATGGGGGATCAGTTCCCGGAGGAGGGTGGAAGGGGAGGGAGGAATGGTGGGTTCCATGCAAAGGTAGATTTTGCACAGCGCTAAGAAGGGTCAATTATGACTGCAGACACCTCACTTGCAAGGATCCTCCTATGTTTCCAGAAGAGAGATCCCAAAACAATTGGTTTTGCACTTACAAAATTTGGAAGTGTTACTGTAATTAGCCACAATGAATTATTGTCCCATTCTGACATCCTTAGTCACACTTGAAGTTGAATGGAGGTTGGAAAGGCTGTAATCATCTTTGGCCTCTGGCTAGTGAGAAACTGAGTTAAGAATATGGTTATTTATATGACATGTAGCCATTTCTGTCCAACTAAAATCAATGGTTCCTCTGTATTTAAGCCATTACATAACAAACTGCAACCTAATTTGGTTTGCTGTCCCCAAAACTAACTTAGGGGTCCACTGAGTCATTGTGGCAACTTTGGCCAGTCACAGGTGACTCCCAAATAAGCCATTTTTTTACATCATTTCTGGTTTTGTCCATTCAGTGTTATCTGACTATATTATGAATACAACATTCTGATCTCAAGGTCCAGCCGAGTAAACCAGGAACAACGCTAGCTAAGATCTTTAGATCATTTGACACTCTAGCAGCAGCTCTTCTTCAGTGTGTGAATGACTTCCAGGACTGTCCTCACTGGCTACCACTTACGAAGTCAGTGCAATGTGGATGTGACCCTCCATGGCCCCAGAAGTGGACGGGAAGTATACCAGAGAGGAAACTCAAACCTGCTGTGAGTCAGATGGCACTCTGTGAAAAGTCTTTCTATCCACTGTGAATGTAAAAGCAGAGCTTGTCCTGCCGAGATCGTCTTTCGTCGGGAATACATTTAATAATGGAGTGTACACAGGTGACCGTGACATGCTTTCTCTATGTTCGGGCTGACAGAACATGATGCTCTGGCTCTCTCCTGAATCTGTAAGCAAACAGTAAAGCTACAGGTTGAAAGGCAACATTATATAAATGTCTGATCAACCGTCTTGTAGAAAAGGCTGCACTCCATAGCTAGTCTTCTCTCTCTTTTAGATAGAAGATGACACTGTTGACACGTGAAGTGGTAATCAAAGCCTAGACATCCAAAAACAAATAGAAGAATATTACAATGACGTGCCACTTTGAAAATGTTGAGTTTTTGATTTTATGTTTGATTTAAAAATTCACAAATCGATGACTTGTTTTCTCATCTTTAAAAGTATTTACTTTTACACACAAGTTTTTACTTGTAATTCGGCACTTGGTTTCTTTCTCTTTTTTTGAGATTTATTTATTTCCATTTTTATATATGAGTGTTTTGCCTGCATGTATATCTGTGTGTCCTGCGTGTGCAATGATGCCCTAGGAGACCCTGGAGCTGGAGTTACTGCCATGTGGGTGCTGACAGCCAAACCTTGGGAAGGGCAACGATTGCTCTAAACCACTGAGTCATCTCTCCAGTTCTGTGTTATTTTTCTTACAGAGGCCCTCAAACTTCAAACTCTACAAAATCTAGATCTGTGTCTGGCCCAAGTATTGGCCAGAACTGTATGCCAGCAGTCATTCCTGGCCTTCGGAGCCGGACCGGTCCCTAGCCCACTCCTTCCCAAGGTCCCCACTCTAGTCCTCCTCCTGCAGGCCCTGGAAGTCATCTTCACCTAGAGGAATGCTTGAGAGCATGAGCCAGTGAGACATTCGTTTGCTGGTGGACCTCTAGATGTTTTCCCTCAAAAGAACTCTAAGGGAAACGGCAGGGTGGCTGGCCATTGTATCAGCACTGCCCACCTTCTGGTATAGGCTAAGCCACAGAATTATTGTCTTGCTGAGTCTCCAGGAGTCATTAAAATTAGGACCAGAGTCTTGGAGATGGCTCTGCTGATAAAAGCACTTGCGACCCAATGATGAGCTGTGCGTGATCCCTGGGTCCCCATGGAAAGGTGGAAGAAGGGAACCAACTGTTGTCTTCTCATGTACACGCGCACACACACACACACACATACACACACACACACACACACACACACACACACACACACGATCAAACAGGACCAGCAGGAGTAGTCTGTGGTAGACTGGGACCCCAGGCGCACGCACCCTAGGGGCATATGGCTGCATAGTTCAGTCTTGCCTCCCTATGCAGTGGCAGCCCAGGTGAGTTCCAACAGATCCAGCCTGGGCAGCCCCTGTGCGGCCCCTGTAGCTCCTCTCAGGAAAGCCATGTGATGACCACACCACAAGATGTGCTACCTCACCCTCACTCTTGGTCCCTCCTGACGAAGGAGTCTAAGAGGCCACAATGGCCCCAGTCTCAGGGACCGGGATTTTGTGGTTATTTCAACTCTTCAAAAAGACCTCAGAGAAAGCTGTGGGGCCTAGGACTGTTCCGCTCACAGTTCTCCTGGCCAACCCTAAAAGGATACTGACCCCGTGTGGCCATATGTAGAGGTGCAACAGGGACAGAAAAAAAGAGGCCTCAAATCTTTTCCCTTTTGCGTAAGCCAAACGACCTCTTCAGTTCTCCCTGAGCAATCCAGTTCTGTTCCCAGTTGCAGCCCAGTCCCATCAGTCCCATTGACTCGTCCTTCTCTGGTGACTTGTCTCTACTGACACATTCAAATCTGAGCTGTTCCGGGACCATGATTTCCCAGGTCACCGAGTTCATCTAGGTGATGGACAGCTGGTTGATGGAGGGGTAGTTGTGAGGTGAGCTCAAAGGCCATGACAGATTTTGACAGGCTGGGAGGGGGCGGTGTCTGTGTCTCACTCATCTTCAGGTCTCCTTGAGAGCTACGTCCCCAAAATAGAGACTGTTCCATTAGTAACATGGAATAGGCCAATGTATGCATTCCTGGATTATAAGTGTCTGCTGGGCCTGAGCAGAGTCAAGCAGACAGAGAGCACACAGGAGGGCCTAGAAGCTGGTTGCTTCTCAGCAACGGTTTCAGTTAGGCCAAGCAACTAGAGGCATGAGTCCCCAGCCCCAATTGTATGCTCTTTCCCTGACCACAGTAGCCCTGCATTCTACAATCAGGACTAGAAGGATTGTGGAGAGATCCAAGCATTCGTCTCATTCCTGACTCCATTTAGTTCCTAGCACATTCTTCTCGGCTCTCGTTCTAGGCATTCTGTTCTCCCCAACATTGTGATTAAGCTACCATAAGAAGATGTCGTGCTGGACAGCTGAGGAAAGAACGGCTCAGGAGATGTAAACAGCTATGTCTCACATCCCGGCCACTTGTATAAGAAGTCCAGAAGCGGGCTGAACAATACAATAAAAATAAACACTGGGTGAAACCATTGGCCCCAGAGTCCATACACGTGCCAGCCTTGATAAGCCACGGCTTCTAAGAGAACCAATGCGTAACAAGCTCCTGCCTTACCCACCTCAGGCCCTCTACACACCTCATGCAGCAGAGCCACCACCCCAGCAAGGGAGACCAGGTACATCCCCATACCCACACTCCCACACACATGCTGTCCCTGCTTAAAACTCTATGGCATCGAAATAAACACAGCACAATTGTTTTCAACTAAGTTTTCTCGCTTTTTTGCTTGAGGGTTTTTGGTTTTTGTTTTGTTTGCTGTTGAGACATGATCTCATGCAGCCCAGCAAACTGAACTGTCAACCCCCCTCCCCCCGCCTCAACCTCTCAAAAAGTGGAATTATGTTAGAATGCTGGTCTTTAGGTCTAATCCCATAGCCTGGATCAGGCCACACCTCCCCACAACTCTCTCTGGGACAGAGTTAAGAAACAATCTGCTGTGACTTGAAGGCTCTTAATCTGGAATATCTGAGTTTTCCCACACTTGCCATGTATGCTACGAAGACCTAAATCATGCGATGTGAAACTTCTCGCCATTTCCAAAAAGTTATAATTTCAGAACTTTTTTCTTTGTTCTTAGGATTGGTCCAGAGGAGACTCCTCAGGGGTGTTGCCCAGGAAAATAACAAAAGGTTACTTTCTGAAGAGGCTCTGCCACTCCCCGCCCCCACCATTCTTCTCAGTCACAACTACCTCTTCCTCTCTCATTCATTCATATTCTTTCATAAAAGATGCAATTCTATTCTTTTTAATTTTGTGTGCGGTATTGTGTGGGGCGCTTGGAGGCCAGAGGTGTTTCATCTGAAGCTGGAGTTACTTGTGGTGAGCTACCCAGCATGGGAACTGGGAACCGAAGGCAGGTTCTCTGTGAGAGCCACAAGCTCTCTTAACTACTAAGCATCCCTTCCAGCTCCTCGTTCTTACTCTTAATGAAGCTAGCTTCTCTACAGACTTTAAAGGGAAGCCTCACCTTCCCTCTAAAGCCCCGTCATGTTTAGGTCTCAATATATCGTATTGTTTTTCTAATGCCCCCCGAATCCTCAGCAAAGGTCAGTGGGTTCCAATAAAGACTCTGGCCCT
Source organism: Dicrostonyx torquatus (assembly GCA_028555095.1). NCBI lineage: Eukaryota > Metazoa > Chordata > Mammalia > Rodentia > Cricetidae > Dicrostonyx > Dicrostonyx torquatus. The sequence continues at coordinate 3,578,932 of JAQHUG010000035.1, forward strand.
TGAGGGAAGAAGTGCCAATGGTCAAGAGGAAAGCAAGTTTAGATGCTGGGCCTCTGTTTAGGGAGAAGGGTGAATAGGCACTTGATTCAAAGATGTTAAAACATGAAGTAGTGGTTCATTCAATTACCCAATCAATATTAATTCATTGTCTGTTTGGGATTTGTCTGCCATGTTGAAGACACCCTTTCTCCAAAGCAGTCATTTGCAATGATTTCAGGAGTTCTTATGATCACAGAACAAAAGACAGACCCAAAGTAAGGCATTTTAAAGAACATCTTGGTGGGAAGCTCATGGGTGGGTTACAGTGAAACAGGAAAGTCTGTGCTATGAGGTCTCACAGCACTCTTGCCTTTGGGGTTGGTGGAAGCTAATGGTTAAGTCCGTTAAAACATTCTGAAATGCTTCATGCCGCTGTTAGGTAAGACAACAGTGGAAGAGAGAAGCTACTAAACGGACAAATAGCCCAAGGTAGTCATCTCCAGACCCGGACCGTTTACTTTCCACAATCAAGAGTTCTAACCAATCAATCGGCTTTGGAGACTCTGGAAAGTTCAATTCACATGGCCCTCAGCTTTTGTCACCTAGACTGTCTTACTACTGCCTGGGAGGACTCCAAGCTGCTTACCCGGTTATACCCCAAGCTTCAATATCCCCTTCAAGACATTCCTTGCTTCTCTCCCCTGGGGAAGGCACATAGGATCCTGCATGGCCAAGCTCTGCCACTCTCCCAACACATCCTGACAACTCTGTGAACACATGCCCTCTGGTCCCCCATTCCACCACAACCCCAGGGTCTGGAGTCTCCTTCCCGAGGCTCTGTCTTCTCCACCAACATTGCTTTTCTTTAAGGTCTTACTCCAATGTCACATCCTTCCCTGACCCAGGAGCAGTCATCTGGCTGAGAAGCAGCATCCTTGCTAGAGATTAGGATGGTGAACGATGAAGGACGTTGCCCTTCGGGAGCTTCCTCCGCCCTGGGAAAGGCTGCTGCTGATACATAAATGCAGAAGCAGCTTCAGGATAATTAAGGTGACAAGACAGACACAGGGAGCCACTGAAGCTGTCGCTCTGCAGGGATCATGGGCCCTGAATGGCCTGTTCATGCAGTACCGAGTCTAGAACTCAGGGTTTCCTGTGTGTAAGGCAAATATTCTGCCAACCAAAGTACATCCTCAGCCTCATACTCTGTATTCTGAATAATGTCCTGGGTAGGTTTGCCAGATCTAACAAATGAAAATATTGCAGAGGATATCCTTATTTTCAAACTGCCCTCTGTCTGAAATTCAAGTAGCCCACTGTGAGGATCCCAGGGCCCTGTGAGTTCCGAGAACAAGTCCTGTGGCCTGTTGTGTGTAGGGGCTCAATAAACACAAAGGACTGCTCCACCAGACAGTGAGGGGCGCTCTGGTACTGCTGTGGGGATTCCACAGTCTGCACACACAGGGCCGGCGGAGGGGGCATGCTGACTGCTACAGCCTCTATCAGTGTGTTCCCTCTTGACCCCAAGGGATAAGACAAGTAAGATCCAAGGCTGGGGAGATGACTCCATGGGTAAAATGCTAGTTGTCCCAGCATTAGGACTTGAGTCCTAATGACATTGGAGTACAGAGACAGGTAGATACCAGAACTCACTGACCAGCCTAGCTAATCACTAAACTCCATGTTCAGGGAAAGACTGTCTGAAAAACTAAGCATACACCCAACACTAACCTCTGGCCCCTACACACACAGATACACACACACACAAGCATATTCCCCTCACACACAGTAAAAAAGAGAGAGAGAGAGAGAAATAAAACTTCAGTATGGTGAAATATGGAATCATACAGAAACTGGCTCGTTTCCTCAGTCACGTGTGCAGGCCATAAATGAAAGCTCTTCCTGTCTCCCTTCCTGAGCACCCTGCCTGCCCCGTTCCCCCCTGGCAGGCTCTCTCTCCCAACCTCTCCTGTGTTGGAACCATGCCGCTGGCACCTAGGTGCTTGTTCCATGAGTGAGTGGCATGAAAAGTTGTATTGAGCCTCTGGAATCCATGTCTAGCTCCTGCAGGACCGAAGTCCGCGGAAGCGGGCATTGGGTCAGAAATGAGTCACATAGGTCTGAAGAGCAGTCACAGAACTCAGATCAGAGTTCCCATCTCTGAGCATCTCCTACAGCGGATGCTGGGTTTGGACCAGCACCCACATTGCCCTCTGGAAGGTGAGCGAACACTCAGAGCGCAGCCCCTTCCAGAATTTGAGATGGAGCCCTGGAGAGTGTGAAGTTCAACTGTCCCCCAAACCCGCCAAGCCCCATGAATAAGCTCAGTCTTCGCTCCAGTTCATGAAAGGAACACTGTCCCAACCGCCCTGGTTCCTGCTGCTCTCAAACCCAAAGGCTGTGTTGCTGGATGACCTTTGAGCTCTCACAAGAACAAGGAAAGGCTCTGTATGTGGTGTTTGACTTCTGGGTGGCTTTTTTTTTTTCTTTCATGACTACAAACTATCAGCTGTTGAAAAGTTTGCATTTACTTGTGAATTGCCTGTCTGTGTCTGTGAGTGGAGAAGGGCAAAGACTTGAAGGGTCAAAACTGTTTTCAGTTTCTGTGTAAGTTTCTCCAGTGCTTAACATTCATTGAGTATCCCATATTTATTTCTGGGCCGTTACATCATTGTTTGGCACATTTTATAACCTGAGGCATAGAGAGCCTTTCTTCATGTAACAAACTGGAGCCTGAGGGAGAGACATTGTGTGACAGCCACTAGATGTTAGAACATGAGCCCAGATGAAGCCCGCTTAGCTCTGTGGAGGAACACAGGAACATGTGTGTAACATCGACGACAGTGAATCCAATGCAGAAATTCATTTCTTGTAAGCAAAAGAAGTATGTGACTGATTTATTTCATAGATCAAAAGCAAAATTAGATGTAAAATGCCAGAAAAAGAAAAGAGAGGGCCTGAGATGGTTCAGTATTGGAAGCTCTTGCTGCAAGTCAAATGCCCTGAGTTTAATCTCCAGAACTCACACAGAGGTGAGGAGAGCATGAAGTCCACAACATTGTCCTCTGACCTCCAGACATGTGTCACACGCGCACACACACACAGCCCGTACACGTTTGTGCACGCACACAGTTTAAAATAATGAGTGTTGCATTTCCTTGGGTCCACGCTGCTTAGCTGGCATTTGGATGCTCTGTCCTTGACAGTGGGGTGGGACATCCAAAACAGAGGATTCCAGTTGTTTATGAGTTCTTCTTAGAAGGCCTTGGGAACTGTGCTGTATTTGTGACAAGATGCCTCGTTACTTCTGGGAGGACACCTCCAGCTCTATGCCTCTATGCAGATCTACCCATGACTTTTTTTTTTTTTTTTTTTTTTTGGTTTTTCGAGACAGGGTTTTCCTGTGGCTTTGGAGCCTGTCCTGGAACTAGCTCTTGTAGACCAGGCTGGTCTCGAACTCACAAAGATCCGCCTGCCTCTGCCTCCCGAGTGCTGGGATTAAAGGCGTGCACCACCACCGCGCAGCCCTACCCATGACTTTTATAAAATTCTCAAGAGCAAGCAAATGTAATCACCTCAAATTTCAAAAAAAAAAAAACAGGGTACAAATTAAATGAATTTTATCATATTCTCAGCATAAACTAGCAAAGACCTTTTAAAATGTGGTAGTAATTTAAGGAGTGATGTGGGATGTCCTTCTGTATGGGTGTGTGTGTGTGTATGTATGTGTGTGTTGCTACTTCTAGATACAAAGAAGACATTGTAATAAGCTGGGCCTGGTAGTGTACACCTGAAATCCCAGGGCTTTAGAGGCTGTGACCAGAGGGTTATGAGCTTGAGGCCAGCATGGGTTATCCAGTGAGACTGTCTCCAAACACACACACACACACACACACACACACACACACACACAGAGAGAGAGAGAGAGAGAGAGAGAGAGAGAGAGAGAGAGAGAGAGAGAGATCACAAAAGAATATGCATGATTGATATACTGTTAAATTAAAAATCAAAAGTAGATTTTTAGGACTGGGAGTATAACTTCCCTAGCGTGTGTGGAGGCCCTGAAATCTATCTCCAGCACTGAAAAAATAAAAAGTAGCTTTCAAAAGACTACACATAGGAATCCTGGGGAAGACAGCAGAATGAACACCTGTGGACCTTTGCTCTTCTCCAAGCCCCACCTAGATAATGAAACAAACTTTTCTTTGCTTGTTTTGTAACTGTAGCCCAGAGTGGCCTCAATCCTCCTGCCTCAGCTTCCCACATGCTTGGGATTACAAGCAGGTGTCAACCATTCCCAACTTCAAGGGATATTTATAAAAGTATATACCTGCAAAAAATAGATTTATATATATATATACATATATGTGTGTGTGTGTGTGTGTGTCTGTGTGTGTGTGTGTGTGTGTGTGCCAGGTATGGTGGCACACATCTGTAATCTCTGCACTTGAGAGGAAGAGTCATAAAGTTCAAAGCCAGCGTGGCTTACTTGTGACCCTGTCTCAAACAAAATAAAATAAGATAAAATGCAGGTGTACATAGTGAATGATCCACACAGAGAGTCCCAGCATGCCACTGGAGGCAGACCCCAGGTGAGAGTCGCACACAAGCACGGAGAATGGAAGACAGAGAGGCAAGTCAGAAAACCACAAGAAAAGGCTGCTTCTATAGGTGAAATTGGATGGGTGTGGTCCCACGCCCTTAATCCCAGCGCTAGGGGTGGGGAAGGCAGAGGGATTTCGGGGTTGCAAGCAGCTGGTTTACACAGCAAGTTAAAACAAAACAAAACCTCTCAAAATGACAAAATTTAGAATAACTGATCCTTGAGTTTGTAAGGTGCTACAGTCAATTGGCCCAGCTAATCAGATAGAAATAGTAACGACAGAAGCTACACAGAGGAGAAAGAAAAACGACTAACAACTCCCTCTAAAATAAAACGAAAGCCCCTGAAGGAGGAAAAAACATATTAAGATCCAGACAGAAACCCTAGACCTCCCGCCCACCAGCCCAGGGCTAAGATGTCCACTTGAGATGTACACGGTGGAGGTGGGCACAGTCATGGCTCTCTGAGTGGCAGAGAAGGGAGGTGGCGCACAGATGATGGAGCAAGTTGGAAGTTCCTAAATGTACTTAAACTTCACCCTCTGGAATGCCCTCCACAACTAAGGATGATTCTGCGGGTGGTACCTCTAGCGCCCTCTATTGCCAAGACTTAATATGGTGCTACTTAGCACAGCCTTCTGGATCCAGCGACAACAGGAGATTCAATCAAGAGTGGGTCAGAAAATTCAGGAAAGTTATATATGAACATATGCAGACTTTTTCTCGTCCTTATTCTATAAACAGTACAATGCAACCGTTTACATAGCAATTATTTTTATATTGTACTGTATGACATAAAGTATATATGTAGGTCATTTGCAAACACCTTTTATAAAAGGAATTTGAGCATCTGCAGATTTTGATATCCAAAATCTAGTATGGCAAGATCAGAGAGTCTCACAATAGGTTGGCTACAGACACTAAGAGATGGCTCTGCTTCTAAGGCCCAACATCATTTTCACAGAGCAGGAAGTAAAGGGTAGATTTGGAGCTGAGGGGTTTTGAATAAAAATAGGTACAATATCTTCCAGGTGAATAGAAAATGATATCCATAATATCCTTGGCACAGGCCTTGTCAGACAAATGAGTTCAGTTGTAGTCACTATAATGGGTGATTTCTTAGCCAAGGTCCTTCTTCTTTCTGCTCTTTGGGCAGCTAAACGGGTTCTCAGAGAAGACGATGGTAGTTGACTGTTGGATTCTCTGGAAGGCCGCTGGAGTTTGACTGGGGTGTACACATGGCAGTTAGTCCACAGTGGAGGGGACTTCATGCGAGACTGTCACCAGTGGAGTATTTGTGATAGTCCAGGAGAAAATTAGCAAGCCTAGACAAGTGGTGGAGAATGGAGATGAGCTAACTCTGAGCCACTCCCAAAGAAGTCACTCAGGTCCCACCCCCACCATCCTTAGCCATGACAAGGAGTGACCTAGCTGGCTTGAAAGGAGCAAGGCCTTAAAGGGCAATGACCTTTCTACAAAGAGTTCCTTATTAGTCAAGAAACTTTGGGCTGTGTGTGACAGGAACTCACTAGCAACTGCTTAAACACTCAACATGAGTTAGGAGTTCTAGAATTATTTGTTCAATGGCTCAGAAGGATCTATGAAAATAATGCATGTTTATGTTTTATCAGGGTACATCTAAATTGGCACCCCCACTTTGGAAAACTGTCTAGATTCTCTAATGATGAACATAGTCATACCCAGAGACCCAGCAATTCTGCTTCTAGGCACATCCAAGCATTCCACATAGGAGAAATCACTCCACAGAATCACTATTTTTAATAACATGAGTTAGGAAACTATCCACATGCCTGTCAAGAATCAAAATGGAAAATTACAGCATAGCCTTCAAATAAAATTGTATTCAGCAGTGAGAATGAGTGATGTTTCTACTCATCCTGGTGTAGTTGTGTGTTTCTACACCAGGAAGACCATGATAGGAAACATGGATGAATCTCACAGACACGTTTAAAGAAAAACACCAGCTATAGAAGTGTGTTTTATGTTCAGGAGAGGGCTGTGTCCATCAGAACCAGCCAGGTTCTGTCTGTACAAAGCCCCAAGGCAGGAAAGACCATCTGCAACGTCAGATGTTAAGACAGTGTCTGTCCCTGTGCACAGTGAAGAGAAGACGCTCGTTACAGGGGGTTTTACCTGTGACCTTTCATGACCCTGTGCTTGCAGTTTACTGTGTGCTTGCTAGATTTCCAGAAATGAGAGGATGAGTCCCAGGTACCCTCTGTCGCTCCTTGTTCATTGTTGGGCCTTGTCTTTGGGTTTCTATGTACATAACCTATTAACTGAGCTGCATCTAACAACAGGAAGTAGCCTGTCTTAAGCTCATGTCTTTCTCCTTTCTTATAAAAACCGTCTCGACCATTCTCAGGGTGTCTTCTAGCAGTATTAAATGTATCCAGAATGCTGTGCGGCCACTGTCAGTGGCCAGCTCTGCAACCATTTTCTTGCAGAACTGAAACTCTGAACCCATTAACTCCAATTCTCACCTCTCCCCAGCTTCCAGTAACTTCCATTTGATCTTCTCACTTGGAGGTTTTCATCTAAGTCTCATTCTTCCCTTTAATAAAGAGGAAACCTTTCCCAGAAGCCATGATGAGGGTTTCTCCTCAGGTGCCGTGGGTTCTAACTAAATCATCTGTCTGGACTGTCCAGAAACTATTAGAGAGGATGCTCCACTAGGAGAAGTAATTATTGCAGTGTGGAAACAAATGATTATACCATTTTGTAAGAGTCATGCATGCATGCTTCTGTGAGTTAATCTGAACCAGACCAGAGAGGCATTCTCAACTCTTTTCTGGTAGAGATTATAGCAAAGCAAGAAAGTGTTCCTAGGTGACCAGACAGCAACATCCCATGGGCATTATGGAGGCCTTGTCTTGGGATTCAAGTTCTAATCCTGAAACCCCTCAATAGCTGTGCTATCATGGCCAAATTACTCCAGTTCTGCTGTTGTGTGTTTCTACACCAGGAAGATCAAAACACCAGGCTAAATCCAAGGCTGCTTCAGCCTCCCATGTGGCTTCATCCCTTTAAGGTTCTCGAATAGAGGACATTGAACTGTCATTAGACAGTTAGACAATGTTGCCCAAGTATTTTTATTCAATGCTCTTCTCTTTCCATGTTTCTGGGTTAGTTTGCTTTATTCTATAAACATGTTTGAAGGCACCATGTTTGTAACAATGCTCCTCACAGTATTCCTCTGTCTGTCTCCCACTGCCTAACAGACCATACCAAGGAGCAGCTCATCCCCACACGTGCATGTGAAACAGATACCGGGAAGCAGATTCTCACCTAGCATCAAATATGTTGATATAACAGTACCTTCCTAGGACTGGTAAACAGATCTGCTGGAGAATAATGTTGTTACCCAACTTCCAACTGGCTTCACTAAACTGGACTAGGAAGCTTCACAATTGACAAGGTCATAAAGTTGGTTTGATCTTTTTGTGTGGGTGCAGCGAACTTTATCAATGGTGTTCTAGAGAATAGGGCTCCCTTAGTCCCTCCCGTTATCCTGGGGTCTGGGATGGAAACTGTGAGGGAGATGCTCAGTGTCGGAGGCTGAGTTGGGACAGGGACTACTCAGCAACTGAGGGCCACTCCCTCGCTCTCCTGTCCTTGCTGGGGTGGGTGGCCCAGAGCTTCTTACTCCTTGGAGGCCATGTAGGCTGTGAGGTTATCCACCCTATTGCTGTAGCCATATTCGCTGTCATACCAGGAAATGAGCTTTACAGTGTTGTCACTGAGAGCAATACCAGCCCCGGCACAAAAGGTGGAAGAGTGGGCATTACTGTTAAGGTCACGGGAGACAACCTGGTCCTCAGTGTAGCCGAGGATGCCCTTTAGTGGGCCCTCGGATGCCTGCTTCCCCACATTCTTGATGTCATCATACTCAGCAGCCTTCTCCAGGCAACATGTCATATCCACAATGGACACATTCGGGGTAGGAACATGGATGGCCATACCAAGAAGTTTCCCATTCAGCTCTGGGGTGACCTTGCCTACATCCTTGGCAGTACCACCAGATGCAGGTGTGATATTCTGGGCAGCCCCACGACCATCTCGCCACAGCTTCCCAGAGGGGCCATCCACAGTCTTCTGGGTAGCAGTGATAGTAGGGACTATGGTCATGAGTTCTTCCATAATGCCAAAGTTGTCGTGGATGACCTTGGCCAGGGGGGCTAAGCAGTAAGCAGTGCAGGAAGCGTTGCTGACAATCTTGAAGGAATTGTCACACTTCTCATGGTCCACACCCATCACAAACATGCAGGCATTGGCAGAAGGGGCAGAAATAATGACCCTTTGGTCCTATCCTTCAAATGGGCTCCTGCCTTCTCCATGGTGGTAAAGAGATAAGTAGACTCCACGACATACTCAGCACCAGCATCACCCCCATTTGATGCTGCTGGGATCTCGCTCCTGGAAGATGGTGATGGTCGTCCCATGACAAACTTCCCATCCTCAGTCTTGACTGTGCCATTGAACTTGCTATGGGTAGAGTCATACTAGTACATGTAGACTATGTAGTTGTGGTCAATGAAATGGTCATTGATGGCAACAATGTCCACTTTGCCAGGCATGAAGGCAGCCTTGGTAACCAGGTGTTCAATATGACCAAATCCGTTCACTCTGGCCTTCATCATTGTCTCAGGAACAAGGCTGCCACTGCACAAGAAAATGTGGCTATCTCTGGAACAGGGAGGAGCAGAAAGCAACCAATAGTATTCTTATTCAGAGGGCAAGTGAAAGGTCTCTAGACTCAATTGGTAAGTGTTCATTTCACTTTTACAAACAAAATTTATTGAGTTTCTAGGGATACTGCCAATTCTAGCACTGATATAAGTATATGATTGTGAGTGGAAAAATAGAGGACAGAAATCAGGTATTAGCAGTTTTTCCATTTTCATTTGTGTGTGAATTTTTACTATAAATGCAAGATATAAAGCATTAATGCAAGCAAAATGTTTCAGTAAACACATTTCAACTGTTCAACTTTATAACAATTACAAAGAAATCTGCTAAATTTTCTGGAAAAAAGAATACTCTAATAGGGAAGATACCAGCAGGATACATAAGAAGCATGATCTGAACTTATTGAACATAAGGCATATCTTTAGATTCAGAGACATAAATAGTAAAAAGTCAAAGAATGGCAAAAATACAAATGGCAATCAGAAAAGAACTTGAGTGGCTATGCTAGTTTCAGACTTCACAGCAAAAATTACCGCAAGGGACAATGTTGGGGAATATTATTTTCAGGTGTGTGACTTTTGTTTATGTTGCACTTGTTTAACTCTGTGAAGCTGTGGTACTGTGTGTTGTCTAAAATACTTGTTGATCTAATAAAGAGCTGAATGGCCAATAGCAAGGCAGGAGCAAGGATAGGTGGGGCTGGCAGGCAGAGAGTATAAATAGGAGAACTGAAGAGAAAGAAGAGCAAGAGAACAAGGAGAGGAGGACATCAGGGGCCAGCCACCTAGCTACACACAGCCAGTCACAGAGAAAAAGAAAGGTGTACAGAAATAGAGAAAGATGAAAGCCCAGAGGCAAAGGTAGTCGGGATAATTTAAGCTAAGGAAAGTGGGCCAGAAACCAGCTGAGTTGAGGCCGCGAGTTTATAGCTAAGAGTAAACTTCCATGTGAGATTCATTTGGGAGCCAGGTGGCGGGCCCTCAAAAAGTCAAAAGAATAAAACATCACACAAAAGAACAAAGAAGACAATTTTATAGGGATAGAGTATCAATCTATCAAGAAAATTTGGTGGCATATGCCTTTAATCCCAGCACTCAGGAGGCAGGTGGATCTCTGTGAGGCCAGCCTGGTCTACAGAGCTAGTTTCAGGACGGCCAGAGCTACACAGAGAAACCATCTCAAATAACAAAAAGGAAAAAAAGAAAAGAAAAAAGAAAGAAAGAAAAAGGAAAAACGATGTGGAATTTATAAACATGTATGCTTTCAAAGTTGAAAGTCAAATTAGACAATAAAACAGTAGTAGTTGAGGACTTCAAAGTCCCCTTAAATACTGGATAGAGAGACAGAAGGACCAAGAAGGAAACAGTAACAACTCTGCCAGTGGACCTTGAGTGTTGTTGCATGCAGCAACAGCATTAGACTTTTTCTCAAGTACATGAGGAATGTTGCCAAGGACAGTTATGTGTTAGACCATAAACCAGGGCTCATTGGATTTAGAAGAAGTCAGGCATGTTTTCTGCCCACAGTGACACATAGCTTGAGATCAATAACAAGAGGGAAAACTGGAATTCCGACTTGTGGAAACTAAATAGCACAGTCCTAAATACCCAGAGGGCAGAGAATAAGTCTCCAGCAAAATTAGGAGTTGCTTTGTGATGAAGTAAGAAATTTCTAGCTTCAAATGCCTATATTTAGGAAAGAATGAGCCAGATCAATATAAGGGAGAGGGATTCATAGGTTGCTAGGGGAATAGAGAGGCAGGGTACTCAGCTTTTCAGCAAAGATGACATTTTAAAGGATGGGTAAAGACTGGAGGAAAGTGGGAAGGGAATTCCTAGCAGAATCAAGAACCTTACAAAAAGCACAGAGGCACGAACTAGCATGGAGTATACAGTGTTGTGTGGAGTTCATTTCTTCCCAGAGTGTAGACTCTGTGGAAAGGCAAAGAAAGCCACAGGGGCAAGTGGGGACTTGAGGCTTCCTCTGCCGAGACCTGGGCCTTTGGATCACTGAAGAAGTGTAAGCAATGTGTGATGTGGGTAAGGTTTCCTTCTAGGAGAAGCTTTCTAGATGAAGTTCTCTCTGAGGATATCTGGAGTGCATGGGAATGGGACAGGGAGACCAGGGGGGATCAGTCAGCTTAGGCTAATGGGATATCATAGAGAGGGACTTAAACAGCATCCATCTATTTCTCACTTTCCAAGGTGATGACAGACATCAGTGCCTGCCGTGGGCCTTGTTTCCTTGCTTCCAGATGGTTCTGCTGTGGCAGAGAGCAGAGATGGAATATCTCTCTCTCTCTCTCTCTCTCTCTCTCTCTCTCTCTCTCTCTCTCTCTCTCTCTCTCGTCTTTTCTCTTAAGGCTCCAACCCTATTCGTGAAAGCTGAACATTCATGACCTAATTGTTTCCCAAAGTAATAATATCGCGTTAAGATTTTAGCTGGAACATATGAACTGGAGTAGGGGGGCACATTCATCCTGTGTTATATCCTGTGTGACTTATTGCATAAGTCAGAGTTCTCTTGGAAGACAGAATGAATAGGACCAATCTCCCCCCAACCCCTGCTGTTCTGTGCATGTACATGTGTGTGTGTGTGTGTGTGTGTGTGCGCGCGCGCGCGCGCGCATGTGTGTGTTCTATTGCTGTGAAGAGACACCATGACCAAGGTAACTCTTACAAAGGAATTTAGGTGGGGGCTCGCTTAGAGTTTCAGAGCTTTTGTCCATTCTCATCATGTCAGGAGCATGGCAGGAGGCAAGCAAACATGGTGCAGGAGAAATAGCTGAGAGCTTTACATCGTGATCTGCTGGCAGCCGGTAGAGAAAGAGAAACTCAGCCTGCCATGAGCTTTTGAAACCTCAGAGCCCACAGCCATCAACACACCTCCAAGAAGACCACACCTCTGAGCCTTCCCAGAGAGCTCCATTAACTGGGGACCACGCATTCAAAGCCTATGGGGGCTATTCTCACTCAAACTACCACAACATGCATATATAAAATCTTTAGTAAGAAGCTTATTATAAGGTACTGACTGGCACATGCAATTGTGTAAGCTGAGGACAACCACAGTAAGCTGGAGATCCAGGCAAGCCAGTGATGTAGTCTGGATACCCAAGAGCTGTATTGCTGATGGTGCATTCTAGGCCAGATCTGGATCAATGTCTCAGCTCAGAAGCCAGGCAGAGGGCAAATTTGACCTTCTCCACTTCTCTTCTATTCAGACTCTCTGGAGCAGGGAGATCAATGAATGGTGGATGAAGCTCACTCACATTCTGGAGAGTTACTCACTCTGCTTGGGCCCTTCATTCAAATGCTGTATATTCTGGAAATAGTTCCAAAGATAGATCCAGAAACAATGCTTAACCAGATGTCCGGGCATTCTGTGGCTCATCAAGTTAGCACAAATTGAACTACTGGCAGAATTCGGGGTGAGTTTAGCAGTGGCAGGGCTGGGAAGAAGGAGGAGCCGGGTATGAAGAAATTTAGGCACTATCTTAAAAAAAACTCTCTCTTTTTCAGTGTGTGTATGTGTGTGTGTGTGTGTGTGTGTGTGTGTGTGTGAGAGAGAGAGAGAGAGAGAGAGAGAGAGAGAGAGAGAGGTGTATATATGTGTATAGGGCATACATGTACCACAATATGCATCTGGAGGCCAGAGAACAAGTTGCTAGAGGTTCTTTCCTTCCACTAAGTGGGTCATCAGGTCATCAGGTCTAGCAGAAAAGGCCTTTGCTTGTAGAGCCACCTCCCTGGCCCTGTAAACAGAGATTGTGCTTTTGTTTCCTGGCAACCTAGACCTGAATAATCACACAGAAACTATATTAATTACCACACTATTTAGCCAATGGCTCAGGCATATTCCTGGCTAGCTCTTACATCTTAATATAACCCATTTCTATTAATCTATGTATCGCCACAAGGCTGTGGCTTACCGGTAATGTTCTGGCATCTTTCTCCCTGGGTGGCTACAAGGCATCTCCTTGACTCTTCCTACTCTCTATCTCTGTTCAGATCTCCCACCTGGTTTTACTCTGCTAAGTCATTGGCCAAAACAGCTTTATTCATCAACCAATAAAAGCAACACATATACAGAAGGACATCCCATATCACTTAGGTTTACTCTTAAGCTTTGCCCACCCCTTTAGTTGTGCATTGTCTTGAAAGAAGTATCAATTTAGTATTACTGCTGTCAGAGATTTGCTAATGCCAATGAAAATCATTGCCCACTCCCTTCATGGGTCCTCTATACTTCTTGTCTCAGGGACCCCCCTGCCACACCTCACCACCGCCTTTTTCCTGAAGGATCCCTGAAGGGTACACCAGGTATATCAGTGAGGTAAGGCTCCTTTACCTCTAAGCTTCTTGTCCCATTGTGCCAAGCACTATGTAATCCTTCCTGGGCCAATTCCTTGTTCCACAAATATCTATCCTCTAGGAGATGGTCACAAACTAGAGGGGAAAGGCCCAGATTTCCACTCATATGTATGTCGTATTTGACCTGCTCAGTATTTAAATATCTACAGCCATGTACCACACAGTGACATTTCAATCAATGTCAACCCGCATCTGCAGGTGGTGTTCCATACATTATAATGAAGCTAAAAAATTCCTATTTCCATCTTTGAGAAAGTGTATATTCTGATATTTGCATAGTGATGGAATTGCCTGATGATAAATTTAATAGATCATATCTCATAAAGCAGTTCATGTGTACATGTGCATGTGTACCTGTGTGTGTGTGTGTGTGTATGTGTCTAGACACTTAAATTTAGCAAGTGGCTTGAAGAAGAGGCCAGTTCCTCTGGTCTTTCCATTTCCTGAAGCTTGTGGTTATCTTATCCAGGTCTACTTTGCTCTCTTTCCCTTTGTGCTCAACAGCTCCAGGTGTTTGAAAGGTCAGGTCTCACTTAAATCCACCAAGAGGAGGCAGCTGAACCACACAGGGTGCTGGCTTCCTGCTCATCTTCCTCATCCTTGCTCCTTGCAGGTTGTATTTCTCTAGAGAGATATGATTGACTTCTTGTAGAAGATCTTCCAAAAACCAACTCACTTATCCCCCAAACAGAAATCAATCACCCATAATTAGCTTGTACTATACATAAAATCACCAGTTCAACTTCTCTTTGTCCTATAATGATGCCAACCTTGCACAAGCCAGCCTAGGAATGTGATCCTGGCTTAGTCATTAGGAAAACAATGATTGTCAGCTTTGATTACAAGGTAGAATAAACTTAGAATTTGAAAAAAAAAATCCTTCTAGGATCTGACCCATGATAATTAAATTCCAGTCTTTGAGTATGGGGGCAGGTGAAATAAAGATATTTCAACTGTCTATATAGCCTGCTAGATAATTGCAGCTCTAGAATATTCCAGAGGGTCCAAAAGAGAGGCTCAAAGAGCATTTGCTGGACCATATTACTGTTAATGGTATGTGCTTCCTGGTTTTGAAGAAGTATGAAGAACCCAAATGTCCATGTAACTGCAATTACTTCATGTAGTAAATTGACTTCATAAAAACCAAAGCGTTTAGATGGGGCATTGTGGTATACACTTTAAGCCCCAGCAGGCAAAGTTGAGTGGTTCTCTGTGAGTTTGAGGCCAGCCTGGTCTACAGAGTGAGTGCCAGGACAGCCTGGTCTACAGAGTGAGTTCCAGGACACCTGGGGCTACAGAGCGAGATGTTTCAAAACAATGAGGTTCTCTACTTCCTCTACATGGAGTTAAATGAAATACTCAGGGAATGTGGCGCCGTCTCAGCCAATTACAAAGTCACTGCCATCACCTTGAGAACTGGTGATGAGGATTTGTAGAATTATCTCTGGTCAGACCACAGAAGAGCCTCATGCGGCCCTAGAGAGAGGCACAGCAAACTGGAATGGGTGCAGAGACGTGGCCCTAGACACTTACTGAGGAGTGCACACCACAACATATGCAACTTGGTCATTAAACTGCTGTTGCCACACAGGGCAGTTAAGGGAATCACAGCTATGACAGCTACGGTCCTCTGTGTTCTATTAACCAAACGCTTTCACCCTCTTATTATTGGTTTTCCTTTTTTTTCTTTTGCTTTAATGTGCATATTTTTTAAAATAGAGCTAAATAGATTTTACAGTGAGAGAAAATGGTTCATACTATCTTGGGAATGATGATAATATGTAAAAAATCAGGTCTAATCATGTTGACTCAACTCTGTAAATACACTAAAAGGCAGGGAATCATGTGCTTTAAACTTACATCTCAATAACGTGGCTCTTTAAAAAGTATTATAAGGGTAGAAAATAAATAACTGGAAGATTTCAACCCCATTCACAACACGGGGCCTGGATGTCTCAGCAAAGAAGCTGTCTTTGCGTGTGTGGGTGGCACAGGATGCTGCCCTGGGATGTGAATGACTTGCTCAGATGGTATCGGTAGAGGTGCTCTGTGAAGATTGGGTGGACAGTCTGCTGTCATTGGAATGGAGAGGGCTGAGAGCAGCTCTGCAGAAGTGGCAGCAAAATGAAAGAAAGGCACCCATTCTATATTGGGAAAGAAAGGCCGGAGCTGCTGTTCTCTTGCAGAGAACAAGGCTTCCAGAAGCAGCTGAGATGGAATACTTGTTCCTGGCAGGGAATGGCAGAATGTGTGTGTGTGTGTGTGTGTGTGTGTGTGTGCTTCGTCACCACTCCCTAACCTTCCTTGCCACTCTCTCCCCAGGCTCCTAGACAGAGTGTTCTGAGGGCTCTCCTCAACCAGCTTGATGTAGAATTCACTTATTGGTTTCAGGGGAATCCATCATGGTAGGTATATTAAGTAGGTTCAAAGAAACAGTGTGTGTTACCTTTACGTGTGCAGGTGCAAGGAGAATTCCTGGCATTTGCTGGAGGCCTGGGACTTCACAAATTGACCCAGGCTTGAGGTTCTGAAGTACTTTTTAGAAAATGGTTAAAATTATACAGGGAGCAAGGGCTAGGCACCCAGCCCTATGGGATCTGCGGTCCTCAAGCTTCTCTTTCAAGGGGCATGTCTACACATCCATGTGTGATGCTGACACTACAAAAGACACAGGAATCAACACAACACTGTCTTTGGCATGGAAAGGCTTTGTACCCATGGGAATAGCATCAGAGAAATCCCCCAAAGCCTCAATCAACCAGGCCGTCAGAGAGGTCCAACCAAGGCACTGGGCTCCCAAGAGGTTCAGGAAAGGAAACACAGCTGGACAATCCATGAAAGGCCAAATGACATGGAGAGACAGCTGTTTAGCACTCCTGAGGCCTGGGGTGGGGGGAGTCTCACTGGCAGGGAAAGCAGGGCTGGGGAGGCCTATGGGGAGGAGTGTAAGGGATGCTCTGGAGAGGTATGCTGGAACTGTTCATGCCAAGCAGGAAGGTGCCTGGGAATTGTGCAGGCCACAGGCAAGCCTCTGGTCGTGTTCCACACACAGGCCAGTAACTACTCCTCTGCAGAGGGTGGTCTGCTGCTCCCCGTGGGCGAGGGACAACCTATTTCCTGCTCTGGTTTCATCTCAATAAGCAGCAACATGTACACCTGGAGAAGGTGCTCTATGACATAAGGCCACCGTTTGTGGCTTTAATAACCTTGCAGTCTGGGGGCAGTGGGGAGAAAGGCCAAGAGGATTAGCTAGAGACTTAAAACCACAGTACATGGCATGCCCCAGGGAAAGGATACAACCCGACAAGCGCTCTGAAGGAACTCCACCGAGGCTGAAGGCTTCCCAGAGACAGGCCACGGGCCCTCTTCATCTCTGCGTGGGCGAAGTTTAGTCTGATGACTGGCATGCATGTTCAGTAGATGAATGCATGTGCACATGGTGAATGAATGAACACGTCTCCGCCGTGTTGTCTGCCCAGGATATCAGTTACAACTTCCCATAGCACTGCACAGCTTTGGGTTCGTATTGTTACTCCCTGCTCCCACCCATAGTGTGCTCACCTCAATCCTTCCTCCCTGACAACTGCAGCCCACACTCCTCCCAGACTCTGATTCAGAGTCTGTGCTGCATCGCAGCTGCTTCCTGGGCATTTAGATGATCATATGCCCTACCACACTGAGATGTATTGCCTGTGGGTGTCACAGAGTGGCAGGCACAGGGCTGGTGCTGTGTACGCAGCCGCAGAGTCTGGTGAGGGGAAAGCCGAGAGACAGACCAGTTGTTCTGTGAGAAAGCCTTTGACACAGAGATTCTGAACCCTCTGAGGAAGAAGACTTTTTACTTCAGGCTGTGGGATGAATGTGAAATTAAGCACCTGACTGGATTGTCTCCATGGGCCAAGAACCCTCCTTCAGAGAGACATCATCTCTAGGAAGCTAGGCTTCAGGATGAAACAGTCTTCCCCCAAGTAGTGACAGGGGCAGAGTCCATCATCAGTGTCATTAGAATGACAGAGAAGAAGGGACACTTTTTGGGGCAGTGTGTGAAGGAACTGTTGCCTTCCTCTTTTGCTTCATGATCTGCTGGTCTGGGGAAAAGAGCTGACTGCAAGTAGACCCATGCACCCTTTGGGAAATAAGGCCGATTCTCACTATATCCAGTCAATTTCCCCAAGACTTGTGCATCCCACGGTCAGATAACGACCCCAAACCTTTGCAACCCTATCCAGTAAAAGGCTGACACGGTGCCTTCTGTGCCAGCTTGGGTACTCCTTGCAGTGACTAATGCTTCCAGCAATGATTAGGGCTTTCCCTCACCAGGTTGTCTGGGGTTGGGTGTCAAGTCCAAGAGTTTCTCTGGATCTCCTGATTGAAAGTGCTCAACACACACACACACGAATAACAACTAGCTTCACAGGTAATGTATTTTCTCCACACATTTCCCATTTAAGCCTCACAGCGGTCTTGCGAAGCAGGTACGGTGATTAACTGCCATTTTCCACGAAATCGCTCGCTCAGAGATATTATTAAAAGGCATACCGGATGGTATACTGGCAGGGAGAAAAAAAGTCAGACCCATTTCTTTCCTTCGAAATGCCTGCTTAGTCCCCATCCTCCCCCATACAAATCGTATCCCATAAAGAACGTACACCATAATATTTCAGAGTCAGGAAGACCATGTGTAAGTTGAGTATATGGTGACTAAATGTATGCATCATATAGTGGATGCTGTGTATGGACTGAGTGGAAAGGACACACGTTAAGTGAAGGGGAGGAGCATCTCATTCACTCCTAGACCCGGAGTCTAGTGGGTGGGTGCAGGGCTCTGGAAACCAAGACGCGTCTGATTTGCCCTCTTATGGCTTACAGTCCACCGTAAGGGACAAACCTAAAACAACTGCTATTACAATACAATAACCAGGATTTTGTTAAGTGCTACTGAAAAGGTATAGCGGGGAGCTTTGCTCTAGTCCGAAGTTGGAGCGACTCCCAGGGTGGGAAGTCTGGCCTCTTTGGGCCAGGGAAGGACACTTTTAGGCAGAATCTCCAAGGAGATGTCTAGACAGAAGCTCGAAATAAAGAAGAAAATTATTTATTCCGAATAGAACTTCATCTAGATGACTGCAGGAAAGAAAAAGCGGAGGTAAGGGAGAAGCCAGAAGCTAGTTTACGTAAACGGGCTTGGGAATACCCGCGGACAGTGCCTACGGAGTTGAACGCGGTGGGAGTGACGGGGTTAAAGAGGGCGGTTCGGAGCGGGCCGGTAGTCCCGCCCACCCGCGGTGGGGGCGGGGCTGCGCCGAGTGCGCGCTGGGATTGGCCGTGGAGGAGGGCGTTCCGCTAGGACCGTACCAACAGCCAAGCGGCGCGGAGGCGGGGGTGGGTGTGGAGCGGCCGGCTCCGCGGGGAGCGGCGCTCGGGGAATGGCCGGGCGGGCGGTGGGCGGGAGCCGCAGCGGCTGCGGTGGAGGCTGGGGGCGGTGAGTGTGGCGTGGGGCTGCCCCTCCCCGGAGGCGGCGGGGGCGGCCGGGGCCCGCGCCGCACCGCACCGCGCGGGCGGCTATGGAGCGAGCCTGAGGCCGGGCAGGTGAGCGGCGGGAGAGGGCGCGCGACCCCCGCCCGGAGGGCGGGAAAGCGCGGGAGGCGGGGGGCGGGGCAGTTCCCCCTGGGGCCGGGTGCGGGGCTCCGGGCTTCCCCGCGGGGCTGCGGGCGGCTCGGCCGGTGGAGCCGGCCCTGCTGAGGCGCCGACGGTCGGGAGTCCTTGCGGTGACCGGTGCTCGCGGCCGAGCGCTGTCCCCCGAGGCTCCCGGCCCTGGCGTCGTCCTCCTACCACGCAGAGCTGGTGTCGGCGGCCCAGGGAGGAGCGCTGGATCCCTACCGGGCCCTTATGGTGGCCGAGGAGCGCGCTCTCGCTGAGCCCCTACCGGGCTCGCACGGTGACCGCCGGGGAGCGCGAGTGACCTGCAGGTCCCTGGGCCGGAGAGGGCAACCGTGCCCTGGGGTCGCGCGCTCGGAGCGCCATGGGCACAACTTGAGATGAGACCGTAGTCCAGAGTGGGCTGCGCTGGCGGTGGTTTCATTTCCGGGTGTGACGGCCGGGCGTTTAAGAGCGGACTCAGACGTAACCTTACCGTTGGACGTGAACGTTGTCAAGCTGTGTCCTTGATTGTGGAGTCTGATAAGACATTCTTTTTAATCAGACGTCTGTTCTGTGTCACGCTCCTGGTAGAAAGGAGAAAAGGGGGAGCAAGGCGAGGATGGTCCTCATACAATTACTTCGCTTAGAGACTCTATCTCCAGTAGGATGAATAAGGAGTTACAATTTGGGAAAAATGTTTAACATTGTCACTTGGGTCTAGAGCCAGGTGTCAGGGTTATTTACTCAGCCAGTTTCCCTCTGGAAGTTTGATGGCTCACGCCGGAAGGGAAAAAAGAATGAGATCTTTTCATTGAATCATTAATCCGGTAAAGTCAAAATTGTCATTTATTAACCATGCCTATAATTACTGGGGTTGTAAATTCGTGCATGAATTTCACTGGGCTAGTGATTACAGTGTGCTTCTCATTCCTTTATGCAAGACCTTTGAGCTATACTGAGAGCACTCCGCATTTCATTTACTGTCCTGAGAAACAGGTTCAGGAATTAAAGTTGCTAAATTATTTGTGTAGGCTCTGAATTTAAAATTATTGTATTAATTTAATAACTTTTTTTTCTTGAGACAAGGTTTCTCTTTAGCTTTGAAGCCTGTCCTTGAACTAGCTCTTGTAGACCATGCTGGCCTGCCATCACCACCGGGCTTAGTAACTTTCTCAAAGTTTGTGAAGGTGTTGGGCTTTGTGTTACAGAGCCAGCAGTTACCCATCAACAAGATGCCCGTTCCACATCTGAAATGCTTATCAAAGGCGAACAATATGGGGCTGGTTTGGTGTGTCCCTTTAATCCCAGCCCTCGGGAGGCAGAGGCAGGCGAATCTCTCTGAGTTTGAGGCCAGCCTGATCTACAGAGTGAGTTCCAGGACAGCCAGGACTGCTGCACAGAGAAACCCTGTATCAAAAAAAGAAAAAATTCTGGAATTAATAACTTTCCTTGTGACATTTGTTTCCTTAGAGATAGTGAGAAATAGGCACACTTTGTTTAAACGCATGCCTTTATATATATTTTTTTGAACAAAAGTATACTTTGGAAAAAGCAAGTCACTGGCTTTTATTTTTCATAATCTTTTATGTCATAATTATTTTATGCTAAGTTAATAATTATTTGCTTTTAGTCACGTCTCTTGATTTCTATTTCAACTTTTTCATAGAGCTTAAAGCATCTATTGTTTTTAAAAATCTTTTCTGAATTTTCAATCCCTAAATGAAATTTTCTGTTTGCTTTTAGGACATGAATTAGCTCTCTATGACTACCATTTCAGTGCTGTTAGTGTAAAGCCAGAAAGTGCAGCCTTCAAATTGATAATCATTTACATTTTAACCCTTGGTGAGTGCAAGGGTCGCATAGTAGAGACTGTACTCAGTTACAGTGGAAAGATAAGCGGATGGAGGGTCTGTCTGTGATTGAATAGGGTGATTTTATAGATTGGGATAGGGAGTTACCCTCGGATCGTACAGTTGTAATGATAGGGTGTATAGTAGGTGTACATCAATTATTGTTGTTTGAATTGATAAATGGGAATTAATGTGAGTAAAGCATAGATACTCTGGTGCTAAAACTAGATTTTTAGCCCCTTTCAATAAAAAAAAAGGTCACTGCTGTGTGTTTCAGATTTCTGTTGGAAATGCACTATTAAAGTGGGTGTCTGCAAAGGTGTGTTGGTGCTGTTTTGAGAGTCAGTCCTGTGATTATATGGTGTTCCAGCCATCTGCAGCCTGTTGATGCTCTGGTCATGAGGAGCTGCACACATTCTCCTGCTGCCTACACTGGCTGAACAGTTTGATGGATGGATGGATAGGTGGATGGATGGATGGATGGATGGATGGATGGATGGGTGGGTGGGTGGGTAGATGGATGGATGGATAGCCAGAATTTTAACCTTAATAGAAGAACTTGGAATTCTTGGTGTAATCATACCAGCAGCATAGGTACTGACCATCCTCATGGCCCTTATATTGGAGATGGAAAAGAAAGGGTCTTTCTCTCTTAAGAACTCTCCAGGATCTGCACATCTCTCCTTTTCCTTCTTGGGGGGTCTGTGTGACTAATGAGCTCAATAACATGGGCCTGAGGTATGGAACAGAAGTCCCTACTTTGCTACTGAAATTCCTTTCTGACTAACTTACACTGTCAACATGACAGCGAGAGCTGCCTAGAAGAGAGTATAATGCAGAGATCCTCTGCTACTTGGGTTTGATTTCAGAAATTAATAAACTACTCTCTAAATAATAAAATGCCTTCTTATGCAATTTTTGTTCTTGCCAAAAACAAAAGGAATGCTTGTTTTTAGACCTAAAGAGTCTTGGGGATACAGAGCTGAGTGTCAGATGTGGTATAGAACGAGGCAGTGTGCTTTGGTATGTTTGAGGTTAGTATCTTGTGGGAAGGTACTGGCCACGGTAGAGAAGACTGTTATAAAAGGAGGCCAAGGGACATGAAATTATAACTGCATAAGAAGGAAAGAGCCAAGTGCAGAATAGTCTATTAGTCCGTGTTCTCAGGTGTTGACTTTCTCTGTGTGCATACCTTTGCCTCATTTATCTAGTGTTGGGTAACAATGTATTAAATGCTAATTCTTATTTTCGGTATACTTCGGTGAGGAAAGTCTTATAATATGTTATACCCTTTGTTTCTTTTTAAGCAGTATAGTCTAATCCTTCTTGCCTCAAGTTGAGGATTACTAGCATCCATTACTGGCAGTAATTGAACAAGGATTTGAGATGACTGTGAAATGTACACTGTTGATGCTCATCTGTTTCCCCTTGCGCTTACTTCCTGGATCTGCCTTGAAAATTCTGCCTGTCTTCTTTCACGGGTAGGAAGCTGTATTGCTTCTGGCCTTCTGTGGAGCAGTACCTAACCTAGGTCCTCTGCTTCCTGAGATCACATTTAAGATAAGTAATAAACTTATTAAGTTCTGTAGACTCTTTGAGCATTAGTGGCTCAACTTTGTAACCGTTCTGTGCTTGCCCAAAGACCTTTTTTTTTTTTTGGTTTTTTTGAGACAGGGTTTCTCTTTGGCTTTGGAGCCTGTGCTGGAACTAGCTCTTGTAGACCAGGCTGGTCTCGAACTCACAAAGATCGGCCTGCCTCTGCCTCCCGAGTGCTGGGATTAAAGGCGTGCGCCACCAGCCTGGCCCAAAGACCTTCTTAATTCATCTCTTTTTCTTTCCCCCTGACTTGCATCCTGTATATATGTATTTTATGTTGTGTGTTCTTCCTGGAGACAAAATATGAGTGAAGAGAAGACTCTGTGGATAAAATTCTTGCCATGAGAACACGAGAACTTGAGTTCAGATCCTCAGCTGAGGATCTGAATAAAAACTGAGAGCTCATGGCAGCTTTTTTTATCCTAGCACTCTAGAGGCAGAGACAGGATCCCCTGGGTAAAATGACTAATTAGACTAGCCCAGTCAGTGAGCTCTAGGTTCAGTGACGAACTCTGCCTCAATAAATAAAGTGTAGAAGGATTGAGGATGGTACTCAGCATAAACCTCTGGCCTTTCCACATGTAAACACGCATATTCATATGAATACTACTCACACATGCACAAAAAGAAAGTAACACAGAAGTCCTAATGTTGAATCTTTTTTTTTTCTCCTTTTTAAAACCATTGTCACAGGGGCTGGTGGTGTACACCTTAAATCCCAGCACTCTGGGAGGCAGAGCCGGGCAGATATCTGAGCTCAAGGCCAGCCTGGTCTACAGAGTGAGTTCCAAGACAGCCAGAGCTGTTAGACAGAGAAACCCTGTCTCATAAAAGCAAACAAAAGAAAAGAAAAGGGCTGGAGAGATGGCTCAGCCGTTAAAGGCTAGGCTCACAACCAAAAATACAAAAGAAAAGAAAACCATTGTCAGTAATACTTGAAGATCCGATTTCAGCTTTGTCTTCTATATCATTCATATATCACTCCTGGGGAATATCTTCTTGGACTTTGTCCATTCTTTCTCCTAAAATCTCTACATTGTCTTTATTCCCAGTTCCAACCAGCATCAGGAACCAGGTTAGCAGTAACAGTAGTCTAGAACGGCCTAACACAGCCGTAAATGGTGGTTATGTACTGATAACTGAATAGTGAAACACCTAGAGCATAGGAAGTCTCATTATGCCTTGTACCTTTAAAGCACTTCCACTGAGTGTCTGGATTACTGCATACTGCCTGTCTCTTCTGTACACCAGATCAGGGCTTGCTAAAGATATAATTGTCTGTCTGTCTGTCTTCCTTCTTTCCTTCCTTTTCTTTCTTTTCTTTTCTTTTTTTTTTTTTTTTTTTTGAGGAAGAAGGTTAGAAAATTTTCCTGATTTAAGGTTTAAATTGGATGGGTTGCAAGTTTTTTTAATTTTTTTTTAAGAGAGTGTAGTTTTGTTTTTTTGGGTTCCTCCCCCCCTTTTCATTTTAGGGTCACACCTGGGCCAGGTTCCTCAATGCTTCCTTAAAGCCTGGTTGGTCATTTTTAATTGATGTCCTTCACAAGGAACTGTTAAAACACTTTACATGGAAGTCTTATTTTTCAAATATTGTATGGATGTTTAAATGGAAATGAAAATATTAAGGAAGATCTAACAGTCTGATTTGGACTTGGAATTAGATATTTTTAATATCTATGCTTTAAGTTGCTCTCAACACTTAAGTTTTGAGATCTTTAAGCTTTAAACAGGTTTTTTTTGTTGTTGTTGTTGTTTTTTTGAGACAGGGTTTCCCTGTAGTTTTTAGAGCCTGTCCTGGAACTAGCTCTTGTAAACCAGGTTGGCCTCGAACTCACAGAGATCTGCCTGCCTTTGCCTCCCGAGTGCTGGAATTAAAGGCATGCGCCACCACCGCCCGTGCTTTAAACAGTTTTAAGGACAAAGTCATTATTAAACATAGAGCAAGTTTTCTGAATGAAAGACTAGTGAAAGGCATGCTGTATTTCTGATTTTTGTGTGAAATAGAATTTAGGTCATGCATCTCACCTGTTTTAGTTGCATTGATCATGGTGGAATTGTATTTGTTCTAAGGGACAAAGGATGTAAACTCATAACAGCAAATACAATGTGACTTACTGCTGTAAAGTCAACGCCAGTTAAAAATCAAAGGGTTGGGCTGGAGAGATGACTCAGTGGTTAAGAGCACTAACTGTTCTTCCAGAGGACCCAGGTTCAATTCCCACCACCCACATGGCAGCTAACAACTGTCTGTAACTCCAGTTCCAGAGGATCTGACACCATCACATCAGTGTACATAAAATAAAGCTAAATAAATTATTAAAAAATATTTAAAAAAAAATTAAAGGGTCAGTACATCAGGGTGAAAGTGTCTTGTGCCCTCTGTATTAAAGGGTTTGGAGTTTTGCTGTTGTATATACTTTGGCTGTAATACAAAGGTCAGGCATTACAGGCTGAGTATGTGTAGTATGAGTGATAGCAACCTTGCACTGCATGATTATAAGTAAGGCTGTAGAGTATGTAAGTAGATTTTAGTAAGTGGTTCATATTAGGGTTGGATATGAAGTGCCTCTCCCAAAATTGTATATTGAAGCTTGGCCCCAGTGCACTGTTCAGAGATGAGGCTCTTGGAAATTCACTGGATTATAATAGTGCTAATTCTTCAAAGTCTACTGATGAGTGACGGTTAGTGGCCTAGCTGGAAGTAGAGCAGTGGGGGTGCCTTTAAAGAGTGTGTCTCATCACTAGACCTTTTCTCCTTTTTTCTGCTTTCTGGCCATGTGGTGAGCATCTTTGCCATGTGCTTCCTGTCATGTTCTGCTTCATCTTAGGCACAAAAGCAGTGGAACTGGCTACTGATAGACCAAAACCTCTAAACCCATAGGGCCAAATAAATGCTTCCTCTTTTAAGCTAATTAGTTCAGGTATTTTATCACAGCAGTGAAAATTGACTAACACAGTCAAGTTGAGACTCTAGATGGAAGCTTTTGTCCCACCACAGCCATTTAGTCCCAAAGAAACACACAGAGGCTTATATTAATTATAAACTGTTTGACTTATTAGCTTAGGCTTATTACTAACTAGCTCTTATGACTTAAATTAACCCATAATTCTTATCGATGTTTAGCCACATGGCTTGATACTTTTTCTTAGTGAGGCATTCTCATCTTGCTTTCTCTGCGTCTAGCTGGTGACTGACTCTCTGCCTTTTCCCTTTTCAGAATTCTCCTGGTCTGTTTGTCCCACTTATACTTCCTGCCTGGCTACTGGCCAATCTATGTTTTACTAAACCAATATGAGTGACAAATCTTTACATTGTTACATAGCACTTGTGTTACTTCTAAGGGACTGTTTCCTCTTAAACATCTATAATACATGGCAGAAAAGAAATAAAAGACACATAAGTTTACAATAACTGTTGCCCCATAGAAAGTATTGGTAATCATTTACAAGAGTACCTGGTCTAATGCAGGGTGGTGGTAGCGCACGCCTTTAATCCCAGCACTCGGGAGGCAGAGGCAGGTGGATCTTTGTGAGTTTGAGACCAGCCTGGTCTACAAGAGCTAGTTCCAGGACAGGCTCCAAAGTCACAGAGAAACCCTGTCTCGAAAAACAAAAAAAAAAAAAAAAAAAAGTACCTGGTCTAACCATTTATCCATCTGCTCTTTATTTATGCTTAATGATTAATTTAGTGTCACCACCCCACTCCCAAATTGTTTTTAGCCATATACCTTGTTTTCATATCCCCCAGCTCCACCTCCAGAATATTTAATATCACCAAAAGAGTTGATGAAAGACATAATAGAGAGAGTTCTACAACTGCTTCAAAATATATAGTTGCTTAAGACAGTGATCTGTTTCTTCTTATAATTACATAGGTCATGTGTTCTCAGCTGATTGGCTACTGCCCACCTGGTATGGTCTGGGGTCTCTTGTATGGCTCTGTGCATCTCAGAATTCACCTGGGACTGAAATGCCTTTGATCACTTTACATTCCTTTATGGTGTTTCCCTTGGCATGGCCAGGCTAGCTGGGTGCGTACAAAGCCTCCATCTATATAGGTTACTCATGTGACAGTCTAACCAAACATAGTAGCTAGATCCAAAAAGTGAATGTGGAAATTGCCAGGTGTCTTAATGCCTAGGCTCAAAAGTGGGACACATCTACTTGTACAGCCTTTTGGTCAAAGCAAGCTGCCAAACCAGCTCAAATAAGGAGGAGAAAAAACAGACCCCACCCTTTGGTGGGAGGGACTATTGATGATTATCTGTGGAAATAGTCAACAAGAAAATCTTAATTCAATTCAAATCTGGGCTGTCCGGATAGATAGCCTCTACAGGTAAAGGCACTTGCCACCAGGCCTGATGACCTATGAGTTCAGTCCCCAGAAACCATGAGGAGGTCCTTTGACTTCCATACATGTCTTGGGTGTGTTCGCCCATACATTCAAAATAAATTTACAAATGTAAAAACTTTACATTGAGATCCTGGTTTTTTTTTTCTTACAATTACCAAATCTTCAGTTTTGCTGAACCCAATGCTTTACAAAGAGATTGTTTTGTAATGGGGATGTTATAGTTTGTAGTAAAAGAGCATGCGTAAATGTGGTCACATACTAGGTATTTAATAAAGTCTCCCTGTGTCACATGTCCTAGTCTTCTGCACAAAATGCTGCTGTAAAACGCTCACAACTGAATATTATGTGTTCTGTGGCACTTCACCGTCACAAGGCTTTCATTTGTATGGTAAAATTCTTGCAAAGCAAAGAAACTTTTGTTCACTTTCACTGAGACTTTCATTTCTCATCGCTGTGAATAAAAGTTGGGATTAGTGTGAAGTTGTCGAATCGGGCCCATTTAAAGGGGCTCAGCTGTTGACAAGGCTCGGAGCCTCTCTAGAGCTGTGGCTTTGAGGACCCCCCCCAGTAAGTATTGGGCTAGGTGTTGTCACGTTCCTTAGTGTATGGTTTAGACCTATATAGGCGTTTCTCTGTATACTTTCATTGCATCATCACTGGATTCTCGAACGGAGGACTTTGTACTAACACCACATTTCCTTCCCTCTGAGTCTGTGAAGCTCTTTTGGAAGTACTTTACAATCTAAGGGTTGTCCTTCCAAAGATGTATCACACACTCAGAGTGGTGGTATATGTGTGTGAAGAATGAAAGTGTGGCAAGCCCCACGTGGGCTGCTGGGAGTGAAATAGGGTTCCTAGGAAAACTGCTTATAAAGGTCTGCTTCCCAGAACTCTGCACTCGCACTCTGGGTTCATGCCAGCTTTTAGTGTGGAGACTTGGCAAGTGTTCCACTTACACTGCCTCTTTTATATTTAATGTTTTCTGAGTTATGTTATTACCCTGAGTCTACTTGTTCTTTGAAGTAGGCTCTGTTCCATATAACAAATATGAAAACAAATGACCATAGTACAACTGGACAGTGTTGCACTGTGAGCGTTTTACAGCAGGAGGTGAGGACCTGAAATAGAGCAGGCGTACAGTGCTACTCTGGGAATGCTAGGGAGGTTTTCATGGGTAGTTTGGAAAATACTCAGTAACCCTGCTTTTATTATCTTATATCTGAAGTAGGTGATCTTAAAAATTCAGCTTGCAGTAAACTGCTTGTCTCAAATCAAAAAGGATAATAATCATCATCATTTAAAAAGTCTGAAAGCTGGGTCTTAAGGACCCTTTCTCAAGTGTAAAGGAGCTAGGGGGTCCTCCTAAGGAGCTATATTTCTGAGCAGGAAATTAGGAACTCTGTTCAAGGCAATTTAAGGCAGAGTGTAGTTATGCACTAGTCAGAAGGAGGGAGGTGTCAACATAGAGGATGGAGAAGGACTAGAATGCCCTTGAGATGGGCTGTGAGGGAAGGATTAGGTTTTAAACAAGACGTGAGGAGAAAGGGATTTTAAGAACATTGAGAAAGAACGGTGGGAACAAAGGGCAACTGTACAACAAGGGGAAACCAGCATCGCTAAGTTAGATCACTGGTGGAAGCCAAAGTAGACAATGAGGACTGCCTCTCAATACCACTTAGAGTAAGGCTTTAATGCCCTATTAAGGAATTTGTAGAACTCAGGATGATCAAGGGACTAATTAGGCTCCAATGAAGCCTACAGGTCCAGATAACTGTTCTTTCCAGGGTCCAGTAGGAGGTGCTGAGCATGACAGAGCTCTGGCAGCTGGGGTTATAGAAGTAGAAGTCTTTGACAGGTATGTGGGCACTGCCAGTCATTCCACCACTCACCACACTGAGATGGCTTGGTTCAGGGCCAGCCTGGATTACACAATTTCTCTCCTTTCAAAAGAAGAAAGAATAGTGATATATTGCATGCAGTCTTAATTTATTTTACCTGGAGGTGGCAACTCATCAATCACAAACATGAAAACTCACTTCTTTTTCCACTGCTCCCACTGTAATTCTTCAAAGATGAAATTGATATTGTAACGATTGAAGAATTCAGTTCCCCCAATATAAATTTCTGCTCTACCTAAGTAGATGAATTGGTTGCAGGCCTGAAATGATATGTTCTACTGAGGTCTCTCTCTTTTTTTAAATATTTTTTTTTAATTTATTTATTACGTACACATTGTTCAGCTTCCATGTAAGTCTACTGGCCAGAAGAGGGCAGCAGATCTCATTACAGATGGTTGTGAGCCACCATGTGGTTGCTGGGAATTGAACTCAGGACCTCTGGAAGAGCAGTCAGTGCTCTTAACCTCTGAGCCATCTCTCCAGCCCTCTACTGAGGTCTCTTAAACTTAGAAAAAGCTTACAAACTGGGTTTCAGATTCAAACCCTTTTATCTTAATTTTGGGACTTCTAAAACTTAAAGTGATATGAGGAGGGTGTATAGCTCAATTTTAGAGCACTTGGTCAGCATTCATAAGGCCCTGAGTGTAATCCTCAGCACGACAAAACAACCCCAAGCCTGATGGGGTGGTACATGTCTACACTCCCTGCAAGTGGGGAGGGAGGACAGAAAGATTGCTTCAGGATTGTTTGGAAGTGCTATTTTTTATAAAATGAGGGAAGATTATTCTGCATAAAATATGCACAACCATTAGATATATATTATCAGAGACTAGTTAGCCAGACTTTAGTGCCAAAGTGCATTTTATAGAAAGGCAAAAGGCTTTTTTTGTTTAGCTGTTCCCTTTAGCCAGAACTGTCTGCTGTTCATCTATGACTAGTGGGGGTGGAGGTGCTGAAGATGTTGCTGTTTTCCTGTTTCCTTTATCACTGCACCCTGCAATGTGTATTGTTGAACTAACGAATGGAAACAACAGTATCATTAGAACTACTACTGTAATCCACTCTCCTAATACTGCTGTTGTGCATAATTACCAGGAACTGCTTTTACTGAGTCCCATGCCAAGTCTGATACCATCACAATTACATTGCAGCATAATGAAACCTATTACTTTGTGTGCTAACTTAAGAAATAACTAAGTAAAAACAATTACATTTTTAGTTGTACTCACACAGCTTTTGTTCCAGCTTAACAGCGTTATGAGAAATGGTGATGAAACAGAACAGGTGGCTGGGGATAATTCAGATTTGAATTTAGCTTTCACTTTCTGCTTCCTTCATGAAAAGAATAGGAAGGAATGGTTGAAAATGAACGTCACATCAGCTGGCTCAAGAAAGGCATTGCTCAGAATTTTGCTCTTGGGTTGTTTCCAGTTGTTAAAGAAGCAGCCTTAAATTTAGATGGGAGTGTCTCGGCCCAGTTGTTTGCTTGTTTTTTATATTGGTCTTATTTCTTAGATTAATGGTTTGAGTTGTTGAATGAGTTGCAGAACGAAGCAACACCCTTTTATCTTGTCACTTACTTTGTTCCAGTGCTGTACAGTACAGACTGTAGGCATATAGCAGAGGAAGCTTCTGCACATTTTGAAATGGCCTTATGGGGCTGAGTACTGCAGCCTATAACTACAGCACTCGGGAGCTATTAGCAGAAAAACCATGAGTTCAGTCTTGAACTTCATGAGACCTGGTCTCAAAAAGCAAACAAAGAAACAAAGCCCAGTGGAGTGGAAAACAACCTCTCAGCATACAAATAAACCGAATTTTATGTTTTGACACCCTCTGTCTTGAGAATTGCCCAGAGTGTGGCAAACCCACACTGGAAGCAGCACTCATTTAGGTCCGTGATGGCATTAGTATCCTTGTTGGGTGCCTCACCATTGAAGACATAGTGGTATTGCTCTGGTTCACGAGCGCTCTGATCATATTCTTTAAACAACCAGATGGTATAGGGGAATGTTTTTCTTTACTTAATCCATCCAGATCTGATTATCCACATTTTACCAGGAAAAATAATTAGTGGAGGTCTCATTAAGGAGAGTACATGTCTGAGTGTTGTGCTTAGTCACAGGAACAACAGCTATGGCTTGTCTGATTGCTGGGTATTTGTATTTAAAAAGGAGCTACACCTCTTTCCTGGACTCTTGGTGGTATTCTCGGGAGTACCCGCCATTCAAGGTATCATGTGGATGGGAGCTGGGAAAATTATCAGACATGACAAGGATTCACTGCATATTTTGAACATTAAAACTCGGAGTTAAGAACTATACGCAGTTCAGTGTTTTGCTTTTCATTTTGATAATTTTTGAAAATATATATAATAGCCAAATGGCTCCTAAATGATCCCACTTCCTTATTAAAACAGGAACATGTTTTTTAGAATTTTCCATGTACCCAGACAATATCTTTTTAGGACTTTCCCACACTATTTTTAGTTAATGGGCTTTCTCAAGCTGAGTTTTAGCCTTCCATCACTAAAAGGGTAAATAACATGTTAGGCTTGCAAAATGTGGAGGTAGAAGGACAGAATTTCTGATCAAATTGTGCTTTGTACTTTGGCCTGCAGGAATTGGGAGGCACTGCAGTGAAGAAATATGCAATCATGGAATCGCCTTGCTAACCATCTCCACCTGTTCTCCTTGATAAGCCAGTGAAAAAGTGGGCTGAGGAGAAGGAAAAGAGGTCAACATGAAGCTAAAGCAGCGAGTTGTGCTGTTAGCAATACTCCTAGTCATCTTTATCTTTACCAAAGTTTTCCTGATAGACAACTTAGATACATCGGCAGCCAACCGAGAGGACCAGAGGGCTTTTCACAGAATGATGACTGGCTTGCGGGTAGAACTGGTGCCTAAATTGGATCACACCCTGCAGTCTCCTTGGGAGATTGAAGCCCAATGGGTGGTGCCCCGGGAAGTGTACCCTGCAGAGACACCAGAGCTGGGAGCAATCATGCATGCCATGGCCACTAAGAAGATCATTAAAGCTGACGTAGGCTATAAAGGGACACAGCTGAAAGCTTTGCTGATTCTTGAAGGAGGACAGAAAGTTGTCTTTAAGCCTAAGCGGTGAGTCTTTGTCCTAGGGGTATGGGCTGGTTGTGGATTTGTTCACTTTGGGGTTTATATAAGAGTTTTCTCCTTGCAGTTCTTTTCAGTAAAATGACAGCTTGTACATAGAAATTTTTGTCCCGCCTGGTCCTTTTCTCAGTAAGGCATTTTCATCTTGTTTCCCCTGCATCTGGCTTGTGGCTATGTCTCTCTGCCTTTCATCTTCCCAGAATTCTCTTAAGCTGATCGCCCCGCCTATACTTCCTGCCTAACTACTCGCTAATCAAACTAATACAAGTGACAAACCTTTACAGTGTACAAGAGCATTATCCCACAGCAGCAGCAGTGATTCTCTGAGTGGAAGAAATCTATGGGAACCTGTTTTGGTCCCTTTAAGCCTTTTTAAAAAGCCAGCTTGTGGTGGTTCCGTTCTATAATCTGCACTCAGGAGGGGTACGGTGGAAAGATTGTTAGAAAGAGGATAGCTTGGCTATATATAGTAAGGTATAAACAAATGACTGAATTTTGGGGCAGAACGAACTTTGATTTCTCTGGGGCGTTGTTAGTTTGTTGGGTTGTTTGTTTTCAGACAGTCTCACTGTATAACTCGGGCTGACCTCAATTTGGTGATCCTCCTGCATCATGCAGGTCTGAGCTTCCATGCCTGGCTGTTGATTTCTAGTGTACTAAATACCTTCAGTGTTGTAAGAATTGGAGGTACAAATTGAATTGAGTAGAAAATAAGCAATTTGTTGATTCACCCCACCCCACCCCAAAGTATATTTAAAAGCTGGATAGCCAAAGATCAGGAGCTACAGAGTTAGAATGGACTCAGAATGGGGACATCCTGTCAGTGTTGAAGCAGTGACTCTTTCATCTAGGGCTTTCTTTGTGTTTTATTTTTGTTTTTTGAGCAGTTTCAGGTTCATGGAACATTTTAAGAAAAATACAGACAAGTCCCATTAATTACCTTTCCCTCCAGTTTTCTTCTGTTATTACTGTTGCTCATTAATCCAGTTGATGACCCAGTAATAGTATGTTAATTAAAGTCCATTGTTTGGCTGAGCATAGCAGCACATACCTTTAATTATTTGGGAATCAGAGGCAGATAGATCTCAGAATTCGAAGCCAGCTTGTGTACATAGCAGTTCCAGGACAGCCAGAGCTACATAGTGAAACCCAGTTTTGAAAAAACAGAAACCAAAATAGAAAGAAAAACGTCCATAGTTTATATTAAGGTTCACTCTTTAGGGGTATATTCTGTGGATTTAGGCAAATATCCATCACTGTAATATCTTGTGGTTCTCAGCCCTAAAAGTCCTCTGAGCTCCACCCTTCCCTCTCTGCCCTTGAACCCTGACATCCGCCGATCCTGCTGTTGTTGTTCTCATAGTTTTCTGTGAATGAAACAGAGCATGATGATTTGCATTCTTTCACCAGAAATTAGTCAGCAGCAGTTCCAGAGTCTGACACTGAACGTTTCTTTCATCTCTCAGTGAAACTTTGTAGAGAATCTTACCTTTACATTTCTTTCTAGAGTAGAGGGAGTAATATGGGGGGAAGATGTATAAAATGTAGTTCCCTTATTACACATTTATCAACAGATTTAAAAAAAAAACAGCTGGCATATGGATCCATTTAGAATCCCAGAAATGAAAGGGGTCAATAAAATTGGCAAGTTAAAAAAGGCACTAGAATCCAGGTATGTTGGCACATGCCTTTAATCCCAACACTCAGGAGGCAGAGGCAGGAGAATCTGTGAATTTGAGGCCAGCCTGGTCGACAGAGTAATTTCCAGGACAGCCAAACTGTATAGAAAGACCCTGTCTCAAAAAACAAAATGAAATTCTGGCGAGCTGTTGTGACTGCAGACCTGTTATCCCAGTGCTTCGGAAGTAGGCCTTGAGATCTGATCTCTGTGGAGTGCACACCATTTGCCAGGCATTACACCAAATACTTTTAATGCCTGGGTCAGTTCAGTCTCTGTTTCCACAATAAGACACTGACTTGACAAAGTTGCCTCATAGTAATTTAGTAAAGCTGGAGTTTGATCTTAGATCATCAGAATTTTTAATGGCTTGTATTCTACCAAATACAAGCTGTTTGTATTTGTTTGCTTGGTGATGTAAAGCACCTATCATGAAAATAAAAAATTATTAACTTAGGGTTTTTTACTTTTTTTTCTTTTGGTGTCTATATGTATATACACATGTGGATACATGTATGCCATGGTGTGTTTGGAAGTCAGAGGACAACAGAGAAATCAGTTTTCTCCTTCCACCATGTGGGTCCCAGGAACAACTGGTGTCATCAGGCTTGGTGGCAGGTGCCATCCAGTAGAATTAGTCTACAAATTCAGTTTTGAAGTGTAGTTCTTGATTTCTTGGTTTGTAGCTTAAGGGATTAATAACATAGGCAGAGTATTAGGGGATGAAAATGATAAGGAAAGAAATTAATTATGACTACTGTATGTTTAAGTGATCTACATCCACTGTTTGCACACTAAAGAATAAAGGGTGATACGGGATTAAGTATGTTGAAAGATAGGTATTTCTGACAGTTGTGGACCATAGGTTTTTACAGAGATGCCTGAGGTGTTTAAGGAAGGTATAATGGCGGGCAGAACAGTCAGACTGATGAGTAGGAGAGGTGGCAAGAGCATAGTCCTCGTCACGCTTGCTTCATCTCGTCTTTGTTATAGCTCTGTACCATCACCCTACACCTTACTCTTCCAGATCCTGAATGGCACCCATTCTCCTTCCCCTCTTCTTAGACAGGGTCTCACTTGTAACCCTGACTGGCCTAGAACTTGTTATATAGATCATGGTGGCCTTCAACTCAGAGATCTGCCTGCTTTTGCCCCGGTGCCTGGATTAAAGGCCTGTACCACTATGCCTGGCTCCCTCATGTATCTCTGTGCACCTCAGTTTTATGTGCCTCGGACAGTCCATCCTCTACAGCCTAATAACAAAGAACCCCAAAGTCTGGCCTTCTGTCTGTGCTCACTCAGCGTTATTCTCCCTTCAATCTTTATTTGTCAGGCTTTGTGGAGCCCAACTCTTACCTACCCCAGCCCCAGGGCAGTCTCTTCTACCCAGCATGGTGTACAACTCATGTGGAAGTGTTGCCTCCTTCAGTCACTGCACACACTGGTGTGTGTTCTGACTCCAGACATTGTCACAGACAAGCGAGAATGGGTGTGGGTTGAAGTACTTACAGAAACTCATTCCAGACGTTGAACACTCAACAGAGTGCTCTTCTGACCTCTAGGCTCTCAAAAGCTACACATAGCCCTGCTATAAGTGCAAATTCATGTCCTTCACTAGGATAGGAGTGATTTTATTGGTGGTTGGTTACTGTATGAATTCTGCTGCTCTGCCAGTGACTTAAGATGGATCATTCCGTTTTGAGGAGAATCTTAGTCAAAACATACACCTTTCTTTACTTGCCTTTGTGGTCTTAGCTTCCTGGAGGCGAGTTCATGCCCTCCTTTCAGGGTTCGGAGTTATGTTCGGATAGATGGCAAATATAAGTTTACAGTGTAATACTGATTTATGTTTTTACTGCATTATAAAAGTCATCCTCCTCCCCCAATTTATTGTATCCATTCTAGAAGTAGATTGATTTTTACAGGCAACAGATGCAATTATATTGGAAAAAGGACATAACCTAAGGTTAGATAAACATGAATGATTGATCTTAGTACATACTAAAAGGGCCTTTGAAAATTACAGGTGAGGAAAATGAGATTCAGAATCATGACTTTCCACCGGGCAGTGGTGGCACATGCCTTTAATCCCAGCACTCGGGAGGCAGAGGCAGGCGGATCTTTGTGAGTTCGAGACCAGCCTGGTCTACAAGGGCTAGTTCCAGCGCAGGCTCCAAAGCTACAGAGAAACCCTGTCTCGAAAAAACCAAAAAAAAAAAAAGAATCATGACTTTCCATATTTCACATAGTTAAAACATGAGCAAAGAATTCAGACCTTGGGGCTTGGAAGATGACTTAATTGTTAAGTTTTAGTCTCAAAATCCACATAGAGAACACCAGGCATAGGGTGGGGTGTGGCTCAGTGGGTAAAGTGCTTGCTCTGCAAGCATGAGTGCCTGAGCTGGATCCCTAGCATCCGCATGGAAGGAAAGCCAAGAGTGGTGACAGCAATCCTGGTACTGTGGGGGTAGGGACAGGTGGCTTCCCCCAGGGCTTGCTAGCTCAGACTAGCTGTTTTAGTCCGTGTTCTATTGCTGTGAAGAGACACCATGACCAAAGCAACTCTTAAAAATGAAAGCTTTTATTTGGGACCTTGCTTACAGTCTCAGACTGGCAGAGAGCATGGTGCTGGAGAAGTAGCTGAGAGTTACATCCTACTTTACATGCAGAGGGAAACAGAGAGACAGACAGGTCCTGGCCTGGGCTTTTGAAATGTCAAAGCCCACCCTCAGTGGCTGGCACACTTCCTGCAGTAAGGCCATACTGACTTCAACAAGGCCACACCTCCTAATCCTTATAATCCTTTCAAATTGTACCATTCCCTGAGTCTGTGGGTCCATTCTTACTCAAACTACCACACTACCTAAAGCAGTAAGCTTCAGGTTCAGTAAGAGACTATGTCTCAAAAATAATAAGGTAGGATGCAGTAGAAGAAAGATATCCCTGCATCAGCCTCTGGCTTCCACACACACTCATACAGGCAAGCGTGTGTGTAATCTGTACTGGGGAAGCAGAGTTGGGGGATCCCTAGGGCCCACTGACCAACCAATAAGTTCCGTGTCAACAAAAAACTGATTTTAAAAAAAGTTAGATGGGAACTGGAGAGATGGCTCAGCAGTTAAGAGCACTGACTGCCCTTCTAGAGGTCCTGAGTTCAATTCCCAGCAACCACATGGGGTGTGATGCCCTCTTCCGGCCTGCAGGCATACATGCAGATAGTGCACTCACAAATAAAATACATAGATAAATAAAATTTAAAAAGAAAAAAAAACTAGATGGTGCTTAACTGATACCACGGTCATCCTCTAGCCTCCACAGGCGTGTACACACATATGCATAAACACCCATACAAATTTGTGTACATACACAAAACACGTAAATGAACAGCGCAGATTCTGACCTGACTCCAGTGTGGTTCCTTCACTTTGATTCTTCTTTCTCTTTGCTCTTGTTTACCCTCGGAGTTCCTAGATGCCTCTAGGTTCATGCACTTCACTCTAAGCAGCCTTTGGATATATTGGAAAGGTCGGTAATGCTTCAGCAGAGGGAGTACTGGTTCTCATCTCATATTTTTCTGGACTATGCTGAGGTCCTGAAATGTATGTCGAGGACTGTTCCCCAGCTGTATGGCACCTACAGTGGTAGAGGGAGAAGTGCTTGTTAGGTGTCAGCTCCTGCTGCAGTGGTATTTTTAAAGTGACAATTTAAAGCCAGCCTGTATAAACCTAAGAAGCCTTGTATTTGTACAAGTAATGACTTGTACTTGGAACTTTAATGCATGGCATGTGGATCAGGCTGAGAAGAAACTGATGCCACCAAACATGGTAATGCACAATTGCCTTCTCATAGGTCATCTTCATCATTTTGCCTTGAAAATATGCATTTCACTTTGTATTCTAAGATCATTGAAGGTCATTACCCTTTATAGTTCCATTTTCCACTCGATGATTGCTGTTTCAGCATCAGAAATCCTATATTCAGTGGGACTGCTCTTCACTTGAGTTTCAGCTTCTCTTTCACAGATTCCTTCCAAAGCCCTATAGGTCCTCTTTGGTTCAGGAGTGCAGGTGAGTTCAATAGTTTTTCCTTCCCAGTTAACAAGTTTAAACTGTATCTTTAAAAATGACTTCTTGAGCTGGGCAGTGGTGGTAGCACGCACCTTTATTCCCAGCATTCGGGAGGCAGAGGCAGGCAGACCTTTGTGTGTTCCAGGGTGGCCAGGGCTACACAGAGAAATCCTGTCTTGAAAAAACCTCAAAAAAAAAAGTCATTTAAGAAATGTTTCAGTTTTCCTTTATGTAATGCATGTGGTATAAAGTTATCAGAATGCTGTTTGAGATAAAAGAGACCTTAGAATTTCCTTCAGTCCAGTCCCTGGTGTTATAGATAGATAAGGGATCTCTAGACACAGAACTGAAAGGTTTTGCTCAAGGCTGTCCTATCACTACCAGTCCAGGATAAACTTGAAAAGAGAACAGGGATGATTATTCAGACTGCTGTTTGCAGACGCACCTTTGCCTTCTCTTTAACAAAACTGAGATGTCAGGTAGAGCTTCCCCCAAGAAATTTAAACTTCTGTAGTCCTTACAGTAGGCATTCTGATAAGCAAAGGCATTCTTTGGTTTTTCAGTTACATTAGTAAGCATGTTAAAAGACATTTATTAAGCACACAGCTCTTTTTTTTTTTTTTTTTTTTTTTTGGTTTTTCGAGACAGGGTTTCTCTGTAGCTTTGGAGCCTGTCCTAGAACTAGCTCTTGTAAACCAGGCTGGTCTCGAACTCACAGAGATCCACCTGCCTCTGCCTCCCAAGTGCTTGGATTAAAGGCGTGCGCCACCACCGCCCGGCTAAGCACACAGCTCTTGAGTGGAATGCTGTGATAGAAATACAAAGATGATTCTTTCTTTCCAGAAACTCACCTTGTGGTTGTTGTGCTTAAACTACTCTGGCTGGGTGGTGGTGGCACACGCCTTTAACCCTAGCACTGGGGAGGCAGAGGCAGGCAGATTTCAGAGTTTGAGGCCAGTCTGGAGAATCACACAGAAACCCAGTCTTAAAAAACCAAAAAAGAAAAGAAAACAAAAAACCCCACTACACTAGGAAACATTTTTAGAAGTAAATGTAATGTCATCCATGTATTATTCAAAGAATGATTGCCGAGGTAGCAAGTGTTAGGTTTTCGTCTCCACTCTCTTCATCTGCCAGCCATTTGTGTTAACACCTAGTCCTCAGGGTTGACAGAGAGGAGTGTGGAACACATCAGGCCTGCTGAAGTGTGTTTTCTACCTTGTGCTGTCACTTCCAGCACTTATGAAACTCATATCTGTATTTGTGCTTCCCATTCCCTTTGCAGCTATAGCAGAGACTATGTGGTAGAAGGGGAGCCCTATGCTGGTTATGACAGACACAATGCAGAGGTGGCAGCCTTCCACTTGGACAGGTATGTGTGATCTCTTACATTTCCTTTTCGTCATCTCTTTCAGAGAGAACTTGTGTATTTCCTCACAAGTGAGTAATGGGGGGAGCGGGAGGAGGGGAGGGTGGGGGAACTGTGGTTGGTATGTAAAATGGAAATTGATGTAGCAATAATGTGGACATGTTCCCTGTTTATAACTTATGAATTAGTGCCTTTGTGAATACCTAATATGTGGGTGCTGTCAGAAAACTGCAATAACTCTTTAAGACATTTTGTGTGTGTGTGTGTGTGTGTGTATGAGTGTTTTGCTTGCATATATGTTTGTGTATCACATGTGTATCTAGTGCCCAATGAGGCCAGAAGAGGGCATTGACGTCCCAGGAACTGGAGTTACAGATGGTTATGGGCTGCTGTGGGGATGCTGGGAACCAAATCTAGATCTTCTGCAAGAGCAGCAAGTGTTCCTAGCCAGAGCCATCTGTCCAACCAACAGGGTTAAATATTTTTAATCCCAGATTTTTACTTCCTATTACTTTACTTCATTCTTGGCATGCTTTATTTATGTCATCATGGTTGAAGATATTAATGAATAAATAAAATGTCAGAGTGAAAACAGAAGTTTGAGTTCAAATCTCTGTATTGAATTGGTCATTAATTGGGCCTTCCTAGCCTTGCTGTTTTGTTTCTGTTGTAAGGAATACTGACTTATCCCCATACCTGAAAATACATACATGGAATTTAGAATGTGTTTTGTTGTTTTTTATACAAAATATATACAACTTCAAAAGAAACAACAAAATCACCATGAATTCTCATATATAGCCAGTACTTAGTTGTGACACACACCTACACTCGCCATACAAAGGAGACAAAGAATGAAGACTGGGAGTTCAAGACTGGTTTGGGTACATAGTGAGATTAAACCAATCTCTACATACCAAGATGTTTTCTCAGAAAACAGGATACAGGGCCCTCTAGAAAGAGTGATACTGCTTTTCCAGGCACCTCTTAGCCACACTCTGGCATCCCAGTTCCTACTCACAGGTACTCTTTCAGTCCTCCATAGTGACAAACACTACAAGACATGATTGTGGGGTAGGGCAGGAGGTGACTCCAGCCATGAAGGGACAGCAGAAGAAAAAGAAGCTTTTTAAAAACATACGAGGAAATCAAAAGAAAAAGTAAATTTTTGTCTTTTTCTGGACTAGGAGGAATTTCTCCTGCTTTTTCACACAATGTAGTAGAATATGGTCCTCACCAACACAGAGGACTGGGTCCTCTTATAGTTAAGAGTATTTGTTGCTCCTCCTGAGGACCTGGGTTCGATTCCAAGCTCCCATACAACCATCTGTAACCCCAGTTTCCCGAAACCCAGCAATCATGCAAATTGTGTACATACATGCAGGTAAAACATCCATACATATAAAGTAAAATAAAGTATTTTAAAAAAGAACAAGCAGAACTGAACATGTGGTGCACGCCTGTAATTCCTGAGCTTAGACAGCTATGGCAGGAGAAGCAGGAGTTTGAGGCTAGCCGAGGTTACTGTTTAAACAAGACTAAAATGGATAAGTACTTAAGAAAATAATTGCAGTTACTAGTGCTAATAAATATGAGACAGGTTTCTTGTCACTAGCAATATTTAAAAATCCCTTTGAAGCCATAGCTCACTGTTTTCACTGGTGAAATGACAAAGTTTTTTTTTTTTAAGGATAATGCTTTATTGTTAGCAATATATTGAATTCATATGCTGCTAAAAGCATTGTTAATGTTTTGTATCAGAAAGCTTACTGTTCATAGCTTTTGAATGAATAATTTTTACTGCATATATCTAAGATATTTCTAGGAAATACTATGAAAATGAAAAAGAAAAAAAATTATATAGATACATATTGTACTAGCATTTTTTGGTAGAAAAACTTGATAGGATCTTAGTAACTCTAGATAGGGAAAAATTAAATGAGTGTTTTTAATACTATATATGTTTCCAGTCTTTTAAAGGAACTACATGTAGGGTTGGATACGTTCAACTCCTCATTTAATGGCAGACTAGAATTAGACTGTCC
This sequence comes from Dicrostonyx torquatus, assembly GCA_028555095.1. NCBI lineage: Eukaryota > Metazoa > Chordata > Mammalia > Rodentia > Cricetidae > Dicrostonyx > Dicrostonyx torquatus. The sequence goes on from JAQHUG010000035.1 coordinate 3,620,221, forward strand.
ACACCTTCCGTTTTCTGTTTATTGAACATCAGCATACTGTGAAAAGAGCCTTACTTCCTCACTTCTGGATCACTATACTCAGCATAGTAAATTTCATCAGTGTAATGTATATAGAGCAATATATCATTATTTTATTTTGTTACCCTGTCCCCCCATTATTGGCAAAATACATTCTTTTATAACATTAGTTGGTTAAATAGTGAAGTATTCTCTATATAGGTATGGTTACTTATTAGCTTATTCCTGTAATCCCAGCACTTGGGAAGCTGAGACAAGAGAATTGCCTTGAATTCACAGGTAGCCTGGGCTACAGTGAGATCCTGTTTAGAAAGAAGATAAGCCAAATGCATGTGATGTTTTATACATATGCAACTGTGAGAGAAAATGCTATGACAAAATGTCAGTTGCCAGGCTTGAGAATTAGGATGATCTTAGTTTCAAGTTCTGAACCTCTAAATTTTCTTTAGGGGATGTTTGTTGGGTTTTTGGTTTTTTTTGTTTTTGACCAGGAAATACCATTTTAAAGGGAAGTAATAGGTGTGGTGGTGTACAGCTTTAGTCCCAGCTCTTGAAAGTCAAAGGCTCTCTGGGTACAAAGCTACAGTGGTCTACCTAGTGGTTCTAGGTCAGCCAAGGTTGCATAGTAAGACTGTCTCAAAAACCAACAAAGCACCCTGGTTGCCATGTGGCTGGCAGGAAGAGGACTCAACCAAGAGCTACCCGAGGACTCTAGCCTCAGACCATGATACAATAACAGCCCTATGTCGTGCCATACATATGGCTGGGACACAATTCAACCAAGTGCTGCCCGGAGCCTATGGTACGGGGCAGTCGGACACTGTGATGGCAAAGTGGTACAGTGTGGGGAGGTGGGAAAGAGAGTGGTGGGGAGAGAGGCAGGTCTGAAGAGGCCACGGTGGTGAGAAACAGGCTAATGGGAATGACCTGCTTGCCACCTGAGTCCAAGGTGATGCCCAGACTGGCTAATTGCCAAGGGCCAATCTTGGTCTGAAGCCCTGAAGCAGCTAAGGAGGCATGACTTGATGTCTGTGGCTCCTGTCATCACTGAAGGCCATGCAGCAGGTAGGTGTCCAAACACCATGCCAATCTGAGTAGCCTGCTCTGCAACCTGAGCCCATGGTGACATTCGGACACAGGCTGCTGCTAAGGATCATGCCTGGGTCTGGGGTCCTACCACAGCCAGGTTCTGTGTTGATATCCCATGTTGATGGCCCATGGTACCACCAAAGGCCACATAGATTTCCAGGGTCTAGGTACAACCTGTGACTATGTTGGTGTCCAAGGGCTGTGCCGCCATCAGGTCGTGCCAAGTTGAGTGGCCAGTACTGTTACCTGGGGCCATGTCTGGGTCTGTGGCCCTACAGCAGCCAGGGTCTGAGCTGATGTTCATAGCTTCTGAAACCATTGAAGGCCATGTCATTGCCAGCGGTCTGGGCTGCCACCTAGGGCCATAATGACATCTGAGCCTAGGCTGTGGCCTAGGACCATGTCTGGGTCTGTGGTCCTACTACAGCCAGGGCTTGTATTGATGTCCATCGCCCATGTTGCCACCAAAGGCCACAGCCCTTGGACATGCACTTCACCTGGGCAGCGCACTAGAGTTAATCCAGTTGTCAGAGACACTGGTGAGCTGGCCCTGAGGGTATGAGAACAGCAGAGTTGACCTCATTCCCCCTTGTGTACCATGTGGTGGAATAGGTGAGAGAAAGATGACCTCCCCTTCTGACCCCTTTCTACCCATGGTGGATGAGAGGGCTAGCCCTGGGATCATGAGAGGTGGAAAACTAGCCTTGTCCCTTACCAGCTGCAGCACAGTACAGCTAACCCTGTTGTTAGGACTTAAAGATACTGGTGAGCCAGCCTTAAGGGCATAAAAACAGGTGATCTGACCTCCTTGCTGTCTGTCCCACCCTACCCCCCCCACACACACACTGTGTATTCCCCCTATAGGCACAGAGAAAGAGAGTAAAGAGGGGGGGCTTGCTTGGGCAAAACAGTGGAGTTGGCCCTGGTGGTGTAGGAGTGGGTGAGCTGGACCTGAGGGCCTGAGAGCAGGCGAACTGACCCTGCTCCTTGCTGCAGGCTGTGCTGGAGAGCTCACCTGGGTGGTAACAATGCAGGGAAGCTGTCGAGCTGACCAGCCTAGCTACCACCCAGGCCCAGAACCAGGGCTGTGAGTTAGCCCACCCCAACATAGATCAAAAACTGCAGGATCCCAAGACAAAGGATAACAGGATATCCAAGAGGAGCCTTAGTGAGAGCCCATTGCTGATAGTGTAGCCGACCACAGAGGTCTTGAACCAGAACAATTCACTGCAATGAACACTTGCAAGTAAAGATGAAAGGACTAAAGGGTTAATGGTGTTAATCAACAAGCCGCACTACAGCTTTCACAGTGAGATCTTTCTCCCTTCTTTGTGTGTTTTGTTTGGTGTTTGGTTTTTTTCTTTTAAATTTTGGGGGAAAATTGCAGGGGCAGAAGGTGGATGAGGGGACAGAGAGTTGAGTGGGATCAGGATGCATGATGTGGAATCCAAAAAGAATCAATAAAAATAGAAAAAACTAAACAAAACAAAAAACAACAAAGAAAATAAAAACAAAGTAAGTATTTTCTAGTGTTTAATTATTAGAAAGAGACCTCCAAATATGTCCTTATTTAAACTGTCCTTTAGGTGTGTTGTTTTGGTCAGTTTGCAGTTTGTCAAAGTTTTATCAAAGCTTTGAATTCATCTGAGTTTAAGCATGGTATTTTCTAATGTGTTGTTAACATGTATTTCTAGTTTTGATTATGAAAAGTTTCTGGCAGAAACAGAGGGTTCTGTGATAAGCCCCATTTCCCATCCCCTAGGCGTAACAGTTTGACATTTTGCCTGATTGACCCACTCCTTTTTTTGCTGAACTGTTAAATAATGTACATCTTGACGAACTCTTGAACATACGTACCTCTAAAAGCCGAGATTAGCTCACCTACCTAGCAACTCCAAAACTTTATATTTTTAATGGGATTGACCATGGTTTTTGAGACTTAACTTAAAATATCTCCCCAAAGATTTCTCTCTTCTCTCTTAAACCTTCAAAACTAGGATTCTGGGTTTCCGCCGAGCTCCCTTGGTGGTTGGCAGATATGTTAATCTGAGGACGGAGATCAAGCCTGTGGCCACGGAGCAGCTGCTGAGCACCTTCCTAGCTGTTGGTAAGAGATGATAGAGGATGTTTAGATAGGGGCATAGTCAGCAAGTTAGATAATGGACACCATTGAATAACCTAGGTGATTTTTTTTTTTTGATGATTTAATGCTCTGCTACATGGCATAAATATTGAAACAGACATTGAAAAATAAAAATGAATTTCACCTGGCTTTTTACTAGAATGAATAGGATTATATTTGAAAATGAGGTGAAGCAATGCCTAGCTAAGAAAAAAATCTATAATACAATACAATATGGAAAACTGATTATTTTAGTGACAAGGTGGCAGGAAATTCTAATGTTATGGTTCCTATTGTCATAATTCATCGAAATGCTAAATTTCAGATAGAGGTTAGTGAAAATAGAGTTGTAATTTTGTTTTTATCCAGTTCGCTCCACTAGCCCCTGAGATAACATTGATCTAGACTAGGACAGAAGATGGACAAGGGGATTAGGAATACAGGAGGAGTATGAACTCAGGTGGAAGGTGTGTGTGGGTTCAGCACTGAGGAGAGAAAGTAGTCAGAACAGGGTCACTGAAGGGCCTAGGCATCATGCTCGGGTCGAGACTTCCCTTGGGCATTGGGAAGCTGTTTAGAGATTCAGAACATGAAGTAATCATGTTTGAATTTAGAAAGCTAATTTTGGCAGTATTGTAGAGGGTGAATAGTGATGGTTAGAATGAGAAGACGAGAGCCCTGGCGTACTGTAGAAGTGGTTTCAAGAGACAGAACTCAGATAAGGATGGGGTAGAATGGTGAAGAGAGATTCATGAACTAGAATGTGAACAGCGAGGTGAACGTCTCAGTCGGAGGAGCAATAAGCAGGGAGGAAAACTTAGGAATGGCTCCACATTTCTAGATTGGATAATCGAGTGAATACAGAAGCAGTTAACTAAGGGTGTGTGATAAGAATAATGTGCAGAGCCGGGCGGTGGTGGCGCACGCCTTTAATCCCAGCACTCGGGAGGCAGAGGCAGGCGGATCTCTGTGAGTTCGAGACCAGCCTGGTCTACAAGAGCTAGTTCCAGGACAGGCTCCAAAGCCACAGAGAAACCCTGTCTCGAAAAACCAAAAAAAAAAAAAGAATAATGTGCAGAGCCGGGCAGTGGTGGCGCACACCTTTAATCCCAGCACTTGGGAGGCAGAGGCAGGCGGATCTCTGTGAATTCGAGACCAGCTTGGTCTACAAGAGCTAGTTCCAGGACAGGCTCCAAAGCCACAGAGAAACCCTGTCTCGAAAAACCAAAAAAAAAAAAAGAATAATGTGCAGAGCCGGGCAGTGGTGGCGCACACCTTTAATCCCAGCACTTGGGAGGCAGAGGCAGGCGGATCTCTGTGAATTCGAGACCAGCTTGGTCTACAAGAGCTAGTTCCAGGACAGGCTCCAAAGCCACAGAGAAACCCTGTCTCAAAAAATCAAAAAAAAAAAAAAAAGAATAATGTGCAGAAAGAAGTAATGCTAACGGAGAAAAGGCTGAGATGGAAACCTAGACCTGGTAGTTCACCCAAGCAGAGTGAGGAGAACGTCAGTGGTCAGAAAAGCAGTTTCCAGAGTCGAGCATGTCCAGGAAGTGGTCAGAGGCCAGAGGCTGGGCTCACCGAGTGTAATGGGGACACAGAAGTCAGGAAGGCAGTTAGTCATATTATTCAGGGTAATAGGTGCTGTTTTGATTGTCTAAGCTTTGACATAGGCATGTTTCCTTTTCACCATCTGACAGTGGAGGAACAAGCATGCTTGAAGACTGTAATCACATGCTCAGCATCGTGCAGCCCCTTACTGAAGTAGCTTCTATTTCAGGGGCTGGAACTATAGCTCATGAGAACACCAGCTCAGTTGTGCATGAGTCCCTGGGCTCAATCTCCAGCCCCAACTCCCAATTTTATATCTTAACTCCAGAAATCTGAATACACACACACAAGCTCTTACCTAATGCAGTATACTTCTTTACCTAAATAAGATTCTTAACCTACCAAACTCAAGTGTTTGGGTTTTACCCTGTAGATTGTCTTAATTTCTTTGTTTTGTTTTGTGTGTTTTAATTTTTTGAATCAATAATTTATTCAGTTTGTTGTCATGCGCCAAGCACCAAAAGGACTATAGTAACATTGTTTCCAGTTCCTCTATTAGTGATTTATTTCTTTTTATATACATACATGTTTATATTTAATACTACCATTCTACATACTATATGGTATTATAAACATCTGCATCTTATTCTTTCTTCTTAACATAACATAACCTTCCTTAATTGATTTTCTTTTTATATGCCTATAAATATATATTTATGTTTAGTTCTTCCTTTCTAAACAGTCTACCTCATAGTATTCATAACTTCTACATCTCATTCTTTTTACTTAATATGTTTAAAAACCTTTTGTGTTACATTTAAGAACTTCATTCTTTTGTTGTTTAACTAGTACATTAGAGTTCTCTAAAGAAACAACTAATAGAATGAAAAAAATATATAAAGGGGATTTATTAGACTAGCTTACAGGGTGTGATTTGAGTAGCTCAACAGTGTCTGTTGTGGAAAGGCCAAGAATCCAGTAGTTGTTTAGTATGTGACACTTGGTGGCCAGCAGTCTCGATCTGGCGCTGGAGTCCTGGAGGAATCCTGGAGAGCTGCTGGTTTTCAGTCTGTATTGGAATCCCCAAGAGATGAGTTCCAATACCAGTGAAGGAGTGCTCTTGCAACAAGATAGATGAATTGCTGGCGAGAGGAGGGCAAGAAGGCCAAGCAAAAGTTTCCTTCTATGTCCTTTTATGTGGGCTGCCATCAGAAGGTGTAGCCAGATGTAGGTGGTTCTTCAGGCTTCAAATAGTCTAATCAAGAAAACCCCTCACAGGTGTGCCTAGCTTGGGTTTTAGTTGATTCCAGATGTAGTAAAATTGAGGATCAAGATTAGCTATCATAACTAGTTAGAAAGTGTTCTATTAATATGGGTCTACTATAAATTCATATAGCCAGTCCCTTATTGGGCTTACATATTACACCACTATTTTGTATTTATAACTATTGTTGCCCAGAATTACTTTGTACGTGTGTTACTTCACACATGAGTAGAAATTTGCAAAAGTTGAAGTGCTAGGCCATATGTGCAGCTTGAATTTTAGTGAATATAGTCACATCACTCTCAGAGACAGTTTACCTTACCTGTGGCAATATATGAGAGTTGCACCCCACCCCTGCACTATCATTAATAATGCAGCCTGAGCCAGGCAATGGTGGCATACACTTTTAATCCCAGCACTCAGGAGGCAGAGGCAGGTGGTTCTATTGAGTTTTGAGGTCAGCCTGGTCTACAGAGTAAGTTCCAGGACAACCAGGACTACACAGAGAAACCCTGTCTCAAAACAAAAACAACAGCAATAATAATAATGCATCCTGAAACTTTGGGGATTTTTGTTTGTTCCATATGTAGCATCTGTTCATTTGTTTAAGAGCCATTTGTATTTTCTGTCAACTGTCTTTTGTGTGCACATGTGTTTGTGGAGGCTAGAGGGCAGCTTGAATGCTGTTTCTCAGGCACATCTTCCTTGTGTTGTTTTTGAGACAGGGTGTAGACAGAAGTTTCTGTCCCACCTGGTTCCAACAGCTGTTCAGTCCCAAATTAACACACAGAGGCTTATATTAATTATAAACTGTTTGACTTATTGCTCAGGCTTATTACTAACTAGCTCTTACTACTTAAATTAACCCATAATTCTTATCTATGTTTAGCCATACAGCTTGAGACCTTTGCTCTGTAAGGCATTCTCATCTTACTTCCTCTGTGTCTTGCTTGCAACTGCATCTCTGCCCTTCCTCTAGTCTGGTCACCCACCTATACTTTCTGCCTGTCTGCTGGCCAGTCACTGTTTTATTAAATCAGTACAAGTACATCTTTACAGTGTATAAGAGCATTATCCCACAGCTACAGAGTCTTTCCCTGACACGGAGCTCCCCAACTGGACTGGCTTCCTCCAAAGCCTAGAGATCTACTTGTCTCCACTTGCTTTTATTTCCCAGGCCCAGCACAGTATGTACTACACAGAACCTAATCAACTATAGCACACCCCCAAAGCTGTTATATCACCCTCTCTACCTTAAGATATTCCCCCACCCTCTCTCTGTGTCTTCTTGAGACTGAGTTTCTCTTTGTATCCTTGACTGTCCTGAAACTCACTCTGTAGACGAGGCTGGCCTGGAACTCAGAGAAACACCTGCCTTTGGTTCTTGTGCTGGAATTAAAGGCATGCACTACTACTACCCAGCAATTTTAAGATTATAAATTTAACTTGATTACATTGAAAATACTAACATTTTAGAGTATAAATAGACAAGACTATTTTAAATGTCATAAGAAGTAAAGAACTGTGAAAATGATCCTAAAGCCGGGGGGGGGTAGTGGTGCACACCTTTAATCCCAGCACTCGGGAGGCAGAAGCAGGCGGATCTCTGTGAGTTCGAGACCAGCCTGGTCTACAAGAGCTAGTTCCAGGACAGGCTCCAAAGCTACAGAGAAACCCTGTCTTAAAAAACCAAAAAAAAAAGAAAAGAAAAGAAAAAGAAAATGATCCTAAAATCATCAATCAATCAGATCAATCAAAGAGAGAGAGCCTTTTGTTTGTTTGTTTGGTTTTCTTTCGTTCTTTTCTTTTAAAATTATTTTTTATTTTATGTGGATGGGTGTTTTGCCTGCATGTACGTCTGTGTAGTGTGTACATACAGTGCCTGCAGAGGCCAGATCTCATGGAACTGGAATTAACAGACAGTTGTGAGCTGCTGTGTGGTGCTGGGAATTGTTCTGGAAGAGCAACCAGTGTTCTTAACCATTAAACCATCTCTCCAATCCCAGTTAGCTGGTTTTCTTTTGATTTTTTTTTTCTTTTTTGATATAGTGCCTCTCTGTATAGCCCTGACTGTCTTGGTACCTGGCCTTGAACTCACAGAGATCCTACTGCCTCTGCTTTCTCTGAGTGCTGGGATTAAAGGTGTGCACTACCATGCCTATCAAAAAAGGGGACTGTTGACTAGTTATCAAAATGTAAAAGGCCTTGGGGGCTGGAGAGATGGCTCAGTGGTTAAGAGCACTGGCTGCTCTTCCAGAGGACCTGATTCAATTCCCAGCACCTACCTTGCAGATCACAACTGCCTGTAACTCCAGTTCCAAAGAATCTGACATCCTCACACCAGTGAACATAAAATAAAACTAAATAAATTATTTTTAAAAAATGTAAAAGGCCTCAACCTCCAAACCTAAGCATGGTGGTAGCATGCACTTGTAGTCCCAGAGCTAGGGAGGTGTTATTTATACAAGAGTACTCTACAACTATATTAATACCCAGTGCTTTCCTGGCCCCATCTCCCAATACTCAGGGGTGGGGGTTGACTCTAGAGTTTCACATATGCTAAACAAATGCTCTACCACCTAGTATCACACCCCTAGGCACTCCATTCCTTATCATATTTTCATCCCCAGTTTTAGCACGCTAGTCATTTGTGTTTGAATCGGTTAATATGATCATTGTGAAATGGTAGTTTTATAATTCTGTCCTTGCTTTGTATTTTCTTGATAAGCATTCTGTTTAGAGAGAGTTCCCCTCCCATGCATTTCTTTATTCATATTATGATGAACTCACTGAATTCCACTTTCTGAATTACAATTTCTTACTATTGTTTTTTTATGTTGATATTCTAACTGCTGTAGACGTGGCCATTGGGGACCCTGTAGACCAGCTCATGTCCTTGGAATGGTCTCATTCTTCTCTGAGCCCTTCCTTACATCTGGTGATGTCAGTATAGTCCAGACACATCAGTACCTTCCCTGACTCAGCCCTGGAGGCAGACTTGTTCAGTGAGTGCCCCCCTCCTTTACTATAGTATTAAAATGGTCTTTAGAAAGTGATAGGTGAAGCTGGGTCTTGTAGTATAAGCTTTAATTCCAGCTGTTCGCAAGGTTGAGGCAGGAGGCCTTGTAAATTCAAGGCCTGCCTCAAAATGAGGGCTGGGTATATACATCAGTGCTAGAGTACTTGCCTGGTATATATGAGGCTCTGTTGCCACAAGAAGAAAGGGAGAAGAACAGGGAACCAATGTTTAAATAAGTCCTGGATCTCATTGTTTCTAAGGTTCTGTTGAAGGGCAAAGTAGGAAATACAGGTTTATACACAGGCACAAATGCACATACACACATCTGTGTCATTATCTCTGGGTGTGTATTAAAACTAGTGTCCGATTCTAATTCATAGCAGGGTTTACTCTGACCATCTTACTTTTCTTCCTTCTCTATCTGTGAGGAACCTAGTTCCCATTATCCTCAGTGTATTTGCCTATCTGCTCCTGCCTCCCCCATATGTGGTCAGACTCTCTCTTCTGGGTACTTTGGCCAAAACATCAATCAGCTTTGATGAAGAACAAGAAAACATTGTTTCCATTAATTCTTTTGAGTTGAGAGCAAATCTGTGATGGACACTCACTTCTGGGAGAGAGGCTGGGTAGGAGGAGACACAGGAAGATTTGCTTTCTAGTATAGAGCGTTTCATTCATTGGAGATTGTTTTATACTATCTGCTCTCATTACCTATGTAGGAAAACATGCATGAAATGGACTAACATCAGGATTTTAATTTTCATGTTGCCTGTTTACTTAGCTGTTTGATCTTGTTTGGGGGAGAATTTGGGTTCTTAATTTTCTTCCTTAAGTATATCTGACTCATTTCTGCCCTGCAGGGAACAATACATGTTTCTATGGGAAGTGCTATTACTGTCGAGAAACAGAGCCAGCGTGTGCTGATGGAGACATGATGGAGGGATCCATCACACTTTGGCTTCCAGATGTGTGGCCTCTGCAGAAACATCGACACCCGTGGGGCAGGACTTACCGAGAAGGCAAATTGGCCAGGTAAATGCTCCTGTGTGCCTTGACTTAATTCTTTGCTGTCCTGCTCCAGTTGCCCTTCCTGAATAGGAACCAGCCATCTGTCCAAGAGTAAAAAGAACTGTGGATTGTGGGCAGACCTGCTAGGTTGGTCCCATCCCTGTTTTCAGCAGGGCCAATGTGTCAGTCATATTTCTATTACTAGAAAGAGGAAAAATAAATTTTGGCCCACAGTTTGAGAAGTTCAGTCCATAATCACTTGGCCACAGTCCTTTGGGCTTCTGGTGGGGCACAGTACCTCATTGGCAGAAGCATGTGGTGGCAGAGGCTGCTTATCTCATTGCTTCCAGAAAGCAAAGACAAGAGAAAAGGCCAGGAGCAATCCCTCTAGGCAGGGATTCCCTGGAATATCCCCATTATTTATTTCTTCAAGGCATGTTCCCAATGACTTAACTTCCATCACACCTGAAGCTCCTGAAGGTTCCACGAGCTGAACCGGGGCTTTAGTGCATGATCTTTAGGGGACATGTAAAATATAAACCATGGGGCCTTGGAGAGGTAGCTCAGGGGACAAGAGCACTTGCTGATCTTGCACAGGAACTGAATTTGATTTCAGGGCTCATGAATACCTGTAACTTAAGCTTCAGCGATCAAAGGGCCTTTTCTGGCCTCTACCAGCAACTGTATGCATGTAGTACACTTAGACACACACAAATAAATAATAAAATAAATATTTTGGTTTTGTTTTTAAATATAAATCATAGCATTGGCTTTTTTTCACCACTTTATACATCATGCTCTTGGACAGTATAGAATGCCAATCCTGTCTGTACACCCTCTCGGGACCCCTTTAGAATCTCAGTGGACATGGCTCCACAAGTCTTAAATTCTGTATGCCTGCAACACTAGTGTCACTTGGATGATGACAAGGTCTGACACTATTTTGAGCTTATCAAGTGGATAAGTGGATCACAGTGGCCTCTTCAGTATCTTGATGGTTGAACACAGAGGTTTAGCCTGGGATGGACAGAGTCTTGCAGGTTCCTGAGATGCCTCCAGCTACTTTTTTTTTTTTTTTTAATGGTGCTAGTTTTTCAGCAACTGTACCCTCCTTGCCTTGAACTACAAGCTTTTTAGATCTTTCTAAAGCTCTGCATTTTGATTCCACTTCTCACAGTAAATATGGCTAAAAGCAGCCAGTAATTCTCATACTGCTGCCTTGAAATGGCCTCTATCATATAAGCCTCTCTACAGAGTTTCAGTGTAAGTACAAAACATAGACGGATTTTCTTCAGAATGTAACATAAGCTTCTGGTCTACTCCCCAGTGAAGTCCCTGTTCCATCGCAAACCTGTCAGCACAGCTTTGACTAACTGTATTCCTACCAGAACCTCCCAGAAATTTGTGTTTCTAGCATTCTCTGCTTGCCTTAGCTTGCTTCTCTAAACTTTTCTAATTTTGCAAACCAATTCCAAAGGCCTTTGAATCTCACTGTCAGAGATAGTCACAACAATGACCCTATCTTGGTGCCAATTTTCTTCACTAGCAAAATGCCTAATGTTTTAAAAGAAGAAAGATTCTTTTGGCTCACAGTTTCTAAAGTTTTAGCCCAGCTGGGTTTGCCCTCTTGTGTTGAGACTTATGGTCATACAGTATCAAGGCAGCACATATGCTATGGAGAAAAGCTATTCTCCTCATGGTGGCTAGGAAGCAGACAATGAGAAGGAAGGCCAGGGTAGCCAGATCCTCCTTCTAGGCTTGCTCTCAACTGCTCAGCTTCCTACCACAAGGCCCCACCTCCTAATAACATCACAGCTGGCAACCAAACTGTCAGCATGTGGCTTTTGTAGGACTCTTAGGAGCAAACTCTATAGTCAGGTGTAGCTGGCACTCAGTAACCCTTGTGATGCCACTTGCCTCCAGGTGGGAATACGATGAGAGCTACTGCGATGCTGTGAAGAAAACGTCCCCCTATGACTCAGGCCCACGCCTCTTGGACATCATTGACACCGCTGTCTTTGATTACTTGATTGGCAATGCCGACCGCCATCACTATGAAAGCTTTCAAGATGATGAAGGCGCTAGCATGCTTATCCTTCTTGATAATGCCAAAAGGTATAGCAGGACTGTGTTGTTGGTGTCTGTGTGAAAGAGTACATTCTCTAGGGTACTGTGCTGGTCACCTTTCAAACACACATACTGCCATAAATCAACTTGTAGTAATGAAATGCTTATTTCAGTTCATGGTTTCAGAGGTTTGTTGGCGGCTTCATTGCTTTTGGGCCTTTGGTGAGGCAGAATCATCATGTCTGGGAGCACATTTAGAGCAAAGCTGCTGGCCTCGTGGCATTTGGGAAACAGAACAAGAAAAAGGCCAGGGTCAAAATCCCCATCAAGAATTCACGCCAGTGACCTGATTTCCTTCTGCTGGACCCCACCTACTGAAGACTTCTTTACCTTTCTACAGTGCTACAGCTGGCAACTAGTGCCTTAGATGAGCCTGGGGACTGGGGTGGGAGGACTTGGGATCAAAACTATCCTGGACTTAGCCTTTTTATATCCTTGCATTGGGGATTAAGTTGCAACAAGAATTTGTGGGCCACAAAAATATTCAAAGGATAGCAGCTGCTTTGCCTACACTGTTAGGGCTAGTGGCTTCTCCAATCATTAAGGAAAGATTCCAGGAAAAGAATAAGAATAAAAGGGGCCAGGCAGTGGTGGTACACACCTTTAATACCAGTACTTGGGAGGCAGGGGCAGGAAGATCTCTGTGAATTTGAGACCAGCCTGATCTACAGAGCAAGTTCCAGAACAGCCAAGGCTACACAAAGAAACACTGTCTTGAAAAACCAAAAAGAAAAAAAAGTGAAAGGGTGACCATTTTCCCAGAATCACCTTTTCATTCCTAATGAAATAACCATTTTTGTATCTGCTTTGAGTGGGTTCTGTCTCAACCTCTGAAAGCCCCTGGGCAGTTTTTCTGGTTTGAAGCTGCCAGCAGCTTTGCTTACAGGAATACGGTTTTAGTGATTCCAGAAGTAAATGTTCCCCTGCCTTTTGGGGGACTCTGGCAGGGATCCCAAGCCTGGAGTTCTCGCCGCATCTCTTACAGGTGTACGGACTTAGGATTTCTGCCTTCTCCCTCTGCACTGGGAATTTACAGTGTGGTACCACAGCTGTGGTCCAGCATCTTGTAACATCTTGGTCCTTTGTTACATGAGTTTGTTTGCTGTTTGATACTTTAGTTCAGGCTATTAATGATCCTGTGTCTAATTAGTGATGCCTGGCTTATTTTTAATTTAAATTATTTGAGCTGTTGGAGCATGAAATTATCTAGGATCACAGTTGGGTTTTTATGGAATATGTTCTTTGATGCTGAAGGGAGCAAACACTTGCACCTAATTCACTGTCTTAATTTAATTTTCAGCTTTGGGAACCCCTCGCTGGATGAGAGAAGCATTCTTGCCCCTCTCTATCAGTGTTGCATGTAAGTTATGCACAGCAGGTGTATCTGCCTATATTGCTTCCTTCAGGTTCAGGTACCAGTACATCAGTTTCCTTGACCTTAAAACATCCCGGTTGCTTTTTCTACATCTATAGCCCAGATCTGTACACCCCGACAAGCTGAGGGAAGTGCAGAGGCGGCTCACCCAAAGCTCAGAATTCATTTTGAGTTTGTAGTATCTAAGTCATATGTATGTGTTTGGCTTATTATGCTTACCACCTACTAAAAATAATCTAGTTTGGCTTTAACCCCAGCACCTAGAACCAAAAAGCAGGTGAATCTCTGTGAGTTTGGGGCTACCTGGTCTACATAGTGAGTTTCAGGCCAGCCAGGCTACAGAGTGAGACAATCTCAAAAAAAAATTTTTAATAGTTTTTTTAAAAATCTGTTAGAATCTGTATTCTCAGTTGCTACATCTGGTTTACCATTTGGTTTCAAGTCCTCCCACCTGGAGTTTGTATATCTTAGTTTGAAATTATCTAATCCAAAACCAACTTCCTCTATGTATTTAATATGTGATTTAGATATACTAGAGAATAAAAGAAATTGAGAAGTAGATCAAGAAAATGAAGTAAAGTCTGCCCTAGGAGCTCCTGCTTCAGGTCCCTGCTCCTGGACTGATTTTGAAGTTTGCACATCAAGAACCAGCAGGATTTGCCCCATTTGTCTGGGAAAACCCTAGTGCTAGTCAGCCCGGAAACATAGCCCCTGCAGCTTTGCCTCATTCTCTTTTTCCCTTGTCTGTCTGTCTGTCTGGTTTTCCAGTTCTGGGACTAAATCCAGGGTCTTGTGCCTACTGAACACATACTTTACCACCCTCACTCTCCCCACAGACAAACTTCTGCTGTTGTATGTGTGCAAGTATGCATGTGTGTGCATGTATGCATGTAGGCTAGAGGACAGTCTTGGTGCCATCCTCAGGATCTGTCCACCTTGCTCCCTTTCTTTGAGACAAGGTTTTTCATTGCCCTAGAACTCACCAAGTAGGCTAGGCTGGCTGGCCATTAAGCCCCAGGGATCCTCGTGTCTCCATCTCCCTGACTCTGGTGTGCAAGTAGGTCCCACTATGCTCAGTGTCTTTTCACATGAACTGTAGGGATCAACTCAAGTCCTTGTTTTGCAGAGCTCTTTACTGACTGAGCTCTTCAGCCCACCCGTCTCCGCCCATCCGTTTTTCTTCCTCTCATTCCCCTTCTAACCTATCTTCCCCTGCCTCTTCCTTTGTTTCTACAGAATCTCACTATATAGCCTAGGCTGCCTTCAAAATCCCAGCATCCTTGCTTCTGTCACCCAATTACATACAGTCTGTGCCACCATGCTCAGCCTTTTCCTTTCCAGTAGGAAACAGAGTTCTTTAGAAAGTCACATTTACTTACCTGGGCAGCTCTGATTCTCCTTACTGAGATTGGAAAGCTGAGGGCAGGTAGAATACAGGCAGTCAGCAGCTGTGTCACAATCTGTAGAGGAAGAGATGACTCTGCTAAGCCTCTGGGCCACCTTCAAGGCATATCAGTAGGCCCACAGAGTGACTCAGATTGGGCAGATGCCATACTGGTCTCTGTCTTGAAAACTTTGGGATCAGAGTACTGTCATCCCAGCACTTGGGAGGTGGTAGGAGGAGAAGGAGTATCATTCTGTGCTGTATAGCAACCGTAGTCTTCCTGGACTATATGAGAGCCTGCCTGAAAAAGGGACCTCAGGGAAATTAGCAGATGAGGCTGCGGCTTTATGGGCTTGCATCTTCTGAGAATGTGGCTGGGGCAGAGCTTTGGTGACCTTCCTCCTGCATCACTGAGCTACTTACCCTCCAGTAGCTGCCAGGAGCACTGAGAGCCCCTTCCTACTACACTGTCCCTCTTCTGAGAAGACCTATAGGGAGACACACTTGACAGAAGTCTGTCCATTTTGGAGAAGCAAACATTGAAGTGTGAAGTTGGTGTGGGTCAGTCAAGTAAAGCTCTGTTATACTGGAAAAGCTCTGATGCTCTGTGCAGCTGTAGGACAATTGAGAATAACAACACTGCTCAGCATGTGTAGTCCATCTCTTCTCTGCTCTGTGCAAAGATCAATCTTCCTTCCTTTAAGTAGCTGTAAAACACTCTACTTCTCTGAAAGTCAGATATTTCTGCCTGCCTGGTAATCTCTACTGGACCCACATTCTGCTGAGTTACCTCTACTGTACCCACAGAGAGGAAGAACTTCTTAGGTAAATCAATTCTCTTTGGTTGGTGATTTAGTCTATTTCATAATAGAAAGTCACAAACTGAAACATCTCCTTTACACTTATTTTTAGTATGTGTGTGTGTATGCATTGTGTAGGTATGGGCTTGTGTGCCACAGTATATGAGTAGAGGTCAGAGGACAACTTAAGCACTTGACTCTTTCCATCCACCATGGTCTCCAGGGATGAAACACCAATCACCAGGCTCATGTAGCAGCTGCCTTTACCTGTTAAGCCATCTTACCAACCCCAGAACAGAAATTTATCAGTGCATAGCTCTACAAGCTGAGAAGCCCAGTGTAAGAACTCTGGCCTCTGGAAGAGCTTTCTTACTGTGTTCCACTTGGGAGACGGAGGAGCAGAGGGCAGCAGCAGCTCCACTGAGACCTCTGCCCTCAGGAGTTGGTCACCTCTGTAAGGTCTCAGCTCCTACTACTGTTACAGTGGCAACTCAATCCCACGTGAGTCTTGTGAGGGATAAAACACCCAAACCATAGCAATTAATTAGTGAAATAACTTAAGAAAATAATTTCTCTAAAATTTCAAATTGTGTCTGTGTCTCTGTCTGTGGGACTATGTGTTCTTGAATGCAGTGACCACAGAAGCCAGAAGGCATTGGGTCCCCTGGAGCTGGAGTTACAGGCAGCTGTGAACAGCTTAGAGTGGGTTTTGGAAACTAAACGCAGGTCCTCTCCAAGAGCAATTAATGTTCTTAAGTGCTGAGCCATGTCCATTCCCAAGAAAGTAGGTTCCTCCCCTCCCCCCCACCTAGTGGTAGTGGTGGTAGAGTTTTGAGACAGGGTTTTTAGGTGTAACCCTAGCTGCCCTGGAACTCACTCTATAGACCAGTCTGGCTTCGAACTCACTGAGAACCGCCTGCCTCTGCCTCCAGAGTGCTGGGATTAAAGGTGTCCTCCATCATCTCTTGGCAAAAGAAGAGATATTCTTAGAATAAATATTTTTCTATTATTAATGGTAGAATTTTTAAAATTCAGAAATATTTGAATAGCCGGGCAGTGGTGGCGCACGCCTTTAATCCCAGCACTCAGGAGGCAGAGGCAGGCGGATCTTTGTGAGTTCGAGACCAGCCTGGTCTACAAGAGCTAGTTCCAGGACAGGCTCGAAAGCCACAGAGAAACCCTGTCTTGAAAAAAACCAAAAAAAAAAAAAAGAAAGAAAGAAAGAAAAGAAATATTTGAATAATGAAGTTACAATTGCCCCTGAGCATCTGCGGTAACTCCTGTAACAGTGAAGTTCGCTCTAATCCTGCAGTTTCGTTACTCTGATCATGCAGGTTAGTTTCCCTACAGACAGGCAGTGAGTTTTCTGACTCAACTCTAACATAGTTATCACGGCCATTTCCCCATGCCACTCAATTTTCAAACCTTTTAAATGGCTGCATGATATTCTCTGATGTGTCAGCCATAATCTGAAGTACGTCTCACTTGCTAGACATTTAGATTGGTTCAGTCCTCTTACTGTAGTGAATACTTACAGATCTTTGTATGAATCTCTAATTACTCCCCAAAATTTACAGCATGGCAGCGCGCCTTATACTTCTAATACAGAGTTTAAGAAGTGGTATTTTTTTTTTTTAGTTGAAATATTTTACACGATTTTAAATGCCTTTAAAGCTACCCAAGCTTTACACTGAGTGTGATGGGAGGATGTAACTTCTTCAAAACTCTTTCCTCCAGCATTCGGGTCTCAACCTGGAATAGACTCAACTACCTAAAGAATGGAGTGCTAAAGTCTGCCTTAAAATCTGCCATGGCCCACGACCCCATCTCCCCTGTGCTCTCTGATCCACACTTGGACACTGTGGACCAGCGGCTCCTGAATGTCCTTGCCACTGTCAAGCAGTGCACTGACCAGTTTGGGGTGGACACGGTGCTGGTGGAAGACAGGATGCCGCTCTCCCACTTGTAACCCACAACGTGAAACAAGTGGAACTGGTTTTTACGAAGATGAGAAACAGCACAATCAATTCCAAATGGCATGTGACGGCCTGGAAGTGGCCAGCAGCGGGTTCTGGTGGTAGAAGACGGGAGCCCTGGGAGCCCTCGGCAGTCGGCCCTTCAGGCAGCAAGCACCAGCCTGGTCAGTCTTATTCCCACACCAAAGGACCAGCAGGTGTGGCACTGGCTAAGGAATTGGTTCGAGAGTGTGTGTGTATGCGGTGAACTTTGCAGTCCTTTCTCTACACTCATGGATTCTGTAGATTCACTTTGCAGTTCCTTGTGTCTTAAAAACAAAACAAAAAAGGCAGAACTAGTCAGACTGGAAAATGTACTGCTCCTTAGTGGCATCAACAACATAACACAGTCTGCTGGAGGAGCCCATTTTAAGATGGAGGAAGAGAAGGGCAGGATGATGTTGGGGCTCTTAGCTATTGAGTGCTGTGGATTTGACATCTCAGGGAAGAGAAGAGGGAGGGACTCACTCTGTAGAACAAGGAAGATGATTGACTTATTGAAAAACAGCTTCCTCAGTGTTTAAGTTCTTGGATATGTCCGAAGCAAACACTCATCCCCCAGTATGTTCAAATAACCAGATTATCTCTGGAGGAAATACAATTACAACCCAAGCATGGTCCTCTATGAACACTAATTTACTTCCATGTCCACCTTTTGCTCAAAGTAGCAAGACAAGCTGAAGTAATTCAGGTTAGGTACCTGTGATCCCTGTCATCCTCAATATTCCTCCCCCCCCTTTTCTTGCATCAGCATTATTTATTTTGAAGTATATTATAGGCTCTCACTCTAGCCCATGCTGGTCTGGAACTTAATATGTAACCCAGGCTGGCTTTGAACTGGCAGCAATACTCCTGCCTCAGCCTTCCACATGCTAGGATTATAAATATGAACAAGCATGCCCAGTGCTCATTTCTCTTTTCAGGTGTGAGGCATTTAATCAATGATGCTGCTGTTTCTAGGAGGTGGTGACTTGTCTGTGTCTTCTTAAGAGGATGTGCCCTGCTAGTAGCTGGATGGAGCTTGAGATGTATGTCCTATACATAGCAGAGTGAAAGATGTTAAGCCTTCTGAGCCTTGAAACTGAAGAGATTACCACAAAGAGCCTCAATACTTTGGTTCATATCAAATCCAAATTCTATCCTTTAAGCCTCATTTGATGTAGTAGAATTCTTCCATCTCCTTGAAGTTGAAGTTTAGTTCTGTATTCTATCAAAGTCATTTCACATGTAAGCAGCTGTGGTAAATTCCAGGGCTAGGGATGTGTTTCCCCTGCCTCTTGTGCGGTTCTGGACTTCTGTCAAGACCAGCCTTCCAGTGCGCTGCTGACATTCAGTGCCAGCCATGGAGCCTGGCTTGAGGCAGCTACCTTCCGAGGGTAAGCCCCCAGGTTTCTCACGGTGAAACCTAGTAACCTGTAACAACTTCTAAAAGGCATGGAGTTAGGAACGTTTGCACATTTTATGTGCATTTTGAGGCAGATTAAGGAATAGGCTGCATTTTTAAAAACTCAGATATTGAACTTAATAAAACAAATATTAGCACAAAACACTGTAATAGTGTTAACAAAAGGAGATATTGAGTCCAGTTTCCAGGCCACCTGCAAATTCACAGTTGAATTTGAGATTAGTGTGGTTAGCACTTGCAAGAGTGGGAGCCAACAGATGGCGGCATTCAGCCCTCCCCTCAATGTTGACTGAGCTGTGGGTCAGCACTCTGTCCACTGGTGCAGTGAGTGACAAGAAGCCTCACTTGCCACGTTGAAGGCACAAGATTCTTCTGAGGAAAAGAGCAGGCAGAAAAGCTGCTCTGAAGAAAAAGTTCCTTTAAAATTAGTTAGAGAAAAGCCATTCACACTCATGGCGTTAGGAGGTACTCAGACCCGCAGTGGGTAAAGTTAGAATTGAGCCAACAGTGGTGAGACACAGCAATTAGAACATAAACCTGTGTTCTAGGGTGGAGTTGGGCTAAGATAGAAAGGTATATTTGGGTGAATCTTGGCATGGCGGGTGGGGCTGTGGACCAGCCATAAGCTTCCAGCCCCAAATTTATAGACACAAAGTTCTGTTGGGGGAAAAAAGACAGATACATTTTTCAAAGATGTGACTCTGGCCTCTTCTGGGGTCATTTTAGCAATAGGACTGTCATGATCAAGTCAGCAGAGGGCTTTTGGTCAGTTCTAGAGTACATTTGCCAACTGATCATCTGCAGAGCTAGATACATTTACTACAGAACAGAAACTAGAACCCATTGCTGTCTCCTCATTTGCTCCCACTTCTTAAATATATGTATTTTGGTTGCAATGGGAAATTTGGATACAGAATTTATATTCCCAAAACTGTCCCTTAGTCTCAGGCTGCATCGTGCTTTGGGGAGGACTATAAGTAAGTCTCTTTCAAAACAACAGGCTCCAGTGTGCTGAAGACAAATGGTATTTTTAATGTATGTTTACCTGTTTGCACTTAGGGTTAAGTGTCAGACTAAATTTTAAGAAGAAAATGGGGAAATTTGGGTACATTTATTACAGATTCTTTTAGCAGAGTGAACTCTGACAGCTTCTCTGTTTTCCCAGTGCTGGGGACAGCATCGTCATCCAAAGACTTCATGTTTAAGACACTCACACTTTAGCTTTCCCTCTCCATGTACCACATTCCTTCAGCCGCCCTTCTCACTCCTCCCTGGGTCCCTCTGATCAGCAAATGACCTTCTCTTACGATCATAGGACAGCTGCTGTCAGCAAGTTCCCTTGTGCAGCCTGGTATCCGGGCTCAGGACAGGTGGGTAGAGGTGGCTAATGTGGCCGTGTGTGCATTCTGCCAAGGAAAATAGATTTACTTTGACACAAGGAAATACTGACATTGAGAAAGGACTTGGCCGGTAAAGGTTAGCATGTTCATCAAGCATCTGCTGAGCCAGGTGACCTGACTGGGAAACCTGCTCCGTGGGGAGGCTGGCTTTTCTCCCCTCTAGTTCTCTAGTCTGGGTGGTGAGTGGGGGCTGGGTACTGAACTGTCACAAGTTTTTAGGACCTAAGGTGATCCTCATAAACTATTGGGGGAAGCTGGGAATAACTTACTGGGGAGCTAATTTATTTGTCTAAAGGGTGGTGTGGGCATCACTGCCCTCTTGTTTGATCTGCCTAGGATTTCCTCTTGGAGCTGTTGTACAGACAGAGGTTGTGCTTGGTAAGACACCAAACAAATTTCTAATGTGTTCTATGGGTTTCCATCTGAAAAAAAAATAAAGATTTTAATATATATTATTGTATCATGTTTTCCTATTAATACTTTTTTTTTCTCCCTGGTGCTTTCTAGTCCATTTTCCCACCTGTTTCTAAGGGAAAAAATGTTACATCTTTTGCCTCTACTTAAGATACCTTAGGGAACCTCATTAGGCTTCCTGGATGTTTAGTCAGCTCCTTTCTCAAAGCTTCTTGTGAGATGAAGTCCTGAGTCGGCCTTGGCAGGACAGTGCAGTACCGGCGGGAAGAAAAATGGTTCCCCTGATCAGAATTCTTAGGACATCCAGAATTTTCACTTTTGAAATGGAAATCTCCTGTCCAAAACCTCAAGCAGACAAGCAGATGTGCTTATGCTGTATAAGCGTGCGAGCTTTTGTCGTTGTATTGAGCATCGCACATGGGTCCTGAAGTCTGGAATGTGTTCCCGACTCACCACGTTCAGATCCTGTTAGTTTTCTATCAGTGATAAACACCATGGCCAAGGCAACTTAGAGAAGAAAAGGATTATTTGGGTTTGCAGTTCAGATGGATGAAGGCCCATGATGGTGGAGTGGAGGCGGCAGGTACGGTGCTGGAGCAGAAGCTGTGGGCTCCCACCTTTAAACACAGCACGAGGCAGAGCAAACTCGAAATGGCATGAGTCTTTAAGACAGGGTTTCTCTGTGTAGACCTGGGTCCTGGAACTCACTCTGTAGACCAGGCTGGCCTTGAACTCAGAGATCCGCCTGCCTCTTCCTCCCTAGTGCTGGGATTAAAGGCAAGCGCCACGATGCCTGGCAGGTCTTTAACTCTTAACCCCTTCCTCCAGTCACATACTTCCTCCAACAAGGCCATCGCTCCCAAACCTCTCAACACCATCAATTAGGAACCAAGTATTAAAAGGCCCAAGACTCAGGGACAGTTCTCACTTAAACAATCACATAGATCTTTTTGCAGACCCTACCTGAGGACCCTTTGCTCCTCAGCAGACAGGTTTTAGAAGCTGCGGCTGAGCAGCTTCCATTTTCTAAGGCATTTCCATTTTCAGGCAGGGGTGGGGCAGTATAAACCCCAGTAAACATCTACAAAGTGGAGATTGTCCTGAGAACTGTGCCATGGCACCCTGATGCACCCATTAAGCTTCTAGAGTGGGGGTTCCCAGTCTTCCTAATGCTGTGACCTTTAATACAGTTCCTCATGTGGTGAACCCCATCGTAAAATTGTTTCCATTGCTACTTCATAACTAATTTTGCCACTGTTATGAGTCGTAATGTAAATATCTGCTTTATGATGGTCTTAGGTAACCCCCATGAAAGGGTCATTTGACATCCCCACCCCCACCCCGGAACAGTTTAGAACAGCTGTAGTAGTGGCCAGCAGAGGAATAGCTTGTAAGGCTACAAGTACCTCTGGAGTAATGTAAATTTGCTCTGGAAATAGGACCAGGGGAGAGTGGTGGAGGTGGGGAGGATGAGCACACAGCACCTCCGCTGAAGAAGGTACTGGTCTAAACTTGACCTGTGTGTATAGCTGCTAGCCTGTAAGAGGCAGGAGTCATCTGTGTAGTGTGTTCCAGGCCTGGCAGCACCACAGTAGTGAGACCCTATCTCAACAACTCCAGAACTGGGGAGCTGTGAACTCAAAAGATGTAGGGTCCAGTGCCGGGGTCATGGGTTTCCTAAGGTCATCCTGTCATTGGAGTATCTTCTCTTGAAAGAACAGTCACAGACCACAGGGATTCCGCAAGTGCTCTGGGCCATGGAAGTCCAACCTTTAACAGGTGAACTAGGCCACATTCATCATGTTTTCAGTTTGCTTACCAAATTTATTTGGAGGTAAAAGGCTTGAATTGTTCCGAGAGGTTGCTTTCAAGGCAGGTGGTTCTGTCTACCTTCAGTGGGGTAGGAAGGTATCTTTAGAAAAGTGAGGGCCTGGGGTTGGGGAGATGGCTCAGTGGTTAAGAGCACTGACTGCCCTTCCAGAGGACCCGGGTTCAGTTCCGTGCACCCACATGGCAGCTCACAACTGTCTGAAAATCCAGTTCCAGGGTCTCTGACACCTTGACACCAATGCACATAAAGTTAAGTAAACCATAAGAAACATTTTTTTTAAAAAAAAAAAGTGAGGGCCCATCCAGATAAATTCAATAAAGTGTTGAATACCCATTTTCTCTTAGAAGTACCTGCGCATGCATACACTGCCTCAGCAGGTCTGCGGTCCCACACTCAGATTCTGCTGGTAGGACACGCCTCTTAGGCAAAGCCAGAGCCTTGGGTCTTTTGAGTAATGCTGAGCGGTCATAGCTTCCTGTAGTTCCCGCAGTAACCTCTAGATGTCCCCATCACCCATGAACTCTTCCTGGCAATTAGAGCCGCTAGCCCCAATCCCTGAGAAGGGGATATGAGGAATTTAGGGAAATACTTAGAGACATACAATCACTGATGGATGTGTGAATTTGTTGTTTCAACGTGGGGCCGACTTCTTAGTGAAATGTCTACCTCAAGTGTTTTTAAAGGAATGTCTTGAAACCAAGTTAGTCTAAGGAGTTTCCAGTAACTATCTGCAGTAAAATGCTAAATCTAAACCAAAGCTCTCAGATTCCAAGCACAACCCAAAAATTGTAAAACTGACATGGTTACCCCATAGAATTAAAACTTGTGTTGTTTTGACAAACTGTTGTTTTTAGTATTTTTTTTCACTTTTGATGAGTTTAGCACATAAGTGGGCCCTCTACCATCTATCTCGTTTACATTGTAATTCTCCAGTAAACACCAGCATAACTAGAGCCACCCAGGTTTCTTCCATATGCTGCTTTACCCGTCCCCTGTAACTGCACAGACTTGCTACACGGACTGACTAGGAATCATTCATTCAACTGGCTCTCACAACATCCCGATGGAGTGTGGGTGGAGCAGTCAGAATGTAGACAAGAAAGGGAACGCCCATGTCCTACAAATAGGAAATAGGGCTCGTTCAGATAATGGCTATGTTAAACTGTCAATGTTTATTGAATGAGCTAATGTTTTCAAATAAGCATAATGGTGTGTGTCCGTTTCCTGCCACTATGGCAAATGCCGGATAGAGTTACTAAGGAAAGGTTTATTTGGTTCATTGCCTGGAAGGTTCCAGTTCACTACTCACAGGCCTTCGGAGAAGGCCGGCAGCTCGCATCACCCACAATTCTCTTACAAGAACATGCTCCCACCATCTACCTACCCAGTAACCTAAAGACCTCTACCAGGGTTCACCTCTGACTGATTTCAACCTCTTCCCCATGATGCCAAACTCAGGACCAAACCTGGGTATTTAATGTTTTCTAAATATAGACGGAGTCTCCTTACGTAGCCAAGCAGTGGTTGACCTTGAACTCACAGAGCTTTGCCTCCTCGGTGAGATTAAACCCTATCAGGCCAGGCGGTGGTGGCGCACGCCTTTAATCCCAGCACTCAGGAGGCAGAGGCAGGCGGATATTTGTGAGTTCGAGACCAGCCTGGTCTACAAGAGCTAGTTCCAGGACAGGCTCCAAAG
The DNA here is from genome assembly GCA_028555095.1 of Dicrostonyx torquatus. NCBI lineage: Eukaryota > Metazoa > Chordata > Mammalia > Rodentia > Cricetidae > Dicrostonyx > Dicrostonyx torquatus. The sequence continues at coordinate 3,644,739 of JAQHUG010000035.1, forward strand.
CCACAGAGAAACCCTGTCTCGAAAAACCAAATAAATAAATAATAAAACCCTGTATCATCAGGCGCATCGGATCAGCTTCGTAAACCTAGCTATGAGTGGGCAAATACTTATGCTAACTTTTGTAATTCTCACGTGATACAACTTCCTCTTATCTCGGAGTTTCCAAAACTCAAATACCTCCCGAACCGACTTCCTCTAGCTTTTGCGGGATTGGCACCCAGTCTGCTGAGCTCGCTGTTGTCTCATTTCCCTCTCCCCAGAGGACCAGGGGCGACCTCGGCCATTCAGCTCAATCATTTTTACATTCCGGGGAAGCTTCTCCACTCAGCTGACTCTGGGCCAACAAAACGCTTCCTGCTTGACGGGTTTTATCGTCTTCCTGGGGTTGGCAGAAAAGCTGACCTATGAGGGCTGGGCACTAAAGGGAGTCCTTTTGTGGGAGGCACAACTGAGTGGTTGGCAGTAGCCACCTTAGGGCCTGCTGTCACCTTCCTGAGGCCTCAGGCATGTCCCAGAATAGGCTGTGTCCCGTGGGATGGATAGGGACTCAAGTCTCTGGATTCCTGTAGTCCGGCTTCAGTTTGGGTTTCGGTTCCGGTGGGTTTCAAGTCTGAGAACCGCAACTGGCTCAACCTCCGCGAAGGGCGGGCCGATCACCACGGCGGCACCAATCCTGGGCCGTGCCCGCTCTCGGGCGGCGGTGGATCCTGGGTCTCGGACACTTAGTGACGGAAGCACGCGGTCCGGTCATGCTTGGTGGAACGCTCTGGCTGCTGCTGCTGCTGTTGCTGCCACTGCGACCCCCGGGCACACAGGGCCACCGCGGTGCCACAAGCTCGGGGCAGGAGGACGAGGAACCGGCCGCTTGGCCGGGCATCCAACGCCTGAAGGAGCACCTGAGGACGGTCGGGACCCTCTCCAGACGGTACTGGGGGTTCTTCAGCTGCACTGTGTGGCCCGATCACTGTCAGGACCAGGAGGCCCCCGCGCCGCCGCTGGGTAAGAGCGTCCCCGCCGCCGACCCCCTAGCTCCCCTGCCAGCCTCACCAGCGTCGCGCCCTAGCAGGAGCAGCGACAGCCTCCGCGGATTAGGAGGCCTATCACTGCACATCTGATGCAGCCCCTGGGGACAGCAAGGGGTCTGACTGCCTGCCGCACCTCACCTGCCCTGATTCCTCTAGACACTCACAGTCTCCCCATTCTAGCTCGCCTTACTGATGACTTAGGGAAAGAACTTCGTAGATCCAACCGGTAACTGTCCCCAGTCCCCAGATATATTCGCCTCTGTGGCTCATGGAAGCAGCTCTGGAGCCTGACTAGGAGTTGGGACACAAACTCCCGTTTGAGCGCCGTCCCTGAGAAACCTCAGGGTTGTCTCTCATCACTGTCTTGCCATCTCATAGCATCTTCTTTCAGGCTGGAACCTTCCTCTGTGGGGCCAGCGGTCCCTGGATCGCCTCACCGAGTGGTTCTGCCGCTTTCAGGACTGCTGCACCGGTGGTGGGGACTGCAGGATCTCCAACAACTTGACAGGTTGGAGCTGGCATGATTTCCAGGGTCCAGGGAATCTGTGGGGAGGGGGCTGGCGACTGTGGAGAAGCGACTGGTGAGAAACTTATCCCTCTACATTCCCCCCTCCCCAGTTAGAGGACAGTCAGGTCCGCAGTTATTTGAGGGTCTCTTCTGACAAGACTTTGAACTTTGATTTCCAGAAAGGACACCCTCCAACAATAGGGATGACAGGGCGCCAACACTGATGGTGTCCTTAACAGATAGTCTGTTCTACCATTTAGGAACAAGTTTCCAAATACTTCCTGTGTGGGTGTTTTCACCAGCTAGTGCTCAGGCATGCTTGGCAAGTGCCCTTCCATAACCCTCCTGTTTTTTGAGTGTGGAGATATTTAGATCAGGGACAAAAACCGTTTATCCCACCCCACTCCCGGTTGCCCTTTTACCTTTAGTTTAAGGGTGTGGAGCTTGTTGGGATCTTTGAGAACCATGAACATGTCACCCACACAACTAAGCAGCTGGCAGGAGACACTGAGATGTAGACTAGGCCCTGTCACCATTTGTCCCAGTCTATTCTGAAGATGTCTCTCAAGTCCTGGGAGAAGATCTGAGAAAGAATAGCCCATCTCTGTTGCGGTATCTGCATCAGGCATTGTGCTGGGTTCTGCGGAGGATGAGAATTTGACACAGCCTACTCCTCAGGAGAGTTAGGACCAGAACATGAATAGCAAGCAATTTCTCAGAGGATGGCTGAGAGTACAGAGCCAGAAATCTGTTTCAACTGTGGCTGAAATGTCCCTAAGAGCCAGAGAGGTGGCTCAGGAGTTACCGAGGACCTAGGTTCAATCCCACCACTCACATTAGCCACTGCCTCTAATTCCACTTCTGAGAGAGCTGACACTTCCTTCTGGCTTCTGCCGTCAGCTGCACTCTCTCCATAGACCCATCACTATACACACATATATACACATGATTTAAAAATAAAAATAAGTTTTTAAATGTAATTTTCTAGGGGTTGGGGAGATGGAGCACTTGGCAAAATGCCTGAGGGGCAAGCCTGAGAACCCAAGTTCTGATCCCTAGCACCCACATAGAAGTCGGGCGCTACATTGTACCCCTGTAACTTCAGTGTCAGGAGGAAATAGACAGGTGGGTCTCTGAAACTGCGACTCAGGCTGTCAAATCAGTGAGCAATAGGTCCAGAGACAGCCTTTTTCCAAAAAAGAAAAAAATGAGAGATTACCTGGTGTTGACCTTCACACACATGCACACATCCATACCCACAGGAACACACACACACAACACACACAGTGTTCCCGTGTAGTCAGGTGTGGTGTTCTACCCATGAGGTGGGAAGATCCTGAATATAAGGTTGGCTATGTAGAAAGACCCAGTATCAAAAGCCAAAACAAAACAAAAAATAAAACTCTATCTCTAAGTTTAAGCAGCAAATGTCGGTGATGGGTATAAGTTGGGCTTCTTGGTTTATCTTGATAAAGTAAGGTGGCAGGGGGGGTTGGAGCCTGCATCCCGAGAGAAACAGGAAGTTATTTTTCCATTTTAAACCAATCCATACTATTCCATGGATGAACATTACCCTATCAGACGGCCTGTGCACTCCCAGCCTCCCCCAGCCTAGCCGCATGAATACAAATAAACACTAACCAACCTTCTCCCCCTGTACTTTTTTATATGTTAGGTGGATCTAGTGCATGCTTAGATGAATCTAGTGCATGCTTAGGTGGATCTAGTGTATGCTTAGTGGATCTAGTGCATGCTTAGGTGGATCTAGTGCATGCTTAGGTGGATCTAGTGCATGCTTAGATGAATCTAGTGCATGCTTAGGTGAATCTAGTGCATGCTTAGGTGATCTAATGCATGCTTAGATGAATCTAGTGCATGCTTAGGTGAATCTAGTGCATGCTTAGGTGAATCTAGTGCATGCTTAGGTGATCTAATGCATGCTTAGGTGATCTAATGCATGCTTAGGTGGATCTAGTGTATGCTTAGTGGATCTAGTGCATGCTTAGGTGGGTCTCGTGCATGGTGCAAGTAGTTTGCATTTTAACTCTCCATTGTGATATTTAGCCTCAAACACAAAACCTGTTTTGACAAAGGCCCAGTGGCTTAATCCTTAGCAAACTTTCCTGATTTCCCCAGAAGCAGCTCCTCACCTGGAGGTTGCCGGGAGTTCTCCCATTCTACCTCTTGCATCTCTGTCACCTTGATCACAAACTAAACATTAGGGTACTTAATTAGAAAAAGTGCCAATGGGGCTGAGGAGATCATTTGGGCATATAGTGCTTGTCATACAAGCATGAAAATTTGAGTTCAGTTCCCAGCACCCACATAAAAGCAAGGCACAGTGGCACACACACTGGGGTGGACAGGAGGACCTCTGGGGCTTGCTGGAAAAGCCAGTCTAGTTCAATGAGAGATCTTGCCTTAAAAAAACAAGGTGGAAGCCCAGCAGTGGTGGCATACACCTTTAATCCCAGCACTTTGGAGACAGAGGTAGGTGGTCTCTGTGAGTTTGAGGCCAGCCTGGTCTACAGAGCAAGCTCCAGGACAACCAGGGCTGTTATACAGAATCTCAAAAACCAAAACCAAAACAAACAAGCAAACAACAAAAACACACAACAAGGTAGAAAGTCATTGAGGAAAATGCCCAATGTGAACCTCTGGCCTCCGCATGCAATCCCCTACACACACACACACACACACACACACACACACACACACACGAACACATACTCACAGGAAGGGAATGAAGAGAGGGAGGGAGGGAGGAACAGACCACCCACTGGAGTGGGGTCTAGCCCAGGTGGAATCTCAGCTCACACACGGGTTAGGAAGCTTGAACATGCATTCATATCAAGTCACTGCTCTCCCTTTAGATGACACACTGCTCTTCAGGGCCTGGAAGTCCAAATTTTCAGCCTCCTCGTCCTGATGCTAGGGGAGACAGCTCTAAGTGGCACCAATGGTTTTGAAATGAAGCAAGGTGATGGCCGTGTTTTGTAGTAGGCTGTCACCTGCCAACGTTCCAGAACTCCCTCTGGGTTGACTTGAGGTGCCCAGCCAATTGGTTTTGATAATAGGGTAATGGCTGGCACCTTACCCCAGCTGGCAGCTGCCTCCCTGCCTCTGTGCCCCTTCAGAGGGCAGAGGAAAGCAGGCCTGGCATTAGGAAGCTGCTCTCAAGTATGTGCGGGGTTGGGTGGGATGACAGAGCATGAACTCCTGAATCAAGGATGGGTGATTCTTTTTTCCCAGAGTTCAATCTTGATTTCTCAAATTCTTCAGCAAATGGCCTTTGAATACCATCTGCTGTGAGGTCTGTCTTCTTGCTTCTTGTTCTGAGGTCACAGGGATGTGGGGCAATATTATACAGGCCATATTTCTGCATTGTCTCATCAGCCAGGCTCTCAAGCCACAATAGCAACTGAGGTGCTAAAAGCATCTTCAGACTGGCTGTGTCCGGAGCTCAGGATATGCTGATGTTGTGTTCCTTCTTATTTTGTAATTATGGAGATCGCCTGAGAAGAGGTGTTAATTCCAAGCTAGCAACAGAGCTGACTTTAGTCCTGCTACCCTGGAAACAGAATGCTAATGAACTTCCCCCTCAGTTTACCTTGGTAGATAAAAAGCTGTTTGAATGAACCCTGAGACTGTGTCTCAATTACTCTGGGGCCTTCACCCCGGTCCAGAGAGATAGTTTATGTTGGAGTTAGACCCCGACGCAGGGATGATAGAAGAGATGGAATGCGGCAGGGAGGAGGTACACACACGCCCCTGTACCTCCCACTCTGGCCTCTTTTCTCCTTCCAGGCTTAGAATCAGACCTGCGTGTGCGACTGCATGGCCAGCATCTGGCTAGCAAGCTGGTCCTAAGAGCTGTGAGGGGCTACTTAGAGAAGCCCCAAGGAGACAAGGCCCTGGCTCTGTCATTCCATGGATGGTCTGGCACAGGCAAGAACTTCGTGGCCCGGATGCTGGCGGAGAACCTGTATCGGGATGGACTGAGGAGTGACTGTGTCAAGATGTTTATCTCCACCTTCCATTTCCCACACCCCAAGTATGCGGACATGTACAAGGTGAGGCCGCAGTGCTGGCGAGCTGTCCTGGCCCGGCAGGGGTGAGGCCCCTGTGCCGAGCCAGCGGAGATACTGACACCACCAGGAGCAGATTAGTAGAGGACAGGGACAGGCAGCGGCAGGGGCAGAACCTGTCGGCAGGCAGCCCCTCCCTGTCCTCTCACAGGGGCAGCCTCGAGCTGCAGGTGGGAAAAGCTATGTTTCCATAACATCCTAGAGCTGTTTCCACGATGGTTGCACACTGGAGCGCATCGCCAACAGAACCATGGGTTTTTGTTTTGTTTTTGTGATTTTTTTTTTCTTTGCGTTGAAAGTAGTGAAATGTAGCTGCTTGTGGCGGTACGTGCCTGTTTAATTCCAGTGCTTTTTGGCTGAGGTGGGGAGAGCTTGAACTCGAGACCGGCCTGGGCTGTACAACGAGATCTTATTTATTTTTTTTTAAAAAGGAGTGGCATGTGGACTAGAAAAAAGCATAAACTATACCACCCCCTCCCCAAAGGTCACAGCCTCCTTAGCTTACTACGGTTAGTATTCTGAACTCCCCACGGTCTCACACACATTCGCACGCACTCATGCACGCACGCACACACGGAAGCAGCACGCACACATTCCGGACCTTGCTGCTATCAGACCTCTTCCCAGCTCTTTCACACCATTGTAGCTCCGATAGAATGTTCAGCTGGCTTCAGTTTCACTCCCCCAGATTTATACTGGGCCACAAATGTGTGGCTGGTCTTTACAAACATAAATGCCTGGAAAGCAGGAGCTAACCCTGACACCAGCCTAGAGAACTAACATGGCCACAAACTGCAGGCTTCTTTCAGATGGCTTGTTCAGGCTTTTTCCCCCTCAAGTGTGTCATTGAGCAATGAAAGCAACAATGATGATTTGAGCCTTCTGCCTCGGCCTCCCAAGTCTTGGATCACAGACCTGTACTATGCTCACAAAAAAATGTGGTTGCTAAAGATTGAACGGAAGGCCTCCAGCATGCTAGACAACAGTCTACTACTTAGCTACACTCCAGTCATTTTTAAAAGGCATATCCAGGCGTACCATCACATCACATCGTATGTGATTCCTCACTCAGTTCTTCCCATAGCAGCTTGTTACATGCCAGCAGGCTGGTGGACCAAATGTCCCTTTACTGTTTTGCTATTTGGAGTTTTGTTCTGTGTTTTTTTCACTTACACATGTAGTAAAATTAGCCTGACCATAAGCAAACAGCTGTGACCGCACCCATGTTGGCTCTCAACTGTAATGCTTGGGAGTGTGTAAACTGGGAAAATTATGTCAGCCTTGAGGACAGAGCTTGCTTGCATCACCTGATAGTTTCAGTATGGCCTTGGAGGGCAAGGGCAGGGTGTCCTGAGACTCAAGACGTGCTGATGTCAGGCAGTAGACAGCTGAGCTTCCCAGGAGGAATTCTCTGGTGTCGACTATAGCATAAGAAAACCGACAGGTATACACACTCACATGCTGGGGTGTCGAAGGGATGAGGATGCCAAGGAGCCTGAGATGGAGAGATAGTTTAGATTTTACAAGCTGCCCTGAGAAGCAGCTGTGCTTAGCTCTGAGAGAATCACAAAGCTTATGTTCAGCGAAGGGTTTACTGTCTTGTGATGGGGCGCCCTTGTGGTAACTAACCCTCAAGTGTGGCTGGCAGCCTCTGGGCCCTTGAACCTTTCCTCTGTCTTGGTTGTTGAGCCCAAAGTCTCTGCCTCTGGGGAGTGAAGTGGCCCTTAGCTCCAGGATGGGACTTACTAAGTTTTGGAGAAGGCACTTGGCTGGGATTTTCTCGTGAATCCAGCACGTCTTCATCCCAGGTGGGGATGCCCAGCGCAGGTACACGAGAGTCACCCGGGAAGCTCAGTAGCCAGGTTGGGGTTTGGTAGTTATTGGGAGTGGAGTCCGGCTTAGGTGCTCCACTGCCCTGAGAAAACAGGAGCCCATCCTTCTCCGAGGTCTGAGCTCCCGGTGTCCTGTGCAGGAGGAGTTGCGGTGGCAGATGCAGGAGACCCGGCGGCGCTGCCACCAAACCATGTTCATCTTTGACGAAGCAGAGAAGTTACACCCGGGGCTGCTGGAGCTGCTTGGACCGCACCTGGAGCTCAGGGCTCCCAAGGCCCAGGGCATTGAGCCTCCACAGGCCATCTTCCTCTTTCTCAGGTGAGGTTTGAGCAGGAGGTCGGGGAGTGGGGGACTGATTGTCAATCAAGGCCTTCCCGAAGCCAAAGCCCCACAGCTTGGAAGCAGGCAAGGGACTCTGAGGCCTCCCTGCTCAGCCCTCTCCCTCAGCGTTCTCCCACGTCACTTCCTAGGGCAAGAGCTGGAAAAGCGGAGCTGCAGCCGCCTCAGAGGCCTTTGCAGAAGGATTTGATTTTTGGCTAGCCTTTTTTTTTTTTTTAAGGTTTTTCGTACAATGTGTTTTGGTCGTGTTGACACACACACTCCAACCTCAGTCACTAGATCCAATCCTCACCCTCCTACCCATCCAGCTTTGTGTCCCTTAAAAAAAAAAAAACGAACAAAAAAATCACACAAGACCAATTTGTGAATCCGAAATATTCTTAAATGTGTGACCACTGGAACGGGGTCAACTCACTAAGGACTACATGAAGCAAAAAGAAACTCCCCCTTTCTCAGAAGCCAATAATTGCCCAGAGCTCCTTAGCTAGTGTGGGACTTGGTGGGATGTGGCTGTCTTGGGCTTGCACAGACCTCGAGCATGCTGTCACAACTGCAGCGACTTCATAGGCGCAGCTGCCCTGCAATGTTAAGAGCTCTGTTTCCTTGTAGCCATCTACCACCCCTGGTCTTACACTCTTCCTCCTTCCTCTTCTGAAATGATCCTTGCGCCATGGACGAGTAGGTGGAGTGCTTATGTTCCATTTAGAGCTGGGCGGACTCTTGACGCTGGGCGTCTTGTTCAGTTGTGCATCTCTGTGTTAATCACTGACTGCAATGATTCTGCTTTTCCAGCGATGGCTGAGAGATGCTCTATGGGTCAGTCTAGAGATAAGTCATTAGGAGTTCGTTTAATACTATGTACATTTAGCAGAATAATACATCTCCTGTAGGGCCAATGGTGTGTCTAGTCATTGGTTCTTGGCCTAATAACGGTACAGGTATTGGGTTTCAGCATATAGTGTGAGACTTAGATCTAACCAGAAAGTGGGGGTTACTCCCATGCTTTTTTCCAACATCTCTCAATGTTATTTACCCCTTCCTGTATTCCCTCCTTTACTTTGCCTTCCCATCCGTTACCCCAATTTAACTCTTCCTGTTCCATTATTCCCCTCTAACCCTTTATGCCAGTGTGCCCTATCTTTCCTCCTTTGAAAACCTCTCCTTGTGGCCCCAAAGTAATTCCTAACCTCTGTGAGTAATTCCCAATGAAACACACATATCTGCAACTTTAAAGTTAACACTCAGAAATGAGAGGAAGCTTGCTATTTGTCTTTCTGGGTCTAGGTTACCTCAAATGATTGGTTCTAGCTCCGTGCATTTGCTCGTGAATTTCATCATTTCATTTTTCTTAACAGTCAAGTGATATTCCATTGTGTAACTATGCCTCATCTTCATCATCCAGTCATCAGTGGCTGGACACCAGATTTTCATAGCAGCAGTGAACACAGATGAGTATATATCTATCTCTATGGTAGGAAATACAGTTCATTGGATACATGGTCGAGGCTGGCACAGCTGGGGTGTGTAGTCACTCTTAATTTTCTGAGGAGTCCTCGCACTGATTTCCACAGTGGTTGCACCAGTTTGCACTCTCAACAGCAGTGAGTGTCTCCTTTCCCCACATCCATGCTGGCATTTGTCTTTGGTGGTTTTGTTTGTTTTTTAACCTTAGCCATTCTGACTAAGGTAAGATGTAGCTGGAATTTCTTTGGGTGGTAAAGATTTTCCCCATTCTGCAGGCTGCCTCTTTACTTCAGTAATGTTCTTTGGTGTACAAAAATCTTTTAGTGACATTAGATCCTTTACTAACTGTTGCTTTCAATGCTTGTGTGACTGGGGTCCTGTTCAGAAAGTCCTTCCATGTGTGTATGAGTTCAGTTTTACTTTCTATTTTCTCTATTAAATTCAGGATATCAGGTCTGATGTTGGGGTCCTTGAACCACCTGGAGTTGTTTTATACAGGGTGAGAGATAAGGAAGTTTTATTCTTCTACATGTAGCTATCCAGTTTGACCAGCACCGTGGTTTTTTTTTTGTTTTTTTTTTTAAATGCTGCATTTTTGCTGGGCAGTGGTGGCGCATGCCTTTAATCCCAGCACTTGGGAGGCAGAGACAGGAGGATCTCTGTGAGTTCGAGACCAGCCTGGT